>OX424575.1:43962268-44304768 GCA_949152435.1 Gastracanthus pulcherrimus
ATAATAGAGATTTATAATAAAAAATACTTACTTGTGTTTGTTACGGGTTCGAAAGTTAGTGAGAATTTATTAGGTTGATATTGTCAAACTTAAATACGCAAGGAACGTTTTGAATTAACCTTTATTTTGACTGCAAAAAAGTGCATTTTGTTCAATGAATTGGGATTAGGAAAGTGAAAATTGCTCAAAATTGGTATGTATTTTGGTATCACGGAGAGAAAAAGATAGTAACTGTTACTGTACATGCATAGTAATTTGGGAACCATGTAACGCGTTAGTACTCAATCCTTGTGAATCATACGACTGGGTACCTATGCTAGTTTGTGAAAAGTAATTTTTCTGACTTTCCGTAGGTGTTAGGCACTGAGTATTTAACTTTTTGATAATCAGTACTATACAATAACAGTGTCGATAAAGCATAGTCGCTTTAACCTAAAAAATTAGAATCTACAGCAGGATGCCAACGGCAATGCTGAGCAAGATCTCCAGAAATTGACATTGAATTACGCTGCATTGATTTCTAATTATTTATCATCTTACAACTATCATTTAAAAAACATTTCTCATATACTATAACCTTATAGTCATTTATTGATATTTAGGAATAATAACTGTACTTGTGTAGGACTGACTACCTGTTTTTTCCGAGATAGTACTGAGTCCTGTACGATTTGGAAGACATTACTTATACAGCGATAGTAGGGGTTAATATATTCCTCTTTCTTGGTTACTAATAATATATTAAAATTTTGAAATAAAATTCCGGATGTCTAACGATTTTGAAAAAATCAGTGTAAACCTACCTTAAAGATACAATATTTTAGTTTTAAAACAATAAAGTTGAATATTTGTTGCAAAAATTGAAACTTCTTTTTTCAAAGTTTAACAACTTGTTTAATAGTTTTATACATCTTATAAATTATTTATTTTCTTTTTACAGGAAAAATTGTGCACGCTAGATTGTCGAGGGCTAACAACTTGGGTGATGAGGCGTGGTAAACATGACTGAATATTTTGTAAAATCAATATTTATTGTATAAAAAAATGCTGTACATTTTAAGGTGTATGCGACCTCTTAAACTTAAATGTATTTGAAAACACTTTGACTTAAGTCTATGCGAAATTTGTTATTAACATCCACTAAACTTCAGTAAAATGGCAAATTCTAACACGTCGACGTCCACGGAAGTCAACTTCCGCCACGAAAATTGATTCACCGCCGCTTGTACAGGGTATATCGTCGAATCGTTGTGGCGGCAGAGCTTCGGCGTATTTTTTTTTCCTTCGCGGGCTCCGCTTTCTTATTTTTTTCAGCTCGCGCGTGGCTGGGTTCATACTCCTCGCGCGCTTCGGAGAAAACACGCGCGCAATTTTGCGATCGAGAGGCGCATCATGCAGCGAGACTGTGCGGCGACGATGGCAGCTGTCGTATGAGAGGAGCCACTATTTTTCTTCCTTTACGCTTCTTCTTTCTCTTTTTTTGCCTTTCGCGGATGGGAAATCATTTTCTCGTCTGCGTGTAATCTAATCATGCGAACTGCCGCAGCCGCGCCGCGCACTCTTACCTATACAGAGGTAAGCAGGATGTTCCCCCGTTTTCGCGGCGAAATTTGATGCGCGTAAGTCTATTAGATTCACAGGTCTTTTGAGGAGGCAGTTGGCTTATTATTATTAAATTCATTTAATAATATACTAGATCAGGCGGGAGCAGTTTAGCGTTGTCACAATTGCAAGAATACAAACGGATTTAAATGAACGCACTTTCTAATCAATTTTTTCGACAAATCAGTGATCGGTTTTAGGGTCAACAATGCCCATTGCAGTACCCTATAGATTGTTATAAAAGAAGAGGTGAATGTACAATCTATGATATTTGGTAAGTAAATAACTTAGATTATAATTTTTTATTTCGTATATATAATACAGTACTTAAAATAGAATCATTGACAGTTACATTTTAACAAGCAATAAAATTCAATAAAAAATACGATTGCAAAGTTATCTCTTTAAGGGAGCAACTTTATATAATTCGGTCAATTAGAAAAAACAACGCATTTTAATCGTATGCACCATAATTTAATAAATCTTATGTTACTTATTTTATTAACTTTTGGAATTTTTCAATTATCTTGGAAATTACTGCCAACATTCTTTGAAGTTATAGTATGATGACGTCACACAAAGAAACTTTAACACACTATGTTAATTAATTTCAAATACTCAAGTTAATCTGGAAATATTAGGCTTTCTACCTATAATGCAGGTCAAAATACAAATTTTGTTTTTTAACTTAATTTTTATTCGATTTAATATTTTGAAGGCTTGAATGTTTCTTTCTTGAAGAATTTATTGTTCTAATATAAAGCTATAATATTTTTGTTATCCTATAGCGAAGTAAGTCTCTCTTCATTGCACATTTTTTATATGCACGTTAGTATTCAAAATATTCTATAAAGCAGAAGATTGAATTTCTGCTTCTATTTGATATTCTGCAAGGCTTATTATAAAAGGAATTTTTAAAAATCCGAATAATAGCAACGAATAAAATTTACAATCAAAGTGTTTCAAGAGCAAATTTCATTGCGCAACGTCGAATCGAAGAAAAATCAGAACGGAAAGAGAAAGTGAAAAAGAAAAAGAAAAAGAAGAAGCTGAGCCATCACCGTCTAATTTCTTATCGCAATTATTTATTCAATTTCTTTCAGGCGGAAAATTTCAATCGCAGCAACAAAATAAAGGAGGAGCTCGCGCGAGATGGAGTGCGAGCGTAAAAAGGAAAACTTCTTTAATAAACTCATTTCCCAAATCAAATATCCCCCTTTTCCCGATGTAAATTAATTCCCCTCTTTGATTTACCACTCTCCCTTTCTCTCTTTCTTTCTCTTCTGCGTCGTCGGCTACCGCCAGTCTCGTTCGATCCGAGCGCGCATTGCGCCGCCGCGGAAAAATCTCGAGTACCGAGCGGCCCGAGGATTTCTCGATGAATGAGAGCTGGCGCGCACCAAAGATAACGAAATTACGAACTTGTATATTTCTCGCGAGCGAGCTTTATCCACCTTTTATCTTTTACCCCGCCTCTTTTTTTTCAGCGACTTTAGACCTGCTTTTCTGCGACTACTCTAGCGCTGCTTTCGCGATAATATGCTTATGCATTTCAGAAATGTGAGAAATTCCTGCCGCTATTGCTTTATTACAAATTTGAAATTCGAGTGAACTTTTATCTTTTACATGTTTTTTTTCTGTTTATCAATACAATGCTTGAGAATAAATAATTGCGTACAAAGGTTATAATTACACAATATTCCATAATCTACATGATGCAGTAAAGAATATATATTCGCTTCGCCATAAACTGAAATAACTTTAAATTGCTTCATCACTTCCAATAATTTAACAATTTGTTTTTGTCTACTCGAAATACACTGCCGTGAATTTTTAAAGATTATCAATACATTTTTTGAAGCATCATGCTATGCATGATTTGTTTCCGAGCGCTCTCGAAATCGTTCTCGAATGAGAACTTGTTTCTCAATATTTTCTTCTGCATAACGATGAATTGCATTTTCTCTTATCATCCTTTCTTTTCGAAAGTAGCATTTCTACGTGCTTTTGTTTTACCAGCGAAAAATCTTAAATTAATTCGTGAAATTTGCAAATCATGAGAACATTTTGACCCCAAACACTTGAAAATTGCTTCATTAAATAAGAAACTGGTTCTTGAAGTAAACTCATAATTTAACTCTTAGAATAATATTATTGCAATATTATTAATTTTTAAAATATATTATATATTTAAAAAAATATTAAAAAGTTGATGGTATGTATTATCGTTAAAAGAGCTTTAATTACATTACATCGCATCGCAGCAGCAAACGCCGTGATGAATCATTGGAAATTCCGAAAAATAACAGCTGTGAAATTCGAAGTTGTTTTTAGTTGCCATGGGGAGAAAGCAGCTCGTGCGCTCTGCGGAATCTGAATTATGATATTCGAGCTACTTCGAATATTGCATCATCATCATCATCATCATCATCATCATTGACCTAAGAACCGTTTCCATTCCGTTTTTCTGTACCTTTTTTTCTCGGTGTATATCCGTCAAAACCTTTTTCTCAATTTCACAATGAAAATTATCGAATTTTTTGTTGCTCAGCAAAAACATCATTTTTATGGAATAAATGAGCTCGAAATCGTACAGATAAATTCTATAACGTAGTCAACTGCAAAAACTAGTCAACAGAAGATTTCTTTTATAATAAAGCTTTCTTCAAAGAGAACAAAATTTATCGCCGGCAATGTTACATGCGTGATGAATTCGAACGTAGACTTGCAGAGCGTAAAACCCTTTGTAAAAAAAATGTGAAACTATAAGCTCTGTAAAATCGATGCAGAATTGTAAGTCTTTCAGTGGCCTTTCAGCATGAAAAGGCTGTATTTCAAAAGATTAACCGAACAGTTTTAAAAATACAAATTTTTAAAGTTATGTATATAACAAAAATCTGTGCACAAGAGAATCGTTCTGTTTAGAAATTCTCGAACCAACTTTTATTTTTGAACAACTTTGATATTACTAAGCTTCATATGGAATTTTGTATTTTTTAGTCTGCCTGATAAAAAATAGATTATTCACTTGAATCATTTCGAAGTAGCATTATTTGTTCATCATTCAAATTTACAAAACATAAAGTAGATAAAAGTTTTTTTATTTATCCATTAACAGTATTTATATTTGTTATGCGTTAAAACACATTTGTATGCCGAGTTTTGTTGCGAGCAAAAAATGTTAAATCACACTGCTTCTTATTCGAGCAAACAAAAATGAAATTTTTATTTTCCAACGATATTGTACTCACGAGTTTCGCCTCTTCAGCTTCGGAATTTTCATGTTTTTATTTCGCTGTTTGTTCACGCGACGTTTCCAAATACCAAACGTACTTCCCGTACGGATTTTGCGAGGCTTCGGTTTCTTTTTTTTTTTCTTTAGCTTTCTATCGTTTTATTAGGCGCAGTGGCGACAGCTTTTCAACGACAGGGAACGAAAAGGCAAGAGAGAAACGTCTTGGAAGAAAGCACAATATTTTTTCAAGAATGTCCCCTCGTAGTACGGTATATTTTTTCAAGCTCAAAGTGGATTTTCTATTAAAGCTAAATTCCGTGTATTGTGAATTTTCATTGGATATAACAATAGTTCGAAATTGCATCGATGCGATGATAGATGTAAACATTTTAATAGAGTTTAAATAATTGTTGTATTTCTATTTATTTAAGCGAATATGATCGGGAAGTTGCTGCTAAATTGAAAACTGATTGTTTTTTATATTTACTACAGACAGCAATCAATTATATTAGAATTCAAAAATATTTTTTAATTAACTTTACTTTTCTATATATTGTTTAACATTCAGAGGAAACTACGTTGTAAACTAAAGTCAATAAAAAAATGTATATAATACAGTTGAAAGCAATTTTGTTTTAATTCATAAATATTGGTATATCATAAAAAACTAGTATTAATAGTTTCAATAATTAAATCATACGATCATTGAGTTTTAGAATTGAAAATTGCCAATTCTCTTTCCAAAAATTTTAATTAACTTATTAATACGTTTAAAAAATAATTGATAAAACTAGTAAGATAATTAAAAGAAACATTTAATTTTATGGCAATTACATGCAACACTGTTGATCGACTGTTGTACTAAAGGCAGTTTGATCGGCATGCTAGTCGAAACAACTACTTTCGTTAAAAACTTTTCTAAGTTCTATACAATCTGATTTGTTAAAAAACTTTCAAAAACCTATTAATATTCAAATCAATATAAAAGTCATATTTATATAATATTTGTTTTTATAAAGTTAAAACAGTTGATTCTATAGATGATTGCGTATTGTCTATAGACAATAATCAGTGACAAATATTGTCTATAGACAATACATGTGTCTATAGGCACTGATTTGTCTTGTAATCGATTTTTCGTTCTTACTGTTTTAATCAAAGCGCATTTTTAAACGCGCAAAATGCAGTCTAGGCAAATTTAAAAGCATGGAAATTTTTACGATTTCATCTGGAGGGTCGAGAGCAATCGAGCAGCAACTTTGCGACCACTCTCTCCCTCTCCGAATACATTCGAGATCATAAAAATTCGATCGACGATCGGTCATCAATTTAGAGCTCGTATAAAACGTCAAAATGTCAATCCCCTTGTAACTTCGTTAAGCAGAAAAGCAGGAAACGTACGAGCTGCAAAATGCAAGCCCCGAAGACAGGGCATAAAAAAATCAATATCAATAATCCGATCAGACACATTCCGCCATTGCGCTCGATTAACGGCAAGAACGAGCATGTGCGTATGTGAAAATTTAACGTTGCAGAGGTGAAAACACCATAGACCGCTGTATCGGCGATCAGTTTAGGAAAGAGATTGTTAAGAGGGAAATCGAAGAGAGAGAGAGAGAGAGAGAGAGAGAGAGAGAGAGAGAGAGAGAGAGAGAGAGAGAGAGAGAGAGAGAGATAGAGAGACAGAGGGAGAGAAAAGAGACAAAATAACTGCTCGATAATATTTTTACCGGGTCTGCAGTCTGTTATTGTAAAAATATAACCTCGACTTTTTAGATTTTACAGTCATTTTCTAGTCAACTTAACAGATAAAGTTTTTGCATCAAATAAACCATGTTAGCAGTTATTTACTTATATAAAGAGAAAAGCAAAATTTAAAAATGACTTTCGTAAGTCTAGGCTACTTCGTTAAGTAGAAATAGTTGGATCTGATCAGACACATTGTATAAGTAATTAACTATATATTTTTAATTTAATCTTTTATTTAAGTAGTTCAGATTAGCTTTAATTGCAAATGTATAGCATAGTATACTATTTATGAAATTAAAGAAATTTATATACTTTACCGCACGTGTACGTATACTGACATTACTTAACGAATTAAAAATAAAAAAATGAATACCTAGAATTATGATATCATAATCGTAGATATTGTTAAAAGAAAATGTCTCTAAACCCCCAAAAATACATGTAACACTATATATGTACGCACATAAAAAATAATAATTTCATAACTGAATCTTGAAACGCATACCAGAGCATCTATAAAGCTCCAATCTCTCGTGTCGACGAGAATCCCTCAAAGCGATCTTCGCAGGGTGCAAGAACGCTTCGAAGACGAGGTGAGGCGAGAAAAAAGGGGCGGGACTGACGAGCGCGCGTTTAGCGCCGGGCAAATATAAGCCGCTCGTCGGTAATTACACGTACGCGCGGGCGCGGGTGCGCGCCGGCAGCTCGATGACGTCCGAGATAGCGTTAATTATCGCACGCAAGCGGCCTTTCTCTCTCTCTCCCCCCTCTCCCGACCTTCCTCCTCCCGGCCATTCTCTCTTTTCCGTACATCCGTCAATACACATCGTGCCTTTAACACGCGTGTACAAACTGTGCTATACAGTCCGAGTGAATTCACCGGGAAACGCAGTACGTGCTCCGAGCTTAGTTAAAAAGAGTAGCAGATCATTAGGATTTTTCATATTTTCTACTTGTTTATTAACATCTAGTTAATCTTTTAAGTGCAAAAAAAAATGACAACAAAAAGTAGGATTGCGAGATTGCAGTGCCAGGATTCAATACAGATTTCTGCATTGTATAATAAAAGTTAAAAACTTGAGTTGTCCGGTGTTCTCAATCTATTAAAGAACACCGGACAACTGAGATAATCGAAAAAAATAAAAAATTAAATGAGAATACAAAAAAATACGAAATTGTTGGTAACTACGTAACTGCATGTAAGCTCCGACCTCCCCTTAAAAACACTGGACCGATTTTTTCATTGAGCGGTGGCAGCCCTAAACGAACTGCTGCTAATTCACTGGCACTTAGCTTCCTCAAACTAAATAGATTGTTCTAATATAAAATTTTTTGTTCTAATAAATTAATCTTAAATTGCTATATCTCTATTTAATTAGGAGCTCAAAAAATGTGTGCTGATTTATCATTAATGGTTTAATTCACAACAGTTAATTCAACTAGCTGTATCCATAATCTTATTTTTATTGTACAAATTTTATTTTTAATGTACATCTATATATAAATTAAATCTGTTTTAAGCAGTTTTCGGAACCATTATTTCTTTTAAATTAATAATTTTAATTTTATACATTTCACCTTGAATTTTAATTCAACAACCTCTAAAATCACATAATTAGATCGTTCATACGTATAATTTTTACCAAGATTTATAAGAAATAAAACATAAAAAATACTGATATACATTATTTCATTAATCTTTAAATATCTTATCAATCCCCTGGTAGAAATCTAAGCTGGTTTCTAACCAGATATTCGCTAGATTTTCTAAATCTGCTTTAATTCTGGTTAAGAAATTTGCTAGAAATCAGTTAAAAACGACATGCTCTTTAGTTAATCTCTAGCTAGATTCTGCTTAATATTCTAATTTATATAAAATTGATAAACTAAGTAATTTATGTATTTATAATAATATATTAAGTATTCTACAAAATTAAGGTTAAAAATGTACCTTAAATGTCTAGTAGTAATGGAGGTTAGGTTATTTGTTTACATAACGATGCGTGCATTTAAAAAGTATTATTTACACAAAAAGTACCAAAGTCCCGAGTAAAATTTAAGTGTCTTTATTAAGAAATTTATTTTATAAATAATAGAATGCATGAAGTCATATAATTATTGTTATTTTAAAAATAACAATAAAAACAGAATAATGTAAGTTATGACGAAATTTGGAGAATTGGTAAACAAATATTTGTAGTTTTACAACAAAGTTTTATTACAAAATTTTATTTTCGACATCAATCACAAAATTTTTGTTGACTATAAGTTATGATTGACTAATATTCGGAAAGGAAATTATTAGTTATCAAATACTTTTAGTAATGCATGTACATATTTCTACAATCTCGTAAGTTGTTATTTGTTGATAAAAATATTTATTTTGACGGCATACTGTATTGAACATTCAATAAAGTATAATAATGTATATTTTTAAAAACTAATAACTTTTCAAAACAAAATATAAATAGGTTAGATTTGCAAATAAAATACATTCTTGCTTAAAGCATAGTCTTAAGAAGATTCTAGTCAGATATTAGCTATAATTTGACTTATTAATAGCGTATTAATCTGGCTAATAATTAATAAGCTAATCAGCCATTCTAGCTAACTTTTTACCAGGGTCAATATTTCAACATATCAATGGAAAAATTATATAAAAAAAGACAGAAATATCACCGTTTATAAGTAATTTTATACACTTTCAAATGCAAAATGAAGCGATCATAGAGCCCTCCTTGTCTCAGTGGGTAAGACGCTTGCCTACCGATAAAAGATGCTCAAGCAAGGGTTCGATTCCCGGAGAAAATTCTCGAGTTTTTTGTGTGGAAAAGATCCCCAACTACGCATTGTGCTTTGATGCAGAACGTATGCGCTCATATAGCCTCCTCAAAAATGTCTGAGACGCTAGTATGCAGGTTATAGGTTTCGCTCGACCGACAACACACAACACAACAAACAAGTATATAGTATAAGTACAAGTATAAGTATGCATTGTGACATATCGGAGTCCCAAATAAGAGGGGACACATGGCTATCAAATACAAAGAAAGAAAGAATTAAACAATCATATTATTTCTAAAATACAAAAATAATTTACCTTATCAATTTCATAATATCGTAAAATATCGTAAAGTAAAAAAATTATTGTAAAACAAAAACAGATCGATGAATCTCAAAATTTCTTTCCAATTCAGAATCTTCATTAAAAAGCGAAAAAATGGACCCTGGCTTGTAAAAGAAAGACCGCGCCGTTCTCGAGATATAAAAAATTAAAAAAAAATTAAAAAAAACATAACCTTAAATAACTCGGAATGTAAAGGTCGTTATAATCTGCGCTTCTAACAGTCTCAAGAGATAGCTACCTTTCTGAAAATTTTCATCGTTTTAAAAAGAATGTCATCTATAGACGACGCTCGATCGCGAACAAAATCTGCCTTATACCCTCAAAGTTAGGTATTAGCTCGTTGACTTTCGCGGTCGGCATTGTTCGCGATCTCGCGTCGCGACGCCCTCACAAAGGGTAAAAGCGCCAAAATACCGTAGCGCCATGATGTGCAAAGCAGCCGCGACACGCAGAAGTTGACTGTCTCGCGGCGGCGATGCAAATGCCGCGCAGCGCGCAGAGTTAAAAGGAAATTGAAAAGTGCATCGGCTGCAGAGAAGACCCCGCCACAATGAAAATTATGAGCGCGCCCGGGATTTCACGCATTTCTCCGCGCGCGTGCGCCCCATTTTTTTTTATCGGCCGGCTGTTCGCGGAGGTACAAACGCGTTTTGTGACGTGACGTCTGCCTGTGTTTTGCGGTTTGAAAAATATTCATAAGCTGGCTCGAGTTATTTTGTTATTCCAACATATTTCACCGCGCGCTCACAGCGGAAACTTCGCGTCGCGCGCGGCTACGAGGGTGGGGAGGGGGTAAAAAAAATTTGTTTCGAACGAGAAACAAAAATACGTTAATAGATAGAAAATAAAGAGCGGACGTACAATGCGAAAGCGCGGGTACGTTTTTTTATTTGTTATTTTAGTTTTAATGAAAATGAGCTTGCGAATTTGAACGAAAAAGAAAATGAAATCCACGCTTGAATATATACAAATTTTTGCGCTCTCCTGGAGCTCGTTAAATAAATCAATGCTCGGAAAAATTTATCCAGCATATTTGTAATTAAAATTTAAATTCTTAATTCATAATCCCATTTGAATTTCATTCCGGGAATTTAAACTTGAATCTGAGATTAAAAAATCTCTAGCAAATGTAAATTTGAAGGGCATTAAAAAGAGATTTACGGTGGCGTTACGCTGTTTTTCCTTAGCTTGGGGTGAAACTAATTTTTTGGCGAGGGGCTCGGCGCAAGGATCGGTATCGATTTGTCCTCTCCGGCTCGCAACATGGCGACTTTTAAATTTGAATTCTCAGAAATAAAGTCCCCATAATTAAACTTCAAACGCTATTTCGAGTATAGCGCGTTAAAATGCAAATTTAAAAACTTAAAGCCATCAGTACTGCCCTCCTCCCGTCGTAAATAATAAATAATCAGGGCTACTTTAGTATTCCGAAATGACGCCGCTAAACATTATCATCCGAGGGGTCAACTCTCGCAAAGTCTCATTAGGCGCGTTGTACATTTTATTTTTCTCGGAGGCGCTTCGCGATTCTCCCCTCCGACCCCCACCTTCGCTCTTCATTTTTTCTCCATCGCCGCTAAAAACTTCATGCATTTCGCCGTGGCCATACAACTATACAACATCTGCGCGCATTTTAAAACTTTTCTACGTTGTAAAGTTTAAAATGATTCCCTTTGATGTCCCCCCGTGTCATTATATCATTCTCTTCTTTATCTCTCTCACTACTTCTTTTGTTCGCGTTTTATATATTTTTTGCAGTTCGCGCACACGATCCTTTTCCTCCCCGTGCCTCGTTTTTTTACTCCACCTCGGCTTTAATTCGAAGTACATATATAGGTATATGACATCGGAAGAAAAGCAGTTGTTGGCTGGCAGGCTCGCGCTAGTCTATGCACCGCGTATATACGAGGCGGCGGCGGCGGAAGTAAATACGTCGTGAATGGTAAATTGCACTTTGTAAAATTGCCCGCGAAAAGTATAAAATATGGAATTGCAGCTGCAGTTCGCGCCAATTTTTGACCGAGCCCCGAGCCGCTCGCTTATCGATCGCCTTTGGCCTCCGCTGCCTCCTTCTTCCTCGTCTTCTTCGGCTTCTTTTTTTTTTCTTGCCACCGCCTCTCCTCCGCGCGCTCCTTGCGCAGTTTTTATTTTTGGCTGCTTGCCCCGTCAAAAATTTCGCGAGACTCTCCCACCTCGGACAAGTCGCTCCTAATGACGTGGGAATGGCATCGTAAAACGGTGACTCTGGTTGGCAACTTTGAAAAAGACATGGTTTGCACGCGCAAGAAAACAAAATTTTAACAAAAAATAACAAATAACTTTCCTTTAAAGTTTCACATTCACAACTCGTACCAAAGTTTTAAATTTATATATTCAACTACTTGTACATTATAACCATACAATAATTCGGTTTCGCGTAATTTTATTGTATTTTTAAATTGAAGCATTCCACTGTGCTGCATTCTACAAGTTTTTAAATTCTTGATTCAGAAACCAGCTTGATTTTATTTTAAGGATATAAAGAGGAGAGTACGATACAATTGGTGCGACATTTTTGAAGGCTTACTAAAATTCAATATTTGTTTAAATAAATTGGGAAAATAAATGCAACTATATGATACCAACTGAATGAGCTTCATGAAACTGCTGTTCTATTTGTATATATCAATGTATATCTACTGTGTACTATAAACGTAGCTTATTATTACTATTCGTTGATAGATTCGCAACTTTTTTGAATTATGTCAAGCTCTATTTCTAGTCAACTGTAAAAGAAGACCAATTGCGAAATCGTCAAAAATGTCGCATTATTTTCAAGAATTTCGAGAAAAGAGTCGAGAAAATCGTTTATCTGAAAATCAAATTTTATCAGCGAATAAGATAACCTCTGCATGCACAACTTCACCTAATTATTTCTAGTCTAACTAAAAGAAAACCTTTTTTTAGATATAACAAAGATTTGTTTTTATTTACAAAATGATGAATGGTTATATAAGATTTCTAAATGCATACATTTCTTAATAACGAGACAATTTGTTAATCAAGTCATGTTTTCTCCAAATTATACAGTTTCAGAGCTTATCGAGCAGCCCCATCGGATTGCGAACTCATGCGACAATTTTTCTTCCTTTTCGGATGCACCTGCAGAGTGGTCAATTTTCGAAAGGTCTGTGTTTGCTTTAGAAAATTGCGGGCTTTTCGCGACAAACTGGATACATCCTCGTTGACAAGACAATTTCTCAGAGCAGCGGAAACAAGTGCCGTGTAATGAAGCGATTGGGGGTTTTAGTCGATTGCTTCACTTTGTGTGCTATTCAAACGAGCCGCGTATACTTTTACATTATTATGATTTACGTCCCGAGTAAACTTTGATTTGACTATGGAAAAAAAATCGTTGCGTACTTTTCTAGCTTTCCATTTTCTGCATTTTTTCGAGTGGTGGTTATGAAATAAAAATAGCAATGAATATTGTCAATTTAATTTCACGGAAAGCAACTCAAAAGTTACTAATTAACTTTAGAGTTCATATTCATTAATTAAATTTTTGAACAGTTACTGCAAATGTATACTTATAGTTTATAATATTTAAAGAATACGCGCAGCATTTGAGTATAATAAATAAAATCGATAACGAAAATTTCTCTACAATTTCTTATTTTACAATATTATTCAATTATTATTTTATTGAAATGTATAGATTCGAATAACGAATAGAAAATGTAAAAGTAAACTATAAAATAATTTGTACAGATTTTTAGGTTAAATAATTTTCATTTTAATACAACCGATATTTATATGATACGAATAAAAAATTATATTGATTAAAACTTGAAAAATAATCGATAAAACATACATGTTTTATTTTCATTCCTTGCAGAATAAAATATATGTCAGAAAAAAAATTTCAAATGAAAAACACTTTTCCTGTTTAAAACGGAGCATTATTGTTTCTTCTTATGATACGCGGTATTGAATAACAAATTAAAAAAATTACATTTTAAAGTTTTATATCATGCGATCCCTCCGCGGTTGCCCTGATTATAAATGCTTAGGGGTAGTATTTTTAATGACTACTCTGAAACCCGACATGCTAGGGTCGTCTGTCAAACTGTAAATTAAAGTTTACGGAGCATATTTAAAATTTATTTTTTTGTTCCAGTTAGTAATTTAGTCCGATACAAAGTAACAGTCGTTTAAAAACTTTATGGAAAAAAACAGATATTGAAAAGAGAGCTTATACTGATGCGCTCAAAATACATGAACGTTCCCTACGATTCGTATGAAAATTGGTTTTCGAAGTTTTACAGATTGCCGATTCAGAGTTTGAAGTTTAAATTATACAATCCAAAATGAAAAATTCAATATGGTGGTTCGAAATAGAAAAAAGAACAATCGGAATTTCATTAAAATTGACTTCCGCATGCTTCGCGGCTCACTGATTTCGAAACCATCAACTTTTTTAGAATGACGAATTTAAATATTAAAGTAAGTTGGATTTGCATGAAAATAGATTCTTGAAGATTTTCCGTGTCACTGATTTTGAATCAAAGCAGATCGACATTTCGAAATTCAAAATGACTATTCTATTAAGTTATATAGTTTATGTAGTTTTAATTATGAAAAATTACGCATTCTTGTATGCAAAAAGTGTAAATTTCAACACATGACAAAGAAACTGCTAAATTTGGGAAGTAATTTAATATAAGAAATACTTTGATAAATTAACAGTTTCTTACAAAATGTACGGACTGTGCCATTATGCTCAATTTAAAAACACATTTTATTTTCTCGAGTAAAATTGTACTATACAGTACCAAAATGCTGTATATGTAATTGTATAATTGATGCTGTAAAAAAGAAGCTAATTTTTGTTTCTACAGTGTTTCGCGTACAGTTTGCACCGAACGTTCTTAATTTTTCAAGCAATTGAAATTACTAGTCGACCGGTTCGCCGCTAATGCTATATTTAAGAATAAAACAGTCGACGCTCAATTGATTTTCGTTTACGTAAGTTATTTTGATATTCCAATGTTAATTGGGACCACTTTCCAATCATGTTTCAGACTTTCAACAACAGCTTAATTTAGCATCTTATGAAACTATAATAATACTTCAAACCAGTCTTTGCACCAATCAATTACGAGACTGAAATAAACATTTTTATAAGGTTGTTTATCGATTCCTTTCAGTAAATTGTTCCTTTGCAATTTTAATTTTAATTTACTTCTTATACAAATATATAACAAGTGAATACTCTAAAAAGCAACCGGTATACGCTCGATTTTCCACAAAAAGTTTACTTAGTATTTCTGCACAATAACTTTTCTATAATCTGTATCCGTTTTTATCCTATTGGATAAGACTACGAGCATTGGGATTTAATTTTAGGTGCCAGAAAGCGATCTCCAAAGTTTCATTACAATCCGTAAACTACATTCATTGGTTTCCTCTTGTCATTTTATTCGATTGTGAATATAAGTTTATTTTATTTTATTTTAGGTAAAAGTAAAAATTCTAGTTTTGCTTGCACGAAGAGAAAGCTTTGTAACGATAAAAATTTTAGTATGTGAAATTTTGATGAATTTCGATGTGTTTAAGGATGCTGATTCAGAAAACGTAGGTTTATCAAAAATATTTATCTGCACGAGAGAATTTTCTGATAAAAAAGTCTTACAAGATTAATTTAATTTTCCAAGTACCAAATAAATGTAGAGGTTACTTTGAAAAAAGAAATACAGATTGAAACGGGTAATTCTCTATATTAAAGTGTTTGAATTTAGTAACTTACGAAGCAGTGAATATTTCTCGATTAATATTTATGTTGAAAGCTTTAGCAAGATAACCTGAATGTCGATTGTACGATACAATAATTTATATCGTTCGAAAAACACACCCTATTAAAAAAATGATATATGCAAAATTTCAAAATTTCCAGGCATAGAAAATCTGCTTGAAATCTCAAAGTACACAGCATAAAAGTTGCCAAATCTCTGTAGGTAAAGCAACACTCCTGCAAAAAGCCCCATCTCGATTATTCGCGCAACACCAGCACTATACCAACAACAAGAACAGTAACAAGAGCCGCGGTCCAGCGGCAGACTCTCCCCCTATATAGTGCACACGGAGCGCCATAAAAAATGCACGGCGCGCAGTCCTGCTCGTCTGCCTCCACTATAACCACCGCGCCAGAGAGTTAAAATTGACAAACGAAGCAGTTACACGCACTCGGCAGCTCGCGGTGCAGATATGGACTGTGCGCGCGTCGTCCATCCGTCGTGTCATCGCGCGTCCATGCCGCGGGAGAAGCGGACGTTTCCGACGCGCGCCCCTGCATGCACATCGCCGCGCGGCCCCTGCCAACCTGCCGTCCATTTATATTCCTGCGAGCGTCTATGTACACAGCTGGGTAACTGACCCTCCCCTGCAATGACAGTTCATAAGCTTAGATGTAATAACATATTTTTACGATTTCTAACAGGGCGGATGCTGTTAAAGCATTTCTTTTATAAAATATTTCTCTGCCTCGTGATTGGGATGAGGAATTTTAGAAATTTTTCTTATAATAAAATGAATATGCCAGTTTCAATAGGCTACACCAAATACTGACACGCTGAGTCTTAGATAGTTATAATTAAGGCAGAATAATTACTAAAAAAATCACTATCATTATGGTTTTTATGAATTTGCTAACAAATATTATATATTATCCATTACTAACTATGATTTTATATCTTTCATATTTTCATATTCATTGAAACTTATAGTACACGTATACAGAGTATTTTTCTGATAAAAAATACCTTGAAAATCATATTAAACGGTAAAAATTAAGGTCATTCATTATAATTTATGCCGTAAAGTAGGATAAATTTTAATCACCGTCAATTTATACGACAATATTTTCCGTTCATTAGCCTAATTTATCCCTTGACGTCAGGATCTGGATGATGGCCCGCGTGTACTATGCTCTTCACAGTAATTTTCATGAGAAAATTGAAAATTCAGTTGTGATACCCTTTACCCTACATATATATACATATTCTTCACCCTTCCTCTCGCCTTTGCGCCTTTGCGTATACTCTTATACGTGAGCACGCATGAAAGAGAGAGAGAGAGAGAGAGAGAGAGAGAGCGCGGGCAATGTGTCCGTAGACAGGTGGCAGACGGCGGCGCGGTCACGGGTGTAGGTGGAGAGGTGCCGACCGGCCGCGTGTTTACATCGCGTGGACGCGCGATTTTCGAGAGCATGCGAGTATTTACGTATATATACACGAACACGAGGTGGGGACGGACGGATCCCACCTTTCGAATGTGTCTGCCGCGCGCATAATAAACTTTCTCAATGGCGGCTAAGCTGCTGTAAATTCTTTATTTTCGTAATTCAATGGCACCGCGGACTCGCCGTGGACTCTTACACGTGATATGTAATCGGAATTTTTACATTTGCATACAAATGTGCGATTGCGACAGTGATGTTTTCATCTGGCGTGCTAGTTTTGAGTAATCATAGGTATTCAACGTAAGGACGTTTGTAGTTTTTGTCATGAAGCAAAAAATTATTGACTAGTATTTTTAGACACAAATGTGATCATTTCTTTTTTTATTGAGTACAAATTTCACTTTAATTTGCAAACAGACATAGTAACATTTGTCTATAGAACTTTTCTCAGTGCTTTGTAAGCAATATCGATCAAATTAAACAATTTTGTTTTGGATTAACATTCAACTTTCGTTTTTGCCAAGTCCAATAACAACTATATTTAAATAAACAACATAGAAAGTTTTTCCTTCTAGTTTGTAGAAAAGGCTGATTATTGAAAAGGAAGTAATAGCCCATACCGATGTCTCTTACGAAAAGTAGCAAGCTCAAAATACCACGAAGATTAACTCTTTTTAGTGCTTACCACAAAGACTAACACTTCTTTCGTGGGACCAACACCATTTGTATAGAATATATAAATTAGGGTTGTACCGACAAACTCTTGTCGGATTAGATAGATTTTTCTTTATCAAGTATTTTTATAAGTTATTTATTTATAATGACAATCGAAATACTTGAAATGTTGAGACTTAGTTTGAAATTGGATTTTAATGCGCATTTCTTTTTAGAAAAATGAAACTTCTTGACATAGGTATGTGCCGGCAGATAAATATATTTGAGGCATCGCCTAAAGCATTAAATTTATATTCCTAAAATAAATCTCCATATTTTTATTTTGCCTATTACTGTATCCAAAAATAAATTGCAAGCATGGATTAAAATTTTCCAATGCTAATTTTTGTTGAATTGTTTCGTTATAGATGGCTACGCACACATCCTGTAAATAAATAAATGAACAATCAAAGCAATAAAAAAAACCTTAATGCATATCAGATAGGTATAAAATTTGTATTTAAAAATATACAGTTAGAGTGGAAAAGTTTCCATTAAACTGTCGCGCGCGTCCCAAAATAACGCGAAAGCCTCGCAGCCCTAATATGACAAACTGCAGCACATCGCGCGCGAGTGCATCATCATCGAAGGATATTTTTCGAGAACGACGTCGTGGTGTGCGACTCTGGCAAACGAACAGCCAAACACCGCGAAAACAGCAAGACGGACGGAGCAAAGGAAAAAGAAAAAAAGCGCTGAATTCCAAATGATTAAATTAAAATTCCTCGAACGCTGAGTCGAAACAAGCCGAAACGCGCGCGAGGGGGGAAAAATAAAGCGCCGCGGCCGAATTCGCACGATCAGCAGGTCGTGTGTGTGCGCGGGTGAATTCATAGAGCTGCGGAGACTTCCACTATATATATATATATATACACGACACACTTTTGAGCGGCTTGTGCGCGCGCGCGCGCGTCCGCTCTCCGTGGAAATGGCATTTCTTTGCGTTAAACGCGATCTTATTTCGCGAAATTCCCATTAAGGCTGCACTGTTCTCTCTCTCTCTTTCTCCCTCTCCCTTCACTTGAGTGAGCGACTGTAGCCTAGCTTCCTTTTTCTTTTATTTCTATTTTGCTCTGTCTCCCTCTCTCCCTCTCGCTCTCCCTCTTTCTTTTTTCAGTCGCAGCAGAGAAGAAAGTTTATTGCGCGCATTCCGTGCGCCGCAGATTTGCTTCGAGCGATAATCACAATAATAATTGTAATCATAAACGTTTTGATAACGAGATTGTAAATTGGAGGCACTTCCTGCGCAGCTACGAGTTTCAATGCTCTTAATTGTCTAAAAACGTTGGCGAGCTTGTTTTTTGTCTATATTAAGTTTCTCTGTAAACATATTTGTACAGAAATTTCTTATTCTCGCGCTACAGTTACAGACATAGTTAGCATTTCCTGCTGTTATTAGACAGTCATTTTAATAGTTAGGAAAGTCGCCGAGATCGTTATCTCTTATTTATGTCCTAATGTATTCCATTATATTTGGAAGAATGAACGTCGAAATATAATTTTTATTATATTAATAACAAGATACTTCTTTCTGCAGTTACTTATACAATAGAAAATAATTGCACATAATTATTGTTCGAAACTTCAAAAAATTTGTAATCAAAATTGTAATAGCGTCGCAATAATACTGATGAAAAACATATTATATTGATTTTGCTATTCTAAAATAAAGTGCTTCCTGTTATTGCCAGCTGACACCATAATTTAAGCCGGTTTTAACTTTTATATTTTTATTATACTTTTTAGCTTTCTTAAGTAGTTACAAACTTGTAAAAAAACACATAGTTTGAAATTTAGTACGCGGCGTGACGTCATAGCAGAATTAAAATTACTTATTAACAATTCGCACGTAACAAAATATAAGGAAAATTGATTGCGATCGATATTGTGTGAGAATTTAACCAATTCAATAAATAAAGTATAATATATGCATATGAATCTTAATATTCTTAAAAGTATCATTAAAAGATATGGTAATTTATTCACTGATCTAAAATTAGCTATACAAATAATGCATTAATTTAATATTGTATTAAATACAAAATAAAAACCGTCTTATCGCGTTTATGGGTAAAAGTAAAATAGTCAATCAATTAGATTTAGCATGTGGAAATTAATAAACAATTTCAATATTATTGATTGATCGATTTCGAATTATAAATCAAAAATACCATAAAATGTCACGGCTGTCTTGTATATCCCACTTTCCCCCACAAATTGTTTAACAATTGCATTACGAGGCGATATTTTAAGAGAAAAGAAGGTATAGCATATCGTTACTCCTATTTTCAAGTATAAAAAGATAAGGCGTTATGTCTTAAATTACATACTTTTGTCCAGGGGCTTGATTTTGCTATCTTAGCGTAGAAAGATAGGAAGATAGAAAGATCGAGAGTTAGAGCTCGAGATGCATTTTCGCATTCGGGAGACTCTTTTCACAACAATTTTGAGTAGGAAAGTGATTAATTAACAAGTAAAATGTTGTTTAATCAATATTACACTAATAATAGTGCTTTTAAATGCATATTAAAGTGTTTTCTTAGATTATGTCGGAAAAACTTCTATTCTAACGCGTCTATGATAAAAATTTGCAAATACATGTATAAATACATTAATACATTTCATATACACATGTATTTACAACATTTCATCATAATAGAGGCGTTAGAATAGAAGTTTTCTTCGACATAACCTACACGATCGATTTAATACGCCTTTTAAAGTAATATATTATTACTTTAATATCGATTAAACAATGTTTTACTTGTTAATCAATTACTTTCCTCTACTCGAAATTGTCGTGAAAAGAGTTTCCCGAATGCGAAAATTCATCTCGAGCTCTAACTCTATACCTTTTTAATATCTTTCTATCTTTCAACGCTAAGATAGCAAAATTTTGAAACACAGATTAGATCTATCATTTTCTCTCGGGTACCTTAATTCAGGTCACGTCTGTCTCATGATAAATCTCAAAAAATATCAGAAAATTAAACATTAACTTTAAAAACAAGATTATCGTATATCAAATAATACAAGAATTAGTTCTTTTGAAGTCTCACCCAAGTCTATAAGCTATGAGTAACAATAAAATTATTATCAAAATTTGGCTTCGCAGTGCAGCAGTTAGTAAACATAACGTTCACTTTTTAAACTATCATGTTTTTAAGTTGCAAATATTGCATAGAGATTAAACAAGATTATTCTTATAAATTTATACAAACAAAATATATTTATACAGGACAATGCCCATGACGATCCCTTGAGGGAACTTATAAGACTAACACCGCATTTAATAAAAAAACTAATACTAATGAGTACAGGGAAAGCTGAAGAAAACTATGGATTTGTTCCATTTAAAGCAATGTATTAAGTCTAACCATACTCGTACAGTTCTACTTAGTTTTCCTAATTTTTACCGCGTTTTCTTTTTTTTAACTTTCCCCACACTTAAGGGAATGGTTTTAACGAGATCTTAGTTATTCAATATTATAAATCTGTGGGTATCCTCCTTGAAGAATGTTAAGTTATTTAATTACCAATAATTAATTCTATTTATTCGTAAAAGAATTTATTATGTACCTCTATGCATGATTATTTGTTCTTGTTTATTCTTGACATACTTTGTTCTGAAACTTCAGACCTGAGATGGGTTGACTTTTTCACTTTTACCTAAATAGTTCTGAATAGTCAGTCTACACACGCAAAGTTTTTCGATCTCATAAGCATGCACGAAGGAAAAGAATCACCTCGAACTTGTCTCTACTGTCTGAAGAAACATAAAATACTTTTCACCGCCGACAAATCAGACGTCCGCAAGGATAATTTTCCAAGTGAAAGAGCCCTCGGAGAAAGGAAAAAGTACTGAACAATAGCGTGGCGATCGTCATCGAAAAGCATAAAGCACCGAAAAATTAAGCACGGAGAAAAGAAAATGAAGAGTGAGAAGAGAAGGAGAAACTCAATCGCCGCTATAGCGGCCAAATGAATAAACAAAATAACAGTATATATTTCCGCAAGTCAGGAAGAAAAAGCGCGAAAAGAAAAGAAAGAAATCTGCGTCAAAAGGAAGAAGCGAGTCTCGTAAGAGCAGATCCTGTTACGGGCATTTCGGTCTCGCGCGCGCGGGTATATTTATATCCGAGCAACAATTATCTTGTCTCTCTCGCTCTCTTTTTTCGTATGTGCGCAGTGCGTGTGCAGAATCGCGTGCGCACGTAGGTGTAGTTGCACTCGCGCGTGTATCAAATTAATAAATTTTCATTTTTACCGCACGCCGCGCGCCCGGCTCGCCGAAAATAAACAACGGAAAGCGCACAGGAGAAACGCCTGCGAGTATAAGAGATATATGGCATCTAATGGGACTCTGGGAAAAATTTGTAACTTTATACGGATTTGGCGCGTACGATAATGGACAATTTACGAGGAAAGTCGCACTTGGGCATTCGGACGATGGGGGAAAATGTTTTTCTATTACTTTGTCTTTTTCTGAATTTAATCATTTGTCATACATGAAAATTTACAATTTATTCAAGTATTAAGGGGGCACACCACCTTTAAAATCTGAAACAAAAAAATTAATTAAGAATTTTTATTTTGATATTTATTTTAATAAAGGTTTTTTTTCCTCAAAGTATACATAAAAACCTACCAATTTGTATATTTTTTACCTTTGTTGGACCTTCTATGCCTCCATGGCAAACCAGACTGTTTTCGAAGACTTTAAGCACTGTCCGTAAGATTCCAAGTCTACGCATGGATGGATTGGGCTAAAAATTTATGGAGATACTCATTATAGTAGTACTTTTCATATGAGCGTAGGGATTTTGATTTGAACGAGTAGAAGTATTTTTTTACATGAACATTGTCAATATAACACTTATTTTTTTAATAATTTTATCACTTTTATAGATGTAAAAAAATTTCTACTCGTTCAAATCAAAATCCCTACGCTCATATGAAAAGTACTACTATAATGAGTATCTCCATAAATTTTGAGCCCAATCTGTCCATGCGTTCACTTGGAATCTTACGGACAGTAAGCTGAAATTGATAAAAACAACATTTAGAGTTATTTAACAATTAAGTTACAAGTTCTAATAGATATAATTTATACTCATCTTATCAATTGCAACTACTTTTTTCTTCTTTTCAACGTAGCAGACAAACATCTGCAGCAGTGTACATCAATATTTTCTGGTGCGTGGAGTCCCATGAGTCTTCCTCCTCCTTGAATAACCTGAAATGAAAAAAAAAACACAAAAATGAATAAATTGAGTAAACTGTACTTATTATACTAAACTCTTGAGCGACACTTTCACACACTTCACTCAACTGCTTGTTTATTTCATCAAAAGCCGATTGGGCAACTGGCTTGCATAGGTCCATAATCCCACAAAAAGTTGAAAGGCTAGCGTGTCCATGTCCAAGTGCACGAGCAGACAGTACAGATCTTCTGTTCACTTCATATGCATTTCCTTTGGCTCCTACTTTGTTGCTGGAGTTGATCGCTGCTATTTCACCACACTTTGAGCACACAATATCTACTTTGAAACCAAGACCCTGCACACCAGATTCACTTAATTGAAGACTGCCATGGCACCGATTACAACACAGAACACTTGTAAGTTTTGAAAATAAAATTGAAGTGTCAATGATTCTGTTTGTTGTATCACTGGTGTCTCTAGCACTAGCTGTGTTTTGGAGTTCCCTCGCTGAGCTGGTGGATAGTCTTGGCTTCTTTTGTGGGCTTTCTTCTTTTTTAGTCAAAAATTCTCTAACCCTTTTCTTGCTTCTACCTCGAGAATATTTCTGGTCAGGGTGAGTACTTTGGAATCTTCCTTTTTTATCTCTTTTGGAAGACATTTTCACTACACTGATTCACACACATTCACAAATTGTCAAATGCAATTAAAACACTGTATAAGTTCAGTACAATAAAAATATTAGCTGTGTTTACTAACAGGTGGTTTGTAAACATAAAAGCCAACTGTCAAAAGTAGCAAAAATGTACGGGTAAGGTTAGTCAAAAATTCGATCTGATTTATTGACCTTTATCTCAAACGCATGTAAGTTCAACTATTCACCTGTAGTGGCGCTGAAGGATTCTAGCTTTCAAATTGGTTCCAATTATATTATATTTTATTGCTTTATAACTAAATAAAATAATCAATCAAACATTTAGTTACAAATAATAATAAAATAAATAATAATTGATAAAATACCGAATTTACGGCAAAATCGGCAAAAAAGCTGTCTCGGTATTTATATTGTAACTTTAAAAGGAATTATGATATTTTAAAACGGGTTTCGGGAGCTTATTCTACGGGAAATTTCCTATAAATAAGGTAAATAAAAAAAAACGATTTTTTGACAATTTAAAGGTGGTTTGCCTCCTTAACTTTTGTAACACTAAGTTTCCTGAATTTATTTTGTTCTTTCCGACTAACATGAAGTTATTGATGTTTTATAATTATTTTTTGCCGCAAATAAGAAGTACATGTGAACTACAATTTTCAACTACAAATTTTACGATTCGTTTATCGATAAATACAACCAAAATAATGCGCATACTTCTATCAATGACGATAGTAGTAATTAACTATTAGGTTACGTATCCTATACTTAAATTTCAGACTATTTTTACTTAAATAAATGCTATTGATCTGAAATATAACACAGACAGTCAACAACATGTTTTTTGACTTATTAATCCTGACGACTATTTAATCCTGCAGGTTCTTGGTATGCTAAAACCAAATCTACTGCTTTAATTGTTTTATATAACGTCAGGTTTTTGAAAAGCTTCAAAATGCCCAAAAAATAAGTTGTTGGTACTTTGAGATTAGAGTACTTCGAAAACCTTAGGTTATATAGTATAATTTAAGCTATAAGGTAAATGTCCCAATTTCTGCTCACGTCCCTATTTCTAATCACTCGAAGTTTTTCTGTCATTATATATATGAAGGTTGTTCTAATATATATTTTATCCAAGCTATCTGTACTTTTTTAGTATTACAACTAAAAACTGTAGTGCTGAATTAAAAATATTGTAAATTCTGATTAAAAAACTTGATAATAGTGATAGGTTGAGGTTAGATGCAGATGAATTTTGCATGTCCCTATTTCTAATCACGAAAAAATAACGTTTTAGTTGTATTTATACAATTTGTATACTGTTTTCTACTTATGCATCGTGAAGTATTTACGCGTATTTACATACTAATACAATAAAAAGATACAAATCATATGAATGAAGTCTATAAAATCAACGGTAATCAGAAATAGGTACACATCGAAATCATCGCGTTTTGCTTTGAGCAGAAATAGGTGCACTTTGCGTACGCTTTTTAATTGACTATTATTAATATTTAAGTCTTTAAAATGGTGTTTACGCATTTACATTGTATTGTTCGATTCATAATTAAGATAATAATCATATCTACTTTATAAATTAATGTTAGAATAACTTTTTAAACCTTTTTGTTTGATACAAAATGCTTATATGAGCAGAAATCGGGACATTCACCTTAGGTTCAGTTACAGCATGTCAATTAAAATCATTCGGAAATACTTACAAGGAAGAGTTCATTATATCCACCAAGAAACGGACTTCGAGAGGTGCTTTCCGGTACATACCTATAAAAATAAAGCCCAGCACATGTAGTTTGATCCAATGAACCTTATTATACCAGCTGTTTTACTTCTAATATGCATTCATATCAATGAAAAGTGGTACTGCTACATCTGATCATAACCCGGCAAATTAGTAAGTGACAAACATGACCCAAACAGAAAATGAAAAGAATTTTTTTCCGAGCTTGGTACAGAAATGTTATTAATTTACTTCAAATTTATAAATATAATCGAAGATGATGACTATAGGTTATAGACCTAAACTCTTTTAAAATCTATGTTTTTTAAGCATTTTTCGTTACTATTTTCGATTGCTTATGCTTTTAAAATTAAATAATATTTTTATATGAAACAAAGCAAAAATTCTAGCTCTTTTAACCTACTTCAACTTTTTTTGGGTAATTTTTCTGACATAAAAACTTGCCGAATTATGATCAGATGTGGAAGTACTACTTTCACTAAAGTAGCTGGTATTTTAAAAATAAAGGTCAATTGGATCGAACTACAGTTGCTGATCTCCAGGTTTATAGATACCGGTATCTTAAGAATAAGGGTCCATTGGATCAAATTAAGGGTACTGGGTTTCAGGTATATAGATAACAGAATCACCTCTGGAAGCCTCATAAAAATCCGTTTTTCAGAGGTAATATGACATTCATCTGTTTTATGTTGTTTCTGGATTGATATTGGTATCAGTCTGTGTAACCTGAGTATTTATATCTCAAACTAACTTTGACTTCAAACAACAAGCAAATTTGTACATCAATTTTCTAAATTCAATTAACCTTGACAGTCAGTCAATAGGCCTATCTTGCATTCTGAATGCAGTCAATATTTGAGCTAAATTTCACTTGGCATTTTTTGTCGTATAAACATCTGCTGCATTAACACAAAAAGAAAAAGTTCTCTAAACAATAACAATAACAGTAACAATAACCTCCCTCGCAAAATATTTTGATGGAATGAACGAATTACAAAGGTATTTATCAGAGCATTTTATCGGAGTGTGCATTTTCATTCTTTCTCTCTTCTTCCCTTCCCTCTCTCTCTCTCTCTCTTCGTTATCCGTCTCTCTCCCACGCGTCCTCGAGATTGGCGCGCGCAACTCGCGATGTAAACAACCGCTTTCACCTCTCTCTCTCTTTCTCTCTCTCTCCCCCCTCCCACTCTCTCTCTCTCTCTCTCTCTCTCTCTCTCTCTCTGCCGGCTCGCGCGCCACTCGTTTTCATGGAAAAGCTCGCTGACTAGCACACATGACACCGATATCTTCTTTTAAATCGTGCACCTCCGCACCTCAGCTGCTGCACACTGCACTTTGAGGAAAAGTCCACGCCTATTTTTCTCCCCCTGTACAGCTATTGTTTTTTCTCTATCCTATATGAGCGCACGCCTCGCGTATGCTTCTTTGCCTACTTATTTCGTATTTCTTTTTGTTCCTGTTGGACGCTTCTTTCGTTTTTTTGTTGCAAATTTTTTTTTCGCCTCTATCGTTTGATGTCGTCTACTCGCTCGATGTCTTATCTATCGATTATTAAACGTGCAGGCAACGGGCCTTTATTCCTCGCACACTTGCCGACGAACACGGCCTGGTTTGCGTTTTATAATAACGTAGGAGGGGGGGGGCAAGTGTGGACAAGCGAGCGGTGTCGAGAAATTTTTCATTATTAAAAATGCGAGGAAAAAAGAAACGAATTTATGAATTCTGACAGAGACTTCTTGCCGCTTGACGCAGGCAGGCAGCAGGCGACCTACGGCGCGTGTGTTAGTGGTGTATACGTGAGTGCCGCCAAGCTAAACACGGTTTTATATTGATTAAAAATTTTATGCTGAGTTAATGTTTACGTCAGGCGTGTGTGTTGTGTCCGATACACGCTCAAATTTTTTGATAAAGACTTTTCCGGAGTATAGAAAATTTTATCATAATCTTTCTGTTTTTTTTTAAGAGTGATGAATTGATTCATACGTTGAGCAAGTGTTTGAATAAATTTTTTTGTAGATAACAACATTTTTTCAGGCCACAAATGTCTATTTTTTTCTAAAATAAATATGGAAAACAAACAAGAAACAAAAAAGAAACGTTCTATGGTAATATTGCAGATAAGTAATGTATGCCAAATTATAAAACAGTACTTAAACATTTTTCTATTTTCTTGATTTTTAATAGAGACAGATAATAAAAACGATAGTGATTAAAATTTTCCATTTTAAACTGTTCCGTTACGTAGACAAACTTAGCCTCGAAAAAAAGGTCACAAGAAAAGTCCAGAGTGAACGAAAGCCAAAAAAATTGTACAATTATTTCTTAAGTTCGTGTAATCTATATATGTTCTCATCGTAGAGAATATGTTTTTTCTTCAAATTATCATTGGAAAAGTTAGTACAATTTAAAAGCTTCAGCGATATAAGTTGAATATCGAAACAATCCTCGCAGCTGCTTTGCATCATCCGAAGTAAAGCAAAGCAGCGCGACGAAGTCTCATAGTAAAAAAAAATCCTCACCCTAAATCACGGTAAAAAGCCAGCGTCTGCACACACACACAGAAAAGCCGGTACTCGCGCGTGTGTCAATAGTCCACACTTTCATCGTCGAGGAGCGGCGCGCGCGCGAGTCATTGGATTTGTCAAAGCGCCGCGCGAAGAGCGAGCCTCCTCGCTCGCACGGGATGCATGCCTCTGCGTGCGTGAAACAGAACGCAAAATCGAAATGAAGGAGGAGCGAAATTTTTTCCTGCCGCTTCTTCTTTTTTTTGTACTTGGTGACGCACGCGGCGAGCGCGGAGGGTTCGCGTTTCGAGGAAGCCGTTGTCGCCGCGCGCCGCCCAACTGAACGAAGGCATCGCTTCGCCACCATCACGAGAGAGAGAGAGAGAGAGAACGAGAGAGCAAAGGAGAGACGCGAATGTAATACACGGAAAAGCGCGGAGGAAATTGAGGTATACAGTTGTCGTGCGACGATCCAGTTCTGCAAGTTTCAGTTAATTCGAGTCTGCACGGAATAGCGTGAGTCGCCACTGGATCGGACTATGTCTTAGATATTTTTCTATTTTTCATTTTTCTTGTCTCGATTTAATACTGAAAAATTCCTTTGTTTTTGCAAAAATTCCACGTTTCATTTTGTATTTGTAGAGTCGCAGTAGGTTTTAAAAGGTCTATTTTTTGCTAATCCACATCTATGGCTTATAAAGATTGCACTCATCTTATACTTCACTCTTCTACTACGGTTAAAATTCATCCGAGACTACGTATTCACAACTCCATTTTCGAAAAGTGGACTTGTGTTGTTATGTCGGAAATCTACAGAAATAATATTTAGTTATTTGATATTAATGTGAATGTCTGGATTTCTATTCACGTCTTTATTCTTAATTACTCGTGTTTTTTGTTATAGGTTTTAAGATTGTTTTAAATACACGTAACGTAATTTTTAATATTAAAAAAACTGCCATGCCTAATTAAAAATATTAAATACTGATAATAATGATTGTTTAATTTTGACATCAATCGATTCTACTTGGCCCTGATCTAATTACAGAAAATATAGCATTTTATTAGTATTTATTCGATATGTATATCACGCTGCAATTGTTATGAAAACCATTTAAATTTTTTGCTGTATAAAGTTATGCATGGTATCAACTTTTTACACAATTAAGTTAGGCAACAACTTCATAGCGTCAAAATTAAAAATATATTTGAAAGAATTTTTTGTTGCAGGTTGGATACTATTTTTAACTTACATACCGTGGAGTATTTTCACGTATTTACGTATACTATTAATATTAATTACTAAATACCTTACTATTATTAATTATTCAATTAAGAGGAACAAATCATGTGATCTAAGACTTCTAAATAGGTGATAATTAGAAGTAGGTGCTGATGATTGGTTAATTGACTAGTATTAACATAGTCTTAAAAACAATTTTCAACATCGCTGCTTTATAAATCGTTTCTAAAATCACTTGTTTTTCTTGAATGAGCAGATATTAGGATACTTACATTAAATATATCATATTTATCTAATAAAATATCAAATAGTGAAAATTATACTTCCGAAAGAACATATTGAAGATAAAAAGGTATGAATAATATACGGTAAGTGGAAGAGCAAAAAAGATTAACTGGATGTTTATAAACACTGGAACGTCTGTAAACGTCCAAGTCCGATATCTTACGTCTGAATGTGGTACGTTATATGTAATAGCATCGAGCATCGAGCAAATATTACGATCACTTGTAGCAAGAAGTAAGATGATCTGAAAAATTAAATTTCAAGTAAATCTCTCGTTAAAACTTAATACTTCTATTTTTTTTTTTAGTTTTTTATACACTGAAAGCAAATAATTTAGCGACGAACCGAGCAAATCAAAATCATTTATTTTATGTCTGACTTAAATGCGCATCACACAAATTTTATATTAATATTAATTTTGCTGAATGGAAATTATTGCGATTACTGAATATTAGTCGACCCAACCACTTTTTGCCGTGTCTATTTTAGTCATTTCCCCACTTTATAGTTCGGGGAAATATACATACGTATAATAATCCTTCCCACAATCATGCTATCGTGAAAGATATAATAAAGCCGTCGTTTTATTATAGGTAAGAAATTAGTATGAAAGGCCACTGATAAAATGTTCAGGCTTTTAACCGAGCCAAAATAAATATTAATATTATATAATCAGTTTAATATAATACGTTTTCTTGAATGCATTTATAAATGTTATTGCTTTGATAGAACATATTTATTAATATTTTACTTATATAAAGAAGCTGGCGATGACAGGAAAATTTGTTAGAAACAATCATTTAAAACATTTCCACAAAGTTTTAGTCACTTGGTTATTTTGTTGGTACACAACAAATCACTTCACTTCGAGACTTGATAGCACTTTGTGAAATAAAATACAGTAAAGTGGAACAAAATTAAACAAATTTTGTACGAGGGGAGAATTGTTACGGATAAAATTAGCAGCAACAATTTATAATAAATAAATGACGCTGTGTAATAAATTCCTACACTGGGAAAACTATATCGTAATTCACGCGATATATATTGTAACTCACACAACATCATAACGTAAAAAATTACGTATCGATATTGTAATTATTTAGCGTCAGATGCGATATGATATCGTAAAATTAGCAATTTGAAATCTTAATTTCTACATTAAAAATACCATTCTAAATAGTCTAATTGTTATTAATAGGCAAAATATTATATGCGGATCCCATGCTTATGATTTTACAACACTGGATCGAACGGAATTTAATCTACGGTATATGAATGGAAAAATTTACGGTATAATTTTACGATATAAAATTTACGATATGGTTTTCTCAGTGTATGCAAAAGGTTTTCAAAAGGTTCTTTTTCATTCGAACGCAAAAACGTACGTTCTCGAGTAACTCAAGTTTCTTTATGCGTTTTCAGCCGTGACTTTCGGCGTTGATTTTTGGCGTCGCGAGCAGCGGCTTGCTCGAGTTCGAACGAGAATGACGAATTCGTTAGATGTACTCTGGACTTTGTACAGATCCGTAGTTACAAGCACGTTATACTAATAAGACTAATATGTATTTAATAAATAACCGACTTTATAATAAATAGTGTATAAATTATTTTAACATAATCCTTAGTTTGATTAAGTCCTGAAGAATTTGGTGCTAGAAACGCGGGAATAAACATCGGGATTATTTGTGTTTTTGTGGGACAAGTTTAAAAGGACTTTGTAAGAATCGTTTTTAGTGACTAAATGAAGAAAGTTTGCGAAAAGAAAGCTGATTAGAGTAACTCGATTTAAGAAGATTGACACTCCGAGAGCAGCGAAATTAGCATGCACGTGGATATGAAATCGACACCGCAAGCTCAGAGAAGAAAGAAATGAAGTCAAGACAAAGGCATAATAACTGCGTGCTGATAGCAACGACGGTGGCTCGGCAGCCTCTTAATTTTGATTTTGACGATGGCTAACCTCGTAGACGATGCTGTAGGAGGACAGAAGCTAAATAACCATGATTTTTGGAATGCCGCTTGAATGAATAAAACGCAGACAAAAACGTCCAGATAAGTACATGATTATCTAAAAAGCCAAAATAATTCTATATATATTTATTTTTATTATTGGCTATTCAGAAACTTAAATTGCACGGTGCATTTTAATACGTTTGTCGTAATTTAATATTGTATTGAAATTACGTGTATAATGGGATTCACTTCAATTTGTTTATATTTCATTATTGATTTAGTAGTCGAATATATTTTTATTTATTATTTGACGTTTGGTTGAAATTTAAGAACATGAGCAATGTGAAAAATAAAGTAATTTTATAAAGTGACTTTATGTTTAGAACTGTTGACAAGTATATACTCGGTAGTGTGCTTCATGATCATTTTTCTTTAAAAGGGAATTTGTTCTATTTGTGAAATCATTGAATATGGAAATATTTCCACAGTGAAAGTATTATGAATAAATATAATGAGTTTGAGTGCGAGTAAAGTAGATGTACATGATTTTAAAAAGAAAAATCTGTATCGTACAACCGCACAAAGTAACAACAGTAATATTAATTATCGTAACAGAATGTTTGCCTGAAACGTCGCATCCAATTTCAAATTAGCAAATCAGTAAATGGAATTCTATTTAATTAACTCTTTATAGAATAAAAGTTTTCAAGACAGTATACATATTATTTGATAAGCAGTAAGAATATTACGCGTTTTACAAACTCACGGCTAATCAAATGTGTTTCTTGAATAAATACACGGAGTTAGTACTTAAGGGAGGTCGTAGCCAACGCTGATTGGTAGAGAGTCAACCTAACCTCCAAAATTTATACCATAAAAATAATAATTTGTGGGAATTTATAGTGCAAATACGCGGTTGTCCCCTCTTCTTGCCATAAAAATAAATGTCAATAAAAATTAAAATCTATATATTTAGGCAAAATTTCATAGAATAACGAAAAATACAGTACGAGGTGAGGGCTAGAAAACGGTATGATGACCGTCATTTTTACCGTTTTTCATTGGTCAATAATAATATTTCATGATAAAAAACCTTTTAAGCTATTTATAACCAAAAAATCTGCCGTTTGCAATTCTTTACATGATAATAAATCATTATCATCTTCTACTTTAGTGTTAACACGTAAATTTTAAACGTATATCGAAAACTACAAGTAAGGTGAAGGTCACAATGGTAAAGTTCGCTCCGGCCTCCGCTTAATACACAATAATAAATTTTCGCATATAACTGATATTGAAAGGTTTATAAATAAATGAGATTTACTTGTTTAGCAGAATGTTAATTTAACTAAATTTAATAGTACTTTAAACTAATTACTATCAGGATTCGTCAAAGTACGCATTATTGTTTGTATTTGTTAACTGGCGCGAGAAAAGTTATGCCGTATTTTCCTTAAGATTCAAAATAAGAGTAATTTGGGGAAATTCGTGTGACGCCCAATGGTGCACTAAATTACCGAGTGATAGAAATGTGTCGCGGCGGGGAGCAGCCGCGCGTCCAAGCGCGCTCGAGGGCGGTGCAGCCGCGTATAATCGGGTGTCAATGTGCGGCGCCTAGCTTTTACGAGCGAGACTATCGGGGTTTCTCGAAAAGCAAATGAACTGGGTCTACCGAACTTTCACATAGCAAGGAAGTTTTGAAGCGCGAAACAATGCGCTATGTAATGTAATGCAGCACTACACTGTATTTATTATAAAGAATTTCGAAACGACAGGGACTTCATTTTAATTCAGATTATGAGACTGCTGAGTACGATTGAATTGTTTAATGTTATTCTGTTTAATGGACTTAATTGTTAATTCAATTTATTTAATGGAAAATTCTTACGACCTGTGGAATTTGTTTTAGAGAGGATTTATCCAAGAGAAAGCCACATTGGCAGTGCGAGAGTGCGCACCACATTTCATATTCAGACAGATGCATGATTCTTATGACGGCAGCGCAGTCACCGAGATCAACAGCAGCGCGATCACACGCGCCTTCCTAGAGCGCAGTGGTGCAGCAGTGAGCGTATTAGGACGATTTGTTTCATCTCGCGCGATATTAAGCTTGTAAATTAATTTTATACCATGAAAAATGTTTATAGGTTGTAGAAACCTTTGAAAAAAGTTAACAATTGAAGGGGGAACTCCACTGATTTTTTACAAATCTCCCTTTTGACCAATAATATTAGAACTTCAGTAACTATTTTTGTCATAATTAAAGGATGAAAAAAATTTTGTCAATTTTTCACTAAAAGTTTGTTACTAGTTATTAGAGAAAATACATTTTTTGTAATTAAAACAAGGGTTTTACAAAAGTTTCTTGCGCATACGAACTTGATGAATATTATTTAAAAAAATTCTAGAATAGTTTTCAATTTAAAATAAAAAAATTAGTTAATATTTATGAAATTATTTAAACTCAATTGATGGTCTGAAATATATGAAACGTTTATTCAACTCAAAAAAATATAAAAAACTACATGTTTTAACACTTACAATTGACGAATAAAACATTTAACATCAAAATACCTCAAAATAAAATATTAACTTCTTTGTAAAATATTTTAGCCTATATTTTCTGAAAGTTTCAAAAATATCCATGGTCATAGGTTGCGCAAGGAACTATTTGAAGTTAGAAAAGTAAGTTTCGAGAAAAACGCGTTTGAAGTTTAAATTTGGTATCCTACCATATGTAAATTGTTTCACTCAACGGGCTGTAACTTTGGTATAGCAAAGAGTTTTGATATCCAGCAGGTCTCAAAATGTTCATAAAACTATTAATATGAAAAATATGTAATAAATTTTTGTTTCATTTTTTTTTGTAAAAAATCAGTGGAGTTTTCCCTTGTCACGTTAAGCGATAAAACGAATTCGGAGTAGTGGATTTTATGATACATGCAGATAAGTTGGAAAATGCTATAATTAAATTTATGTAATTAATTATTTTTAAAGTATCTTGCAAGTAAAAGGTGTTTATGATTTCATTATTCAGAAATCAGTAACGTATAGTTACAATTAATTAATTGTACTTTTTTATTTTATTGATTTGAAAATTTTCTTAAGTACATTAATGCAGTATAATTGATGCATATTCACTTAAGGGGGTGTCAAAGTAAAATTTTATCCTTCCTACCTTACCGACCCGAGAATTCTAAAATATTGGCTATAATTAAAAGAATAAACATAATTATGAAAAACTAAGAGGTCATTGCCCTCCGTATTATAACTATCTACCACTGTGCAAAGTTTCAAATAAAGACTTCAAAACCTCTACGAATGGCATGGGAACGAAATTTGAAAGGTTCTTGAATGTTCGAGTCTGGGATAATATAAATTTCGTTCCAATGGCATTCGTAGAGGTTTTGAAGTTTTCGTTTGAAACTTCGCACAATAATAGATACTTGTATTACGGAGGGCAATGATGTCTTGATTTTTCATAAATCAGTTTATTTATTAATTGTAATCAATTGTTCATACCTCGGTCAAGAATTTGAGGTTAGGAATTTCGACGGAAAATTTGAATGGTTTGACACCCTCTTAAATGTGTTTATGAGAGTTTTGAATTGCAATTTGTAAAAAAAATAGAATCTAAAGATTAAGCAAAATTAAAAATAGTGAAGCACTAAAGTTTTATAAAAGTGACGGTTTTATCAACGACAGTATATAATATAGAGTCAAGCGCAAACAAATATTTTAATTTATTTCACACAATAGTTGTTTTTTAATTTAGTTGGAAGTTGCTAAGTTGGCGTATATAAGGTTTATTGTTGGAAGAAAACAAAAATTTGTGACGTATAATTGTATATAAATTAAAGTTTACATCGCAGTATGAAGCACAGTATATGTATACACGAACGTTATCGTTGCAACTTTAGCATTGAAAATTGATAGTCTGTAAATTTGAGAATTAAATACAAAGCGTATATTTTAACGGGATTAGTAATGTAAAATCTGCAATTGTACAGGATGACAATTTAGTGAACGTTTATAAGGTTGTAATCGAGATTCTAATATGGTAGAGTGAAATCAAATATTTTGATTTGTATTGAATTTCGCGGAAGAAAAATCAGTTTTGGTTGGCAGAAATGAGTATCGAACTCTCCGTAAAAGTATCCCTGGTAGAAAAATCTCCGTTAAAACATGAATTTTCATAGCAGAAACTGCTAATAAAATGGTAATTGTATGCTAAAAGAACTACTATTTAAGTAGAAACTGCCGGGTAATACCGTTTCATCTAAAACCATGAAAACTGCCGAAAAACTGCCTAGTTTAACCATTTCATTTCTACCAGGGTATCTTTATATTTTGAAGTAATTAAACATTTTATTCTGTTCTGTACTGTTGTTAGTAGTTATGCAATTATAATTGCTTTGACTTTGCTGGTATTTTGCTAATTGCCTAGGATCCAGGTAAATTGGTATAAATTCCGTGTGAAGTCGGGTAGGTTTTGTATAAATTGTTTGTGATTATTTTATCTTTTGCATAAAATGACTGAGGACTTTTGTGTGTTGGTGACGATCAATACAAATCTTTAGTTTTTTATAGGTTTGCATAAAGTCTGAAATTCATTTCGATTATGAACTGCAAAATGATTAATAAAATAGCAAATAAGTGTCCGATGCCGCTTCCCCTATCCGAGTTTTGCACGGTTTCCTCGGAGGCCTTGGATAACTGTCAGGGCTTAAGTCTTTTTGGTCAGACAACACTCATAAGTTATCGTTGCAATATTTCGGGCGGACATATAAAGTATAAGTGTGTTTGAAATAAAGTAGCTGTAAATTGTCAGAGAGTTAGGAAGAGAGTACGAAGCTCACGGATGTGGTATATTTTTTGTGTAGTTAAGTAGGGGCGACTTGTAGTCCTCCTGAGACTATTATGGACCTCAATGGGAGTTCGTCTCCATGGTATCTGAAGGTCACCTCATGCGCGGGAAAGCCGTAAGGCTGACCCGTGGCTGCAGGCTACGAGGGCGAATCTGTGGGAGGCGTCGTGTTTGATACATTAGTATAGTTTTGCATAATTAATAATGGTCATACCGAGCGTATTTTATGCATCAGTATAGCCGAGCATTCTGACCACTTTGTGTTTCTTTGGCAATTGTCGGCGAGAGAAGCGAGAGATCGGTACAGCAGCAATCTAGCCTGTTCTTTTGTAATGTTCGTTTATCATTATTTAGTTGTTTTTGTCGGTAATTATTGATTATATGACTTGAAGCAAAAGCATTGAAAAGTATGCGTTATTGGAAAAACATATAACGGAATAAATAGCGATGATGCGCGAATAATAAATTACTATGTATTTCGATAACAAATAAATGTCTAATGAATATATTATATTCTTACGAGCAGCTGAAAACAGCCAATATAGGATCGTTATTTTTATATAAAAGAATCGATAAAATGAAAATTTAATGATTATGTGGCGTTAACGTTTTGCAAAAGTATACGTTCACGTATTGTTTGAATAGTAATAAGTCTTTAGCCGCGAGGATTGAAAATCGCTGCGGGTAAAAGTATTAGGTTTGTCGGTATCGCACCTGGTTGGACGTACCTTATTGATCGACCTCTTTCAACTGAAAATTGTGATCTTTAAAGGATTATGTATCCATGGTTGTAAAGATCTTATGCGCGCGGAGAAGCTGCAGTGAGCGGATTCGTGCTTGTTTGGCTGAAGAGCGAAGCTATAAAGAGGGTTGGGTTCGTTTGGTGCAGCGTTATCGATTATTTCTAAACTTGCATATGTAGATATTTGTTTATGATAACGATGTTCTGGGGTTGGCTTATCCGGCTAAGAGGCTGCACCGGGAACAACGAATGTCGTTTTGATAAGGGATTTAGTGCTAATGCATTGGTTGGAAAATACCCGAATTTAAATAACTTCACGCTACCTGGGTTCGGGTAAAAGTTCTCGTGACTTTACAAATCACTTCATTTCGAGACTTGATAGCACTTTGTGAAATAAAATGCAGTAAAAAGTAGTAGAAAATTAAACAAATTTTGTACGAGGGGGAGAATTGTTACGGATACAATTAGTAGTAACAATTTATAATAAATAAATGACGCTGCGTAGTAATGTTCCTATGCAAAAGGGTTTCAAAAGGTTCTTCATCGTTCGGACACATGAACGTTCTCGAGTAACTCGAGTTTCTTTATGCGTTTTCGGTCGTCGTCGGCGGTGACTTTCGGCCGCGATTTTTGGCGGCGCGAGCAGCGGCTCGTTCGAGTTCGAACGAGAATGACGCATTCGTTAGACGCACTCTGACCTTTGTACAGATCGGTAGTCACAAAGCGCGTTATACTAATAAGACTAATATGTGTTTAATAAATAGTCGACTTTATAATAAATGGTGCACAAATTATTTTAACAAAATCCTTAGTTTTATTACGTCCCGAACACTACACTTCACATATAGTAAAACTTGAAAATAAAAAATGGATAGATTTTGAAAAAATTCCGATGGATTCGCCAGTTGAAAATCGCTTGTAAACCCCAGGTTTCGTGAACTCCCTACCTGGTTATGGGTGTATGTCGTCGGCTCGTCTCTGTTTCTTCACAAAGGATCGCGTCTCGCTCTGAACACGCACACGGATGTTAGGAGGCGCGAGCCCCACGTGTGACGCACGAGGTACATACGAGATCAAACCGGCGTTATATTAAGTAGCTAGCTACTCAACGTAAAATCTTAACAAGTTACTTAATATGGCACAATTTTAAACTGATGGCCTTTCTTTTGCTAGCAAGGAAATTGATACTTTGTGTAAATTTTAAATAAAATATATAAAGTGAATATAAGTTATTCTTATTATAGACCTTAAAGATTGTGAAAGGTATTAGAAAACTGTTTCAACACAAATCTCATTACATAAATATGTTTTTTTTAATTGCTACGGTGTGTATTTACAGTATCATAATTTTTAATAACATTTCGACTCTCTTTATTTCCTTCTTCATTCTCAATTTTTGTATTTCCCGTACTATTTTCATAATTCTCTCAACTATTTTGAATTGCTATGAATACACAGAATGTAACGCCATGCTTTAATGAAATAAAATACGCTTATAACCGCTCAGGCGTATATTAGTCATCCTCGTCACTGTTCTTTCGAAAAACATGACTCTTGAAATTCTTTTCTTTTTCCGGAATTTTTTTTTACTGCCGTGATGGGTTTTGGGTTTTTTCCTTCGCTATGCTTTTTTAGGTTATGGCTGACGTAAAGTTAGTTAACGACGAACGAATAATATGGTTTCAGAAATTGCCTTGGAAGGTTATATATACGTGGCGTTCGTAAAATCACTTTATTATAATGGAAAGACCGTTGAAGTAATGAAAAAGTAAATAAAACGAGCCTAGAAGGGTGTATCAAGGGCAACGTTAACGCACTTATACTGTATAGTAGCATATTATAACGTTACTTTAGGAGTTGAGCAATATTTCATTTTTCTAGGAACAAAAACCAAATTGGCTTCTGAAAATGCTTGCTCTTTATATTAATCGTATGCTTTATTTTGTACATAATGATTGTTATTGTTATTGTGCTTTATATTTATGAAAGATTACCTGGATAATAAAATATATGTTTTTAAGGTTTTAAATATATTAATTTACTAAGCAAACAAACTCTATTTAAATTACTTATTAACATAAACAATATTCATTAGTAATCATATTCATACAATTCTTTTGGTACAAACGAAAATAATTTTTGATTTCGCATTGTCACGTTAATTTAAATATAATATGGTAAAAAATAATTCTCGGTAAAGTTGCAATATTACGAAATAGGAGTGACGTACCACGTAAAAAAAATACATCAGACGACGAGTCTTTCGCACTCGCGAAACCCTACGAAGTTACCCAAGACAAACAAGAATCGAAAGTCGCAAAAGCAAAGTGCGCTTAAGTGACTTTAAATAGAGCGAGGCAAAGATCGATCACTAACCTATGCAGCGAAAAGAAAATATTAATTTTAACATTTTCCTGGTATAACAGTGTTTCGAATGAAATTTCTCTTTTTAAATGAGCGTTGTTTAAAATTATTCATGCAAATACTGAGGAAAAAGAGATATTCATAAACGCGTCATTAACTGTGCGTTTCTAAAATTTTCCTTTGTTGTTATAATAATTATAATACATAAAGAAACAAATTATAAAAAAGAATTCTCTACTGTTTTTATTGTACTTTGTACGAATGAATGTGCACAAAATGTATTCGCAACAATGCAGAGATAAACATTAATAAATGTCACCAATAAGAATGTTACGACATTATAAATGTGCCATTGTATGAAACAACGTCATAAGTTAATTTGTTAACGCTGTATAAAGCAACAATAAATTCAATAAAAATACTCAGGGACTCAGGGAATATATGAGCTTATAAACAATTAATGGGACGTTCACCTAAACCCTTTACATAGCATTTAAATTCATACAAATATAATCGTAATTCCTACTAGTTACTGCATTTATTATTTAATAAAAAGTCTGTAGAAGTAATACATTAGAGGATTCAATTTAGAAATCAATATTAAACAACAGTGGATAATACAAAAGAATATATTTATAGACTATATATTATAAGCATTTATTTAGTTAGGTGATATTCAAAATACACTGCATTGGTTTAAGCGTTTAAGATTGTGGTTTAAATGAATAATAATAGCGCGTAATGGCAAGTTCCACTGAGTCTTAATCGCATTTGAAATACCCATTCTTGGAAAGGAAACATTTCTGCGTGGATTTAGACTCAGCCTAAACTATATAAAAGCATATAAACAGCTCGAAGTCGAAGTGGAGTTCATTCGGTAAAGTAGTCAACCTAACCTCCAACAAAAAAGCAAAACAGTGTCTAAGAAACGTTTGCGCTATAAACTCGCGCATTATTTAAGAGATTACAAAAGAAGATTCCTTGACATTTAAATGGAACAATATTTTGAATGTTTGAAAGGTCAATTACGTAGAACTAAATATAGCGCCTCATCATTTTTCTACTCGCGCTTGATCAATATTCGATTAATTATGCAAAGCATTGGGAAAGCTCAGTGCATGCTGAAAAATAATGTTATCAAGACAGTATCCATTCTTCACAGCTGAGTACTTACTCGGCATAAGAAGCATAAATTCCACTCGGATTTCGAGCTGCTCGGAAAAATCGCTCTCTCGGTGCTTACTCACAGTTGTCCGTGCGTGCGATCGCGCCGTTTTCAAAATAAGACCAAACAGCAGCTAGGTTGGTAGGTATCGCTCTCCCTCAATGTTTTGTTCATCATACATCAACACTCGAGTGTTATCCAGTGCAGAATAAGGAGGCGAAAGCAGAGGTCCTTCCTCTCCGTCGCTCATCAGCTGGTCCCGCGGTGAGAAAACGCCGAGGGAAATCCGCGGAGCCTCGGAAAAAGGCCACTCACACCTCACACATACACATGGGCGCGCACGTTTGTTTTGATCTGGCGGAGTTCCTCCCCCTTCCCCACGCTCTTTCTCTCTCTCCTGCACACTTCACAGGGAAAATTCCTCCCTCCACCGCCGGGACACACTGCGCGAACAACAATTGCGCCGCGCACTCCGATCGGCTCTCGATGGTGTTATCGCGCACGGTTAGCTCGGTGAGCTCGAAAAGAGAGCATGCAGAGAGCCGAAAAACTGGCTGTAAACACACGCGCACTGCACGAGGGGCTGCTGCTGCTGCTGCTGCTGCTTCCGCCGCTGCTGCTGCTCCGTCGCAGTGGAAAATCGCGAGTGTACATGCGACGAAAACTCGCGCACGCGCCGTACACACTCCTATCCAGCCGCCACAACACAAACAACTCTCTCTCTCTCTCTCTCTCTCTCTTTCTCTACACGAGAGATACAGCAAAATATGCGATATAGGTATAATATATGTAAGAAGAGAGAAAAGAGCACTGGAACGATGCAGTGCCACAGTGTATGTATAGTATTATGAGCTTGGAGCGCGGGCTCTTGCACAGCACTGCCTCTGCCGCGAGTCTCTTCTTTACTCTCTCTCTCTCGCTCTCTCCCAGGCGCGCGCGTTCGCCGCCGTCTATATAGCGCTGCAGTGTTGTTGAACGTGAACGAACGCGAACGCGCGCGCTTGCTCTCCGAGAACGTAAAAACGCGCGTGTTTCCTCTCTCACACACAGATATAGGTATGATCACACGGACGAGGGAGCGCACGGCGTATAACACGTGAAGCTCTCTGTCTCTCTCAGTCTCTCAGGCTTCTCAGAGTCTCTTCCTTTGCACGAGCGCGACTTTTTCCCCTCCTTTTCTCTCCGTGTTTGCGTGTGCTATACTGTATACGCTTTTTGCCTCGTTTATATATAGGTATATAAGTGTGCTCGGACGCGCTCGCTCTCTCTCTCTCTCTCTCTCGCGGTTCTCGAGGCGCGTCACACCGAAAAACAGAGTCAGGCAGCAGCAGCGGCGCGCGCACGTGAAAATCAAAATGGCGCTTTTCGCGAGACTCAATACGCGCGCTCTTCCCACGCCTTTCGGCTATATAGGTATGGTATTATCAGTTTTGGCTCGTGTACGCCGCACGCCTATTGTTGCTGCTACTGAGCTCTCTGTTTTTGTTTTTAAAAGCCAGCGGTGTATGCGTTCGCGGTGAGGGAGGAGGGGGGTTTATCGGCGCGTAGCGTTTCGCCGGCTCCTCCGCGAATCTGCCTCTGCTGACGTCTTCCCTCGCTCTAGACTCTGGCATAATACGCGTGAACCCAAGTACATGCACAGTGCGATGCGTGAACTCGGAGAAATGCGCATCATAGGAGTCGCGAAGAAACGAGTGAGAGAGCGCGAGAAGGAAGTAGCTTCGAGTAAAAAAACAACGCAAATGCTTATAAGAAACGGACGAAGGAACGTTGGCGAGTGAATGAGTGTGAGGAGACGCGGCGGGAGGGAGGGAGGGAGGGAGATGGAGATACGCTGAGAAAAACAACGTCGGGAGCGCCTGGGTGGGGCGAGAAGAGAGCGAGGGGTGTCGAGAGCGCGTTAACAAGAGAAAGACGGCTGCAGTGAAGCAGCAGCGTAAATAACAGAGATGAGGCTCTCTCACTCCCTCTCTCGGGAGAAAGAGGAAAGAAGAAACGTAACAAGTAAAACAGAGTAAGTATAAGAGAGGGAGCGCCTACGAATCGAGGGGAGGAAGAGAGGAAGAGAGGAAGCGCGAGTCGCCGGAGTGGGGTGAGGGCCGGCGGAGAAGGCAGAGCGGCTGGAAGTCGCTGGTGGGGCGGAGGAGAACTTGCCGGAGTGGCGGGGGATAGGGGAAATGGCGCTGCGGTGGGGTTCGCGACTCTCGCGGGTAGGCGCGCTTTTTTTATCTCCGCTCCTTTCCCCTCATCCCCTCTCCGAACGCTTCGGTCAGCGCTGGTGTGCTGTTGCTGTTGCTGCTGCTGCTGCCGCTGCTCTTCTTTCATGCCAGCGAGCGAGTGTGTATTCAGCTGCATGGCGCAGCGTCTTCTCCACTACTACGACACGCGGGGTCGGGGATCTTCGGCTAATCTCGCCGGCAGCGGCCAAGTCGCGTCGCCTCGCTCATGATACACATTTGCGTCACCCGATGCATCGATGTATGGCTGCACGTGTAGGTGCAGCGACTGATTGCGTCGTCTGGCTGTGCATAACTTGCGGTGTTTTGGCAGGCGAGGGAGACAGCCGAGCGCTTTGGTCATTGACTGTCCATTGTTCTACGCGCGAGACGGTCAATCACTCTTAATGTACTTTATTCGCATGAGATTGTGCCGGTACTTTTCATCATGTGCACACTGTTTTTATTTATGTTGTAGTACGCTTATCAGACGATGAGTCGCGCAAAGGGTGTAGACTCAAGCCACTCCCTTCCTCAGTTAAAGAAAAATTAACTTTCATCTTCCAAAAATCCACAAACCATAATAAAACGAAAACTCTATAAGACGCAAAAACGCGAATTCTAAATGAACACTGAAACCATAACATTCAAACCAAATCCTTAAATTTTAAATGTAAACAAAATCCTTACACCAGAAATGCTAATCAATTAAATATTTAATCCATAAATTCTAAACCCTAAACTTATAATTTCTAGATCCATGAATGCTAAATCGTTAAGCTCCAAACCAATAAACCACAAACCGTAAACCTACAAAGACCATAATCCCTTATGTCATTTCTACATTTAGTGATAAAGCAAGGGATTGTAGCTGTAGTGTAGCTGAACAAAATTCAGTAACGAGGAGAAATCCACGACCTTCGGGAGATAGATTTCGATGAAAGTTTGGGAGGTATTTCCTGGTACCTAAAAATGAACCTTAGGACTCGTAGATTTGGCTTCTTTGTAAAAATATAAGCCATTGTACTCCAAATGAGCATGCTATCAGTAAATAAGGGTACCTCTACTTGTTACCATAACTCAACCAAAACTACCCAAAAAGGTAACAAATAAACGACGGAAAGAGCTTTAATTTATAAGCTTTGTTTCATATAAAAATATTTATCTGTTCCAAAGTTATTAACCATTGAAGATGATGATTGAAGAAGCATGAATATTCAAGAAAATTTAGCTCTTAAATGCGTTGATTTTTCATGCATATTCAGTTACCATTTTGAATTTTTAATAACTTAACTTTGAATCAGATTAATATTTTTATACGAAACAAAGCTTAAATTAAAGCTCTTTCGCCTCTTATTTGTTATATTCCTGGTAGTATTTTAGCAGAAAAAATTGCGGAGTTTGACATGAAATAAGCCATTATCATGCATATTTTAATATTCTGCAACTAAAAATATTATGCGTCTCATAAATACTTTAATTACTGTCAATAAATATGCCAACTGACGAATAATTTTAAGATTATGAGAGATAGCATTCTAATACATTGAAACTCGCTTGAACAGTAGTTTAAACCTTAGTGTAGAATCGGCATTAATCCATAAAACTCCATAAACATACATTTATACTAAAATAGTTCTAAATCCACTAACCATGAACCCTTAAATTATATAAATCATCTACTATGCAAACCAAAATCCTGAAATCACAAACTTTAAAATCCCTAACCCATATACACTAAACCCTATGCAGTTTTCCATAATAAATTAAGATCTTGAGGTTCAACAAATTGTGCGTCTTTTGGATTTGTAGTTTTACATTTTTAAGTTTAGGTTCTGTGTGTTTGGGATTGAGGGGCTTTGAGTTTTATAAATTTCGATTAGGGACTTAAAGATTTAGCATTTATCAGTTTAGAGTTTAAAATTTTAGATTTTAAAGTTTCGAATTTAAGAGCTTTAAGTTCTTGAAGATTTTGGATGTGTATGGGTTAAGAGTTTATAACGTATAACGATTCAGAGTTCAATAATTTGGGCTTGACAACTAAGTTCAGAGTTAAGAGAATATTCCTATGTGTTTGTTTCAAAAAAATAATTCTTTTATTTATATATTGCGTTTCTCTAAAATATTTCGTTGTTAGAATATACCTACTGTAAAAGATTGGTAGCGACATTCGACGAATTTCAATACTAATAAGCCTATCAAGTGAGCGCATTTCACCGCGGTAGTAGGTATCTGTACCCAAAATTATGAACGCGTTGTTCTCCTAATGACTTTTATCTGCGTGATAGATAAATAACGAACTGTCCAACGAATTCATCTGAAAGTTTTAGGGTTATTTACAAACCTTTGCTGTGGCCCATGGCAAAAATTGATGTTTAATTGAATATTTCATCAAATTTTTCCTTTATGGCCTTTAGATACATAAACATGATATAAAAAGGTACATATACACTAAATAAAAATTCCTCAAAGAAATCCTCAATAAGAAATCCTTTTCAATTTTTCGGCCAGAACATAACAATGCCTCCTTAAATATTGTTTGTGTTTTTTTATTGTCATTTATGTTGTTTGTATTGCATTAAATATTCTACATATCAATAATTCTTTATTTCCTGTATAGATTTTGCATCTGTTTACAATCTTCCATCTTACAGAGATATATATTTATACATTCATTTTAATTTAATCGAAGACGAATGATAACTTTGTTAGTAGAAAGAGGATGTCACTCTTACAAGAGTGTAATCCGAAAAATATATCTTCAAAACGTATTAAAGTAAAAAAAACTCTGTTCTCTTTAACGAATTGTAAAATATTGATAAAACTGATTATCGTAAAAAATGACTATATTACCAAGTGAAAAACCAATGCTTTTTCTTCGAGAGAGCAATTTATTCTAATCGAGTTGGATTTCACTTGAATATACGAGTGAAACCCAATGTAACAAATCTAAGCATTGAAAGATGATTAAAAAATTGTTCTTTGAATTGCATAAAAAGAATGAAAACTTTATTTGAGTAGATTTGCCTTAAGAGTCGTCAATATAAATTTGAACGTAATCCAACCGTCGATAAAACTACTCCCTCCGTACGCGGAGAACGGTAACAAGACAATCGGGTAAGCCGCTCTCGTGACGCGGACGGTATAAGCAGCGCGAAGCTTTCCCGCGCACTTGCACACTCCTACACAATACAGATTCGCGATCCAGGCATGCTCAGCCGGGGCAATGCACGTGAAATTCCTCCGGTTATAAGAATTTTGCGGAGTTAGTTTGCATGGACCAAACCATAAACATGTGAAACTTCCGATCAATGGCGACCCACATTCGGCGGTCTGAGTCGACCAAATATTCATGATCGAGCAAAATCTCGTTACAGCACGCGTACACGATACACATGGAATATATCGCGTGGGGTGGGGAAAGTGGTAGGGGTATGGGGTATGGGTTATATAGCAGCGTTTCTTCGATCGATTCTTATCTCCCTGTCCGACTTGGTTCGTTCACTCGTTCCCTCTCTCTTTCTCTTTCTTGGCGAGCTTCCTTCCGACCTTCTCCGCATTCTTGCTCGTTTTGTTCGCCGTTCGCTGCTCGCTTTTCCTTCCGTTCGCGAGGCAACGAGGTCTCTCCGCGCGCAGTAGCGATCCGATTCGAAAAAAATGCGCAAGCGCATCCTTGGGCGGACAATGCGCACTCGCTCTCTCTCTCTCTCTCTCTCTCTCTTGCTCTTTCTTTCTCTCGTTCTCTTTTGTGCTTGTGGTTACAAGCAAGAGAGAAAGAGAAAGGTAGCCAATGTTCGCGGACTTTGCCGAGATCGCCTTGCTTCGATTATATCGAGCGGAATTATAATGTAGAAGCGTAATAAAGAACGAAAGAGGGAGACGGAGAAAAAGATTGGGAGCTATGGGTATGTATTGTGAGATGTATAGCTTTGATTTACTTTTAAAATTGTAATTTAAGCTTTGACAATTTAGTAATTTTATTTAACATTTATTGTATTTATTAAAGAATTATAACTTTTCATTTCAAAGTCAATATTAATTCAACTACAATAGGAATAAAAAAGAAATAGTATTGTAGGCAAATTTGGAAACGTTTACACTATTTCTATGTTCATTTTATGGAAAACGGTATATTTGTTATTTTCATTATCCATGTATTGTGCATTTGTATTGTCCATTTGCAATTGTCCACTTGTCCAATTTGCAATTGTCCATGTATGTATTTTGTATGTTGTGCATCAATACCTAATAGGATCATAAAATTTAAAGGCCATGTATATTAAGTCTGCTTTTACTAGATTTATACCTCCGTTTTTCATTGAATTTATTTTACGTGAATCGGTATCTGCATAGTGTATAATTACATACCACCGATTAATAACTAAATTATTTAGCTTTTGCCATTGGAAGTGAAAGTAAAAAATGTTATTTTAGATGATTACCGAGTCTTGGTTTCCAACATTTTAATTCTTTTCGTCTTAAAAATGTATGCTTAGGGAAGTCATAATTAGCGCATCTAATCTTCATCGTTGATTAATTAAATGAAAGAAGATAAATAAAACTAAAATGAACATGATTTATTTATATAATATTCATAAATTATTTATATAAAAGGTTATAAAAAAATGTTCACGCCATCCAGATGCCAGACCGATAATAACGGTTGGTTGGCACAATCCTATATTATAGTATCAAATTTATTTATATATACCGATTTTGAGTAAAAATTATTTTAAATGAAATTCAATAGTTTATAAATACTTTATATATATTATGTACAAGTTTAGTGTGAAAAAAGAATGATGCATGTTTGAAATTAAAAGAAAATGTCAGTAAACGTTTAGGGCCGTAAAACAAGGTTTCGCAAGGGTCTCCGAAACGCACCTGAGTGCGCGCGCGCACGTCGCCTAGCCCGATTAAAAGCGCGCCCGCCGTGAGCCAAGTGCGGCTGTAAATTTTGCAAAGGATGAAACGCGGCAATGGGGGAAAAAAGGACCGTGACTCTCGCGATGCGACTATTTGCACGGGAAACAATTCTCGAGAAGCACTAGAGGCGCGCGCACACACATACGCGAGGGAAGAAATAAAGGAGAAATGAGAAACGAGAAAGAGAAATGCCACGGTAGGAACTACGATTGCACGACAGAATTTGCGAGGAATCTTAGACGGTTTTAATATTCGAATACTCACTTAGTCTTTTTATTTTAAACTAAGTACTTGAAATTTTTCCAATTTTAACTGCTGATTCATTATTGTATTCTCCAAGAGAAAGCTTTGTTTCGATATATTTCTTTTTCGGAACAGTTCGAATATTCTACGGTAAAACCTAACCAAATTTTTCATGAATGTTTATAGCCATTTTAAAAAATTTTTAAATTTAAAAATGTTGGTTTTGAAAATTTTCTAATGAGGGAATGTTTTTTGGGAAGCTAATTATTTACACAATAAAGCACTCATAAAATATATTATCTTGAAACCGAAAACGATGTAAAATGTACCGTTCTTCATGTTATATAACATAAACCAATGCAATTTTTACTGAATATTAGTTCTATATAGAATTGTATTCCTGTGAATTCTCAAGTCATAAGATTTATTCCTTTTTGAGAAAAAAAATGCATTTTTTGGGACAACGACAACTTCAATGATTTCACACATTTTGGGATAGACGCTAGGATAGACGCCTATTAGCATTGTCAAATGCATCAACAAATATTGAAATATGTATAATAACATAATATCGACGGTTGAGATGGAAGAAAAGGCTAATTCGGCGTTCGTTTGAAGAAGAGGCTAATTTGGATTTCACTTGAAAAAGAGGTTAACTCGGCGATCGCTTGAAGAAGAGACTAACTCCGAAATCACGTACAAAAGAACTACTTAAACTAATTATTTCTCGTATTTAATTTTGTGAAGGCCAATGTATAACTATACCTTAAATATATAATGATTACGATAATGATTTACTGTATTATTTACGTGAGTGAAGCCGCAGCTTATAGCTAGTTAAAAATAAATCAGCCAAAAAGATATGATGTGAATTTATAGTTTCTTGAAGAAAGTTGAAGTATTAAAAATATCAGCTTTTTAAAAAATTAATTATATTTAAACCTAACTTTTATAATCTAATAAAATTATTTTTAGAGTTCCAAATTGTTTTCCAAAAAGAATTATTTAATGCAGCGCATCGTCATCGCCTGACCAAGAAAATTTCGTCCTCTATAATTCAAGGACCACGCGGAGCCTTTTTAAGGAGAGCGCACGCGCGTCTGCGCAAACGAGAGGGAAAGAGACGAAGCGAAATAAGGCAGAGGGTCTGAAACTCGAAAAAAATAGAGGCAAAAAGGAAAGAAGGAACAGATTTTTAGAGAGTGCGTCTTTATGTGCGTCGGTTTCGATTTTTAAGGAACTCCGAGAGAGGCAAACCCAACTGACGATGGACAGAGCCGACCCTTCTCAAAAAAATAAGAAACACAAATGTATATATGCTCTCCCGCTCTCTTGCTCTGGCTTTTTTAATTTTTTTTTCTTTCTACCCCGTAGCTTTTTTTGCAAGTCAAAGGGAATCTTGCAATCAGGCCGATCCTCGGTAAGAAAAAGAGGGGAGGGACTTTTTTCTTTTTCTCTCTTTGTTAATCTACTCCCCCATTTTTGCTTCCTCCGCTTCTCTCTCTCTCTATTTCTCATTTCGAAAGATTGGTCAGGACCATAATGCCTTTTAAGCCCTTACACTGTAGCACACACTCGCGTGATTGTGTCTTCGTCGTCATCGTTCTCTCTCATTCTTTTTCTTTTCCGAAAAAAGGGAGCAGCGAGAGAGAAAGGATGAAACAAAAACGAGCGTTCATCGGATCCGCTGACTCGAATTTTTGTATACCTATCCTCCATTTCTTTCACTCTACCTCTTTTTTTTCTATGGACTAGGAATTGGTGTTTATTTTTAGAAGTTCTATGTTGTTTGCGTTGTTTTTCTAATTCGGGACGTGTGCGGTGGCGACGGGTGTGGAAAATTTTGGTTTTTGATGTGATCGGACACATCATACGAGACCATCGCTCGGCATTATGTAAAATAAAAGGTGCTCAATAGGCATCGAATGAGGCCATCAAGCGCGCAGACGAACATGAGTCGATCGGAGGATCTCGAGAAACAGGTTTTCATCGGTTTATTGAGGATTTCATTGAGCGCTCGTATTATACGAATTTTCATCGTGATATGTTCGTAGTTTGGCACAAAGAGACTTTTAGAGACGTGCCGCTGATTTTATGTGCTGTTCATCTCAAACACTGTACGTTCATTAACTCTAATAACTTAATAAATTTTCTGCGACTTTATGTAATAATAATAATGTAATAACGGGTATTACACGAAAGAATAATAATGTAATAAAATAATGACTTCATTGATTTTAACCATAATTTCTAGGTAATTAAATGCATTTACGAAAGTTCATTACAAATTGTTTCAATTTAATCAATGAGTCAATATAACTATAATTATTCAATCAATGTCTATTTTCGTAATATTTTCCAGTTTGTTGCAAAAAGTTGGTACTTATTAAGGGCATACGATCGCCATAGCTATAGTCAACTAATATATGAGGAACTCTACTTAAAATCGGCCGATAAGATGTACGAGAAAAATTTCCATCACGCGAAAATGACCTTGTGATATACTTTTATTTGTATATCAATTTTTCTTATGAGAATTTAACATGGGAATTATGGATTAAAAACGGTCATTATTGATAAAACAACCAACTGACTTCTTGACTTCTAAGTGTTGTAACAATTTTCACGTAATATAATGTAAAGTAGAGAAAAAAGCTTTAATTTGAGATGTGCCGCGTTAAAACAAATTAACAATATCAAAAGTTATCAACGATCAAAGATAGTGAATAAACACAAAAAATAGTCAAAAATGAGAAATCATGAAATTTAGTATTTTTTCTTCGTGTTTATTCACTATCTTTGATCGTTCATAGCTTTTGATATTGTTAATCTTTTTAATGCTGAGGCAAGCCTCATCATTTATTTTTCGTCACTTTTCAAACCACTTATCAGTCGATTTTTTGTACAAATCCTCATATATATAGTAAATGGGGAGAAGTTTCACTATACTAAAGAGGCCAAAAAGAAGCGACCGCATCTGATTTATTTAAATATCATGCGTTTTTTGAGACGTAGGGAGTCGAAAGGAAAATTTTCCCCATTTACTAAATATATTACTCGACTATAGCTATGGTGATTTTAGACCCGTAAGTTAAAACGTTGCAAATTAAAAAATGTCTAAATTCTAATAATAACTAATATAATATTTAAAGTAAAACTGTTCAATACTCTTTCTTGAAAGATAACAAAAAGCAATTTCACTCCTGGTGGAATATTGACGAGTTGGACCGGTTAGTTCAGTAACTATTACCTAGTTCAAAAAGCTCAAATTTAAGCAGAAACTCGGCAACAGCTCGGCACGAACTAGTTATTTTACAGTACAAGTAGACGACGAAGATCGAGCAAGACCGACTAAACTGACATATGAGGGAGTAAAGGGGAAATCAAATTCATTATTTTAGCAATCTTTTTGTGATATAACGTTACATTTGATTATTATCTGTTAAAAGAATCATATTTCAACTTAAAAAAAATTAATTAACTGTCTGTTTTCGCTATTTTAAAAATTGATTTTTAACAAATTTTTCTCTAGTTACTCGCTAGAATTTGTGGCGCATTAACGGGGTTACTAGCCAGAAGTATAAGCACAAACAAATCAGTATGTGCATTTTTAGCTAAATTTTAGTCAAAAACTCGTTAACGTTTCCACCAGGGACTGTTTAGAAACATTGAATACAGAATTTCTTCGATTTTTACTCTATAATATCTTTGATTAGATATATCTACCCTTATTATAAGCAAATAGAAAAACCATCATAGATAAAGTGGCAAATGCGTTGATATATTATAATCACAAATAATGTAGATAATAATAAATAACGGCTAAATGTGTATGTAATATAAAATAATATAATATGATGAAATATAATCATAAATTTTATTTCTTAATTACGTAATATTTACCTTTGACATCTGTCTAGTTAACTTAATATAGATTAATGTAGTTATATCATAGTCTTTTTTTAATTTGAAAAAAAAACCGTATTCATTTTAATCACTTAGTGTGTAATTATATTCATTAAAAATCTTTCATTTTTACGAAATAGAAGTGATCATGTTACTGTAACAGATTAATTTACACGGAACCGGTTCTTCGTATGATAAAGCAAATCTATTTAGCGTGATTGCAGGTGAAAGAAAAAGTGATTAATGTATTTTATTTTATAAATGTGCTATTTAAATAAATGGATGTACAACAATGTATGTTATTTATAAACTGAAACTGAATATAATTGAAAATCATTATGTAATTATCAATTAATTATAGCACTTAAAGAAGTATGAAAAATTGTACAGAGAACTTTTAAGAAATTGGAAACAATATATATATATATATATATATATATATATATATATATATATATAATTTATATTTATATACACACACATTTCTGCACCTGTTATTTTTGAGCAATCAAATAAAGTATTATTCTATTCTATTCTATTAATTGATAGCAGGTCATTTAAAATGGTTATAGAATAGTAGAGTATTGATAAAATACTAAAATAAGTCTACCATTCTAAAATATATATCTATGGTATTTTTATGAATAACTCTCTTATATAGTATTTCAATGAAAAAACTTACCGTTCGAAATTCTCTTGCAAGTAAAGTATATGTATATTAAAAAAGATTACTGTGCGTAACATATTGTTTACAGTATTAAAAAAGGAAACTTAGTATGACTGTTAGTTATGGATACAAGTTCATTAATGTTTAATCTAAGCTTTAAGTCTATAATAACAACAGCAATACATGTGCGTAGCAAATAATTTGTAAATAATATAATCTTTCGATCAGTAAACGTTAAGATTGTGAATGTATTATTACTAAAATACATATAAATTGCGTCAATCTTTTGCAACACACAAAATTACTTTTTGTTACACATGGTATACATTCCACCCAATGAAGGAAAGATTCACCAATCACCTTAGACTTCGAAACGTGTATCGGCTTTACATAATTAAAATGTAACAAACTGATCGAATGCACGTTCGAAGATAAAAATAATGAAACAAGAGGAATGCGAGTGACTGTAAAAAAAGTAGCGGCATTTTTGCGTTCATAATAAAGCAAGCCGCAAATTGAATAAAAGCAAATGACGCACGGGGGCAGAGACCGGACCTTAATAATATAACTATCACGGTACTGCCACTCCGGTCATTGCGCTACGCTTGTCTCTCTAAACATTTAATAAGCGATTTAAAGGCTTTGCTCGGATGTATTGGTTGGGTACGAAAAAAATAGAAATCAAGACGCGCAAACCGGCATTGTTTTCTTCGCTCTCCCACGATGACAAAGGATGTCGTCAAGATGCAAACATTTCCAATAAAAGCAAAGGGTTTCAGGATCGCTTCCTCTTAGCAATGAAGACATTCTGCTACTGCGCGACAATAAGTGTCATATATTTTATTTGCTTCGTTTACCTTTGCTTATCCCCGACGACTGCTTGTGGTTTGCTCAGTTTTTAGAAGGTCGTCTTTTTAAGAGTAAATACTACAATATTATTTTTTTTAATAAAATAAAGTAATGACAAGTAAAAGTTTAACACCAGACTTACAAAACTTCGTGATTGTTCAAACATTTTTGTAATAAATAAATAATGAACAACTTTTTATTCTGTAAAATAAAGATAATGCAAAAATATTGTATATGCTAGAAAATATTAATTTAATAAATACTATTTTATACAATCTTAATTTGATTTTTGAGAAAATTGGGGTAGATTACTTTTTGAATCCGAAAAAAGGCTCACCGCAAACGGATTTCTTCATCATATCATAATCATTAATATAATAGAAAATTTGTGCACGAATATATTATCAGAATATTCCTTCTTATGGAAAAAAACAAATCGATTCATGAAAAAGTTATCCTCACAAATATTTTTAAATTATTGACGTAAGGAATGAGTACAAATTCAAATTATCGAGGTTCAACTGTAATTCTATGCTAAATATTTAATTGATTATGGTTAAACATAATCCAATTAGCATGTCGGTAAAATTAATCTCATTCATATCCAAATTCATATCCAATTGGCTATCAATATCTATAAATGGCCATTAATGGTCGATTACTGGCTATGAATGAGATTGATTTCTGTCTGAGATCCTATATATAAAAATAAGTTTCGATAATCTAGTCTTTGATAATTGAAGTCGAATACTGATAAGAGGAAACCATGGAGTTCGGGTCTTGGATTTTGATGGAACTTTGGGGATCGACTTTTGGAACCTAAAAATGAAGCACAGCATCCGTAGTTTTATCCAAATGGTTTTTAAATCTGAGATAGTGCCAAAAAACATTAGCATTGCTCATATAGACATTGCTAAAAATCAAATATATAAATATACTATCAACGTTAATGAAATACGACGTATCTACCGTACAAAGGCCCATTGGATAAAACCACGAGTATTGAGATTCATTTTTAGGTATCAGAAAACGATCCCTAAAGTTTCATCCAAATCGGTGACCCGGACTCCGTGGTCCCCCCCCCTTGTGAGTATCTGAAAAAAGGATCTGACGGATACTTCGGGGGGCCCGGGTATATTTAGGACCTATTTTACGCATTTTGTTGGCATACAAAATTTGACTCCCCAAAATAAAAATATATCCGGTATCAAAATGCGTAAAATAGATCTTAAATATACCCGGACACGTCTAAATATGTGGTACCATCCGGATGATACCTTTTGTATTGGGGTCCTAAGATAATTTTAGACCACTTTTAGACATTTTAAAATAAGAAAAATATCCGAAGAAAGTATCCGACGAATACTATTTTCGGATACTCAGTATCTGACGAAAGTATCCGTCGGATACTGAGTATCCGACGAAAGTATCCGTCGTATACTTTTTTCGGATACTCAGTATTCGTTGAAAGTATTCGTCGGATACTTTTTTAAATCATGTATATCAGCTTAATACATGATAAGCACTGCTTAAAAATTGACAATTCGTGGTTTATTCTTGATATTTACAGAAAACAGAAAAGTATCCGATAATATTTTGCGGTTGAATACTTGCCGAACTCTATATTAGATATTAGATTATCGTATAGTTTATATTAATTTCAATTCCCATGTAAAAACTTTTAACGTTCAAAACCTACTCTAACTTCAAGATCATTGCCGCTTCTGTCTCGAAGCAATTCAGGGCGTATATATAACATTATCCTCGCGAGGCGGATCTCCTTCCAATGATCCTTTTTCCCAAGCTCCACCGCCGCTCTCCGACAAGGAGAAGCCAGCAACATCCAGAGCGGGAGTACATCTACAAGACCGAGACAGGGCATCGAGAGTACGTGCTAGGTTAGTATTACCGACGCAACTTACTGCCTGGGTGGGAGGGCCGGTACACACTTTGAGGGACGTTGTGTTAAAGTCTCACACAAACATGGACGGGCAGAGTATATGGGTGATTCTCTGCCAAAATGTATATTATACATTTATTCGCTTGTAAATAGTTTTTTTATTTTACGCAACACTAAAAGGTAATTTTTTTTATTAAAGTTTTTCTTTACTGAGACAATTTGAAGGAATTTATATATGGCGCGCAACTCACTACTACAAAATCAATCGTAGCCAAGATAACTTATCATAATAGGATTATTTAAAATCAAAAAACCAAAAGTACTTAATCTTACGAGGGCCAGGCAGAAATAAACTCTAAAAAAAATTTTTTTTATTAGCTGATAAAATGTTTTTCTTTAAAAGCAATAGCTCTCAAATTTTTTTACTTTTTTCTTCTTTTATTGGAGTATAACTTACCTGACCCCCTTATACTGCATAATATCAACGGCTATCGAAGCTAGAAATGAAATGAAACAAAAACAAAATGGCGATACATGGTAGCCGCTTTTACCAAAATTGCTAATGCAGTAATTGATGAAAAGGTGTACCCAATATTGCCATTTTGTTTATTTATATAAATTTCTAACTCGGTGAGTTGAAATAAACACAGTAAAAAGGATTTCTTATTTTCGTTATATCTTAAAACTTTTTCGTTCTTAAATCCAGTAACAAAATCGCGTATTTAACCCTTAGCGGCCACACCTCAGCCAGGCCACATAGCGGCCACATGGGGTAACTCATTACCCCACGCTGAAAAACCTAGTTGTACAAGACATATGGGTGTTTTAACACTTGTAACCGATTGTTTCATGTTTGTTGAAGTGTTCTTCAATATTTCTAATGATTTTTATCGGTCAATTTATAGATGGCGTTCTAAAAACTGGTCAAATGTTTTAAATGTTTTAGACCTTCAATTTCACTTTTTCTGAGCCTGGGGTAACTAGTTACCCCGTGTGGCCGCTAAGGGTTAAGAAACGCGGTTACTTATATTAAGAAATACAATTCACTTATTTCGCGTGATCTTGTTGTCACCACAAAATTCACAAAACTCTTGACTTCGGCGAGATTTGTAGGGTTACCCGAGACCAAGACCATGCGATATTTTTGAAATAAGAAAATAAATGGCAATCAAAGTATAGTAGATCATTCTTACAAAGTTTTTTGCACTTGAAGTTTTGTAGAAACTGAAAGGAACCCTCGAAGGAACCAATAAAGGCGAAAACCTAACCTCACATTTTCCAAATGTATAAAACAATGCGACCAGTTTACTTAAATTAAGAAGATAAGTTTCTTAAAATAAGAAACTTGTCAGCATTGCTTCAAATAAGAAAAAAGTTTTCTTAAGTATATTGCATATTATATTAAGAAAATTTTGTTCTCAAAACAAGTAATCCTTCTTACTGTGAAGGTATGCCACAATAATTTGCTAAAATGAAAATCAAAACTGCCAGGGAGTTTGTGTGCACATTTGGCATTTTCGCAGAATGAGCCATATAGAGTGGGATGGAGCAGTGCAGCAGGGGAGATGGTTGAGGGGGGGGGGACATTATTACCTGCTGACCCTGGAGGAGGAGGCGCGGCTCGGCTGTTACAACGGCGGCGGCGCCCGTCTCAACCACCGCGGCCTCGAAACATCTTCCGAGTAGCAGCGGTGGCGGTGCAGGCTCGCGCCGGCGTCGCATTATCATTAGCTTCCTGCGGCGCGCGCATTGGTCGGCCACCGCGGCCACCTCAAGGTCGGCGTGGCGCTTGCCCTTCCAGTGGGCGCGCACGTCGTGGAGGCCGCCGTGAGCTACCGAGAAGACCGTCTCGCGGAGCAGGCACCGGGCCTTGAACCGCCGCTGCTGGAGCAGCCAGGCCCGGATGAACTTGCAGCGACGTCGTCGCCGACGCCGCTGACCGCCCTGCTGCGCCGCCGACTTGTCCGACGATCTTCGGGGATGCGTCGACGTGGCCGGCATCTTGCCCGGGCTCATTGTCGCCTTTCTTTGCTGACTTTCTGCTCATAGCTGGGGGATTTGCGGGATTGCGGAATACCCGCGGTGGGGCTCGAGCTCGAGAGCATGTGGACAGTGGAGGGAGCGCTGAACCTATTCGGCCCTGATTCCTACTCAAGGCTGCAACCAGAATTTCACATTGTCGGATTGCTGCCTTATAGTAATTCATTTGTTCTAGATTGCAAGTGTGTTGCGCGTTGGTTGGCAGTCAAACTCCGGGGAATGATTCTTTGAACAAGAGTAAAACTTAACCGGATCTCAGGATTTGTCAGATTACAAAATTTTAGAGGTTTACCCACGAAACAGTCGATAGGTCAAATAGTTGCCGAATAATAAACGAAGCTAGAGGAGGTACCGACTTTTCAAAACATGTTTCGGAGATCAGAGCATATTCTAACAAGTCCTGAAACACGGATAACAATTTTGGGTTAAAAAAATCATTCCATAAAATTTGAGTCTGATCCACAACTACCTAAACGGGAGTTGCTTTTCCTTTAAGGTTAAATCAATTCTTCAATATTAACCTTTGCAACAAAGCCACTCTTCCATCAATCATTTATTTTTAATGTATGCATTGGAATCCCCATAATGGAATGGCATGTATCAAAGAGCTAATACTTTTCATCTTTTGGTTTAAAACCAAGGTTTAAGAACTTTAGTTTAATAATAATAACCTCCATGTATTATTGTATTCCTGTCTTAAGATTCTGCAAATTGTACATTTTCAAAACATCAGAATTAACAATGGGATCATGTTTAATACACTATAGATGATTGTATGAAATTTCGGGTTTTACATGGATGGATGCGCCAGTCCTAATCTTATCTTCTTACTTAATTTTTATATTCGTAGAAAAACCTATTATCTCTTTTACTAATATTTATCTCACTGTCTCGAAGATAATGGATAGTGCTCAAACAATATTCCAGCTAGATATTTTGAATTATAATAACAACACTCTATTAAAATTATTATATAAAATAACAACAACTCTTACTTTCATGTATTAAATATTTAACAATGTAAGTCAAGTTTTAATAGAGAAAAAAGAGATAAGATGAAATGTTGAATTAGCACAATTGAAATTCTGGGTTTATTAGCATACTCCATGTATATCTACACCTACGCCTAATGAATAGAACGCTTCCTCCACTTACAGGTGCTCCAAAGGCTCAAGGGAGGTTCTTCTTACTTTTGAGACGGGACTTAAACTGGCGTGCTGGTAGTGCTAAATTTCACTAACAAAGTTTGTGCAGTGGGGAAAAATGAAGCATAATATTTTGTTACATGTACTTTGATTTCACATTGCAATATAACGCTTTTTGGAAAATTAGAATCTTTTGAAGTGGCTACTATCTACCGTTGTTTAAAGATACGTATATAAGCAAAAACTTTTTTAAATTAAATAAAATTGATGAACTTATTGCTCATATTAAGTATAGATTGCATTTATTTTGCCTCTATCAGTCTCCACGAGTACATTTCTCTTATAATTTTGTATTTATCTCATTCAAATAAAATGACTCAAATTACCTTAATAGATTATATGTACCCGTAATATAAACATCGCCAAATAACTTTTATGTTAAAACCGAATTATTTAATTAGGTTTTAAAATCATCAATAAAATCATCATATGATGATATGATAGCAAACTGGTGAAACTTAAATTTGTATTCATTACTCGAAGTTCCTGTGAGGGTACAAATACGTAGGTTTATAGTTCTATCATACCAACAACTTTTTTAGTTTCTCTATAAGATACATTTCATTTCATATTCATCCCTTAAGCAGATTTTCAGTCATCTATCCTACTGGATTTTCCATGTATGAATAATTTAATCTGCAGTTCTTCTCTTCGCCCCCCCTGCCCCTCTACACACTTCTCTCAAGTTCATTTTTCACATCCGTAGCCTGTTTATTTACATAGAAACCTATAGGGTACTTTAACGTTTTGCACCTTTTTAATTTTTTCGTTTTTCTTTTTCATTTTTAAACCGCTTTTGCATGTAAATAACTGGCTTTTGTCAATATTCCTCTTTCTAATGTTTCTGTTTATTCTGTCTTATGCATAATTTCACGTCTTATATTCTGTGTCTGTAGCTGTTAGCTTCATTTATTCTATATGTATTGTATAACCTTTCTATTCTGTAAATTTACTTTAAGTATTTAATTCTTTTATAATTTTATTTACACCACATAGTAAGCTTATTCTTACTATTTCCTCAAGCAGCTTCTGCTTTGAAACGCAATTATTATAAGTAATTTCAAATTCACTTCCACTTTGCATTAATATTAAAATACTTGTAAATTTAAAAAATTACGCTTAAATTTTAAAACAATTATACTATTTTATTGATAAATTTTCTGTAGTGATATTTATCTTGCCTGATAAATGTAGAAGTTTATACGTTATATTGCAATGTATCTGATGCAGTAGAAAATCGGTAGTATTAGGCGCAAGGTATATACAGTTGAACCACGGACATTAAAACGGGAGGATCGAGCGACCCACACACTGTTATGCAACGCCATTTCCGCTCTAACCAATCCGGTTAAAACATAACAGCTTAGGGTGTCCAGTTGTCTTGGATTCTTAAATTCGATGACTTTTCCATGACTTTTGAGTTTTTTCAGAATACACTGATACAGTAATTTATAAAGGACAAAAGGAAGATATAAATAAGATCCAATCAATACTCAAAATATGAACCAAAACTTAATCCACATATCCTAGGAAAACGAAAATTTTAATTTACAAAAATGATAAAATAATAAAATCATAAACCATAAACCTCAAACACAGTTACCCCAAGAACTGCCATTTTCTATTAAAAATAAATATTAAAGTAATAGAAGTCAAAAAGCATTAACCTTACTTTCCTACCTATCCCATGGACAACATTTTTTAATTTATAGTAAACTTTTAAATAATAAAATAATTATTCAAATAATAACAAATGTATAAGCCAGAAACTCTATTAGCGTAGGAAAAGCTTATTCGCATTTATAAATATTCACCTAAATAATGAAATAGTAAAATATTGGGTTTGTTGAATATTAATCAAATGATTCTATCTGTTGAGCATAAGTTAAAATGGTTTATGATTCTTATAAAAAAAGTACAACTAAAATTGTCTTTCCTGAGGTATTAGTTTGGTTTATAGTTTATTATTAATTATTATCTAAATATTTTATGTGATAAAGAAATTGCTATCTTTGCAATAGTGGGGTTGCTAATTAATGATTTTATTATTCAAAAATTAATTATTGATGAAAAAACGTACTTGACAGGATGAGTGTAGTATGGGAGGGAAACATATTTCAGTGATGTTTTGGCAGGTGGTCACTGGTATCCTAGATCGGGGGTATCTGGCGAATAGGGTGACTTGAAGCATATTGAGCCACTATTCCAAAATATTAATTTTCTGTCAGGTCTATTAGCTGCAGTGTACTATTTTCCCAACTAATCACTGGTGCGAATGTTTATAAAAACAGTTTCCAGAACTGATGGAAATTGATTATAAAATAGTGGCTCAAGACACGCAGCTGCCCAAAGACATCCCTCTCTATGGTACTCGAAAACGAGACCCAGCACCTGGAATTTGTTCCAATGGGTCTTTGAAATTCTACTTCAAATATATGTATTATTTTCATAAATGAAAAGAGTTACATCTATACATTTAATCATAACACTACAAGCTTTTAAAATTGTAGAATAAAATAATATTTTGTTCCAAAGTTATGAAAAATCTAAAAAGAAAATGATTCAACAGATGAAAATTATCAAATTTACATGCATTTTTCGTCACCATCTTTGATTATTCATAATTTTGGAACGAAATATAATATTTTTTTGTCACACACGCACAATTTTCGCGTTTTTCCGACCTATAAAGCGGGCCTTTGGCAAAGCTCTTTTGCGCCCGCTTATTAATAATCAATGAAAAATGCTTTCAGCGAACGTACTCCCGTATGTGAGCGTGTATATATTCAAAATCTTTGCATTTGAGCGCTACTATAAGATGTAAGATCAATAGTGAGCCCTCGCCAGGTAAATTGAGGGAACTGCAACTTTTCCAATCTCAATCTAATTTTAATTTTCTACTCTAATAGGCGTGTGGTGGCCGTGTCGCAAAACGGTCAACTTTAGTCCGCTTTATAAGTATACAAAAACGCAAAAATCCACAATGAATGACAAAAAATATGGTGTCCACCACGGGCGAGTGGGCTTTTTGACATCGACCTGCAAACTTCATACTCTGTCAAAAAAGACCTACTTTTCGCCCTTGGCACGCAATATACTATTAAATGTTACAAGTCTCAAATTGAATCTCTTTCCGTTTAGTTTTACCTTCTCTTTAAATCATTTTACAATTATGTAAAAGCTTTCAAAGTTATGATTAAAAGTAGAGGTACCTTTATTTCATTTATTAAAATAACGCGCGAATTCAGTAAAAGGGCCTATCGGAACGAATTATCGCGAGTACTGGGCTTTGTTTTTAATATCAAAAACCACTTTCTAAAACCTCACCGAAATCCAGTTCCCACACGTGCAATACTCCTTGTGAGTCACACGAAAAAAAAATTTTCTAGATTCTATTAGAGTTCCTGCCAATACTAAAGGAATTTCAGTAGATACTACCGGCATTTTAAAAACAATTTTTTCGTGTAGGGTAGTTATTGGCATTATTCCAACAGCACTGATCCATGCATCTAGGTTTTGAATGAAAGATAGATATATAAATGTTTCCAATAGGTTAGACAAAACCAAACCAAACCAGTTCTTCTGATTTATGGTATATTATTTTATAACTGAAACATTTTGTAAATAAGAAATTACTGTCCCTGGGGTGTTTGGGTTAATGGTTTGTTATTTTTTATTATTTATATAAGGTACGAAATTTCTTAATTTTAAGGTACGAATATTTAATTTTTCATGACTGAAAAAAATTCTATAACTTTTCCCTGACTTTCCGGGTCTCCATGTCCACTGGATACCCTGCATCTTGGTGACGTATGCAAAACAGTTGATATTAGGTCCCACGAATTTAAATTGTCCGAGGTTCGACTGTATCGGATGTGTGAAAATAATTTTTAGTGCTAACATGGAAAAAGCATTCATTATTTTGGGGTTTTCTAATGTAAGAAATTGTGATTTGATTAAGCAGGAAACAATTGAAGCCCAGTTTTTCCGTAAAACTTCATATTAATTTAAGGTACTGCAAAAGGTACACAGTCAAAGGATTATTGCATAGGTTGGTAACTATAGGTTAATAATAATATGTAGGCCAGGGTTGATTTAAGCAAATTTGAAGTCAGTAGTAATGAAGCATCTTTCAACTAGGGTAAATGTGCCAATTACTGTCGATGTATGTCTAAAACCCTTTTTTGTTTACATAGTTCATAATTTAAATAATTTTTTTTATAATTAAGCTAGGCAATATTTTACTTTAAAAATGATTATCCCTCTAGCGAGAAAACTTGATGAAATTTAAACCACCTCCAATGCAATGAATAATATTGTTATATGTAATATAATACTTCCCTCAGACAGTAGTATGTATCTTTCACTTTTTTTAATTCTCTTTTTAGTCTAGAAGTATCATATAAAATAATATTATTAAATGGACAAAAAAATCTATTTTGATTAATAAAAGTCTAATATTATGAAGGGAAACAGTAATCGGTATATTCATCCTAATATTTTATATTCAGTATATGTAGACACTTGTATGATCGAGGAAAGCAGTACATATGTTGCGTAAACTATTCTTAATGGGATTTGTAACTTTGACTTTGCAAAAAAGTTGGCCAAATTATTTAGGGATATTTCTAATGATAAAGCAGGGTCAGAGTTTGGGTACAGTAAAAGTCTGGGCACTGTTAGATCAAGCATTGATAGAATTTAGATAAAACCGTATATAGACAATGAGTCCCTTTATTTGACGGTGCCCAGACTATTATTAGGTATTACATTAAAGGGACTTTAAACCAAATTGGTCCTGAGCAAATTTATTGTTATTGAAAAGAATTGCGTTATGCATTTTGGATGTAAAATGACAATATTTTAGTGGAAGGACATGGTTAAATAAACTATAATAATGCATGATTTAAAGAACAGGGGTCAGGGCATGAATTTATGTATGTTACAAAAAGTAGCACGTTTTCTGTTCCTACAAAAGTAATAACTTTCGTTTTCGTTTCTTTGATAGCTATTTAATTTTTACTCAGTTTCGTCCACGAATAAAACTTGCTACTTTTCATAGCGCACGACTAAATAATTTTTAATCTCATATGTAATTGAGGTGGGGAATAACAAAATATTTCACTTAATGTTTTAATCTTCAAGACTCAATTATTAAAAGATTTTTACTAATATTATTAATCTAATTCAAAAGTTATTAATTTTAAAACAATGCAATATTTATCTACATTGGTCCCATTTAGAAGACGAACATTTTTGACGAGTCCTAGCTTTACGCTTAACTGTCTTTTGAAATAATAATACTTAATACTAAATATATCTAAAAACTTAAATAATTAAATTTTGTACATATAGATTATTTATTTTATTATATGAAATTAATTAATAATAAAGAAGAAAGGCAAGAAAATATTCAATTTAATCAATATAAAATTTTATTGATAAATTTTCAGTATGTTACAATTGTTTTTGTGTTGACTAGAGTAGCTACATTATTTAATATTTTTGAGTCGTGAATTTTAGGAAGTATAATCAAATCAAATAACTATGTACAATTGTGGCAAGAGAAAAATTAAAACTGAAAAAACGATGCATGATAGTATTCAAAAAAGCATAATACATGTAACATGGAATTCAATGAATTGAATAAAAATAAAAACAAAGTTTTGAGAAGCGCATTGAAATTGATGTAAGAGTATACAGGAAAGAGGTAGAGACAAAAGCACTATTGAAACTACTACTACTACTACTACTACTGTAAAAACCAAAAGTAGGAAGAAACTCCAACAGTTTTCCGACTTCTAATTAATGTGAAGCTTGAACAAGTGTAAGCAATCTTCCAAAAGTGGCGAACGACGTAAAGTTGTGAATAACGTTTGGGAATCTTCATATTGATGAAACTTCAGCACAGAAAAATAGTTTCTTAACACCATCAACGTTGTTTGAAAAAATTTATAACTGATACCTAATTGAAATAATTTAATTTAAAGTATATAAATTCTTAAAATTCTTCAGGGTTGTTGTAAATTCAATAAATTCAATAAATTCACTGTCGTAATATGTGAAATATTATCACATAAAGTATCATAAAATATGCAGTTGTTTAATCATATTATAGAATAAGTATAAAGACTTACAGCACATCATCGAATAATTCTACTGCTTTCGATTAGTCTTCTCTTTAACGTATAATATATTTAATTATATTTTTTAATACTACTAAATTTTCTATTATGAGCATGCAATAGCTGACCTTTGAGTTATACTTGTAAGTTAAAGAACATATTTTTAAAACACGTTCTATTATAAAGCACGGCGAAGCACGCGAAATTCCTCGGCGCCCAAATATTGTTCGCGTAAACAAACGTGGTCCATTAAGAATCTTTCATATAAGAAGGTAGTCCTTGCACATGCCAAAGCCAATATCAGTATCTCATCTTTGAAAAGTTGAAAATATATTCATTTTCAGTCATAATATCGAAACTCCCATTTTAGTTGTTGAAAATAATGCAATAAACTTTACCGATAAATATTTTTATATTAACGAATTTTATTACATTATAATATATAAAAAATTAAATTAACTATTTAATTGAAACTTTCAAATTTCTAATTGAATGTAAATAGCATAAATTGTGCAAATTAACGTACTGATCATGTGGTTGAATCGGATTATAAGAAAGTTTTGATTGTCTCGTGAAGTAAAATGTAAATAGAAGCTGCGAAGTTTCCCAGACACGCCCATAAGCTGCGCACTCGGCTGCACGGACTAGCTCGAAAAAGGGCGCCAAAGCCAAGCGCGCAGACGCGCTCTCGCGGCCGAAGGAGGGTGCGCGCGAAATTCAAATCGCGCTTTGCGAGCCGACTGACTGCATGCGTTCGAGCACATTGTGCATCGCCGCTCTCGGACACCATGTGCATTGCAAACAAGAAGTCGCTGCCTCGTTTAAAAAGCTTCGCGCCAAGTTCCCGAGCCCCTACGCGAGAAAGAAAAACCACTTCACCCTCCGATATGTACACTCCACGCAGCTTACTGCGCGCGCGAAACTCGATGCGCGGGCGCATCCACGGAGGCGTGGCTTCCGCCACAGCAGCAGCGCTAATAAGAGAGAAAAAGTGAGAGAGAGAGAGAGAGAGAGAGAGAGAGAGAGGAAACAGTAGAAGAAACACATTTAAATACACGTATATATAGATCACAGAGCGAGCGTGAAAGCGCAAGGCAATGCGATATAAAGCAGCGCGTTGCAGAACCGCGAGCGTGCATCGTCACCCGAGAAACAGAAAAGGAGAAACCAAAATCAAGCCTGCACAAGGTGCACAGGAGAAGTGCAAAAAGATCTAGACAGTGTGTGTGTGTGTGTGTGTGTGTGTGTAAGCTCTCAAGCGAAAAATATAGAAAAAGCGAATTCGCATAAAATCGCACAATGCCGCACGCCGCCGTCCTTTTTTTATCTTCTCTCTCTCTCTTTCTCGCTCAGAGAGGCGATATCTTCAGTGGTTGTCTACATGTGTGTACGTGTGTGTGTGTGTGTGTGTGTGTGTGTGTGTGTGTGTGTGTGTATGTGTGTGAATGCGCGCGAGAAATTATACGCGAACGTATATAATACGAAAATATGAGAGCGGGCAAGCGAGCATGTGTGCGTATGAGAGTATATGCTCCGGGCAGAGTTAACAGCAGCAGCAGCTCGTTGCGGGAGCGCGCTGAAGAAAAGATATCGAAAGAAACTCGTGGTCATCGTCGTCGCCGTCGTCGTACTTAACCCAACAGAAACAAAACGCAAAAGAAATTGTACAACAACACGTACGTACATTCAGGCACTTTCTCGACAACGTCCTTGGACCACCGCGCCATTACCATCCCTTTCTCCCTCTCCATCTCTCTCGCTCACTGTCTTAAATATACATGTTTGAACACTGTGCGCGAGTGCAGAACCAACGAAAAGGAAAGAGTTTATCGCAGGGTGTCCTTCGAGAGGCTCGAACAGAGGGTCTCCGGCGAACAAAAGAGTAAGAAAAAAGAGAAGAAAAATCACTGTCGAATGTCGTTTTATACGTATATATTGTATAGAATCCTGCGGTGGTGGCACTCGCGCGCACACGAACACGCGCACTACAGAGCTCGGATGGACCTTCAGTGGCTGGAAACTGACGTACCGAATCTTCCTGCACTTTTGTAACCGGTTAATGAGGTTATTACACGTCGCAGAGGTGTGCGCGGACGGGCGCGCGAACCAGAGCCGGAACAAAACTGCACGCCGTCCCCGACCAACGAGAGAGGAGAGGAATTAAGAAGGAAGCTACGTTGTCGTCGGAAAGGCGCGCGCGCGCGCGAGACTCTCGCCCTCGTCGTCGGGGATCCTAACCTAAGCTGCAGCACCCGAGCGCGAGCGCCTAGCCACTTTGTGCCCTGGCGCGTTGCACCGGGAGCGACAGAGATAGAGAGCCAGAAAAAGAGAGAGAGAGAGAGAGAGAAATGCTAGTGAAACTATATATAGGCAGCTTTCCACAGATGAGATTTTGAAGCGCGTGCGACAATGTTGAATTGAATTGCAACCTACACTCAAACTCACACTTTGAAATTGACATTCGCTCTCTATCTCTCTCTCTCAATTTAAAATTCAAACTGAAACCAATACACATCCTCGAATTCGAACGTAATCAAAGTGTCCATAATCTTACACTCAAACTTAAACTCGAACTCACCCTCAAACTCAAGCTTATACTACATTTCAATCTCATATTGAATCTGAATCTTCCCCTTTGACTCAGACACATACTCAAACTCACAATTATACTTAAACTCTTTTTTAAACTGACACTCAAATTCTCTTTCAATCTCACACTTAAACTGAAACTCTCTCAAACTCAAACTCAGGCACACTCAAACTCATATTCCATTTCAAACTCATACTAAATTTGAAACTTATTCCGATACTGAGTCTCTCAAATTTGTAACTCTCACTGAAACCGACTCTTTCTTGCACTCAAGCTGACACTCAATTTGAAACCCACACTGAAACTGACAGTCTCTCTTGAACTCAAACACACATTCAAGTCCACATTCAAACTCAAACTCTATTTGAAACTCACACTACAATTGAAACTTTCTCAAACTTAAACTACTTAAACTCACGGTCAAAGTCAAACATATGTCAAACCATCACATTCAATCTCAATTGAACTATGAAAAAATCAAGATGGTTTACAGAGATTTAATGTGAGTATGAGAGACTAATTACAGTGAAAACCACGCGAAATAGATACTGGAGGAGAGATTCAAGATTAGTTAGTGAAGCAAAATTACGACTTTGCGTGATTTTAAAAAATGTATAAATTACTTAGAAACTGGTTCATTATTGGCAGTAAAGTATTTTTCAGAATTTTTCCAACTCGAATTTATTGAAAAAATCAATATTTATGTATGCGATTTTGAAGTTCGCGCGAATTATTTCGAAACGATTCCTATTGGCCAATCGATTTGTGACGTCACATTGATATCATTTTGAAAATTTTGTACGGGAAAATGATTAATCACTTCAATATCTCACGAAATATATTTGTTATAAAATAATGTGGCATATATCAATAAAATATAATATGTGCAATTATTGTAAATAATTAAAAATTAACCAAAAAATTGTTCATATGCTAAGCTATCAAATTAACGTTCGATCTACTAAACACGCAACCAAAAAGTATTTTATTTTAACTAATAAAGTACGAGTGATTAAAAACTGTAATCGTAAATTGTAATTTATTTGGCCAATATCCAATTTTGAAGGATTTTAAAAATACGTGAAACTTATAAAGCAAATAATCTTTTATATTTTATGGTTTTGAATTTTTTTAATAAACAAATACGCTCAAATTTGGCCGTACTTCTTATTTTTATGAGTTTATTTTGGCTAAATTCATAGTTTTTATCTGTGATTTCTATCAATAACAGTACAATATATGAAAATGTAATATATACAATCAATTTTATAGCACTGTGTGACCTAAATCTAGGCAAACAGTGGTATATAATAGTATACGATACTCAAGGCAAAAGTCGTACTTCGTAGCAAGGCGTTTAGCTAATACACGCCGTGCTGTAAAGGACTACTTAGGTCACACGTATCGTAATGTACTATTTGCTTTATTAATTCAAAAATTGTACCCTGGTCAAATAAATTACAATTTAGTATGTGAACAATTTTTGTGTTAACTTTTAATTATTTAAAATGATCGTACATATTTTATTTTATTGAAAATAAATAATGGTAAATTTGAACGCGCTCCCGCAGTGCTCGCTATATGTCATCAAGTGAACATACCTAATACCATCGCGACGTCACAAATCGACTGACCAATAAGAATCGTTTCGAAATAATTCGCGCGAAATTCAAAATTGTATACGTAAATAATGATTTCTATCAATAAATTGGAGTTGGAAAAATTCTGTAAAATGCTTTACTGCCAATAATGAAGCATGTTCTGAATAATTTATGCAGTTTATAAAATCACGCAGTCCTAATTGTTGAAAGAATCGGTCTGAGTGTCTGACCTACCTAACCGATGCATCAGTCGAATGAAAGCACCCCAAGCATCAACCCAATTGCTCCCAGCACTCTCAGTGCCCACATTTTTCACTGAACGGCGCACGCTCGCATGATGCACAGGCTCCCAATAGTGGAAAGCTCCATATCGAAGAGAGTGCGAGATAGAGAGCGAGAGAGAAGGCGCGCTCGAGTGTGCACGAGGCAGCGGCGGCGGCGGCGGCGGCGGCGGCGTTGGTGGTGCCAGAGCCGAGGGTCGATAAAGCGTGCAGTGTTTGCACATGCAGGCGAGTCCATGCAGCCAGGCTAGCTACCTAACTCTACGACGGCGAGAGAGACGGAGAGAGAGAGAGAGGGAGAGAGCTTAAGCGCGTACTATATAGCGGCTGGAGCAGCTTCCCTCGCTCTCTCCCGCGCGGCGCACTCGACTTGCATTCGCCGCTGCTCCTTCTCAAAAACCGTGCGGCAGCGGCTGCTGCTGCTGCTTCGCGCCCCGCCGCGTGCGTCGGTGTGCGATGGGTGTGGGTGGGTGTATGCGCGCGCGCGCGCGAGGGCGAGAAAACGCCCCGGGCCACTTATTCTTGCCGGGACTTTTTCGTTTCTTATATAGGTGTGCCGCGCATGGCCGAGAGAGCTGGCTTTTAACAGCACGCGGCAAGCTCCCGACCTTTCGAATAATTATGATTTTGCAAAACTCGGTGATTTCTCATGTGACAATTAGTTACTTCAATTCTTTAAATATATGTGCAAATCTTTGGCAACGAACGAACGATCCAGGTGGTTAATTTTTTTTACCTGCGCTACAAACTTAAAACCTCACTATCGATCTTTCGCGTCAATAATAAATGAAGAATAATAGAGGCAATTCAAGCTTGATGAATCTACAAGAATTTATTATTTCCCTTTTCCGATATATTCTTTACTCTTAATTACAAACTCCCAATAAAAGACATATTTTACCAACTTTTTACTTCGTTAATACTTTTATTATCATATTCTTTTGACACCGTTTAAATTGAACATGAAAAGCGTACTCATTCAAGGGGTTTACATCGCATTTACGGGTTTCAAGCGCAGTGGTTATAACTAAAGCTATTTATTCTACTTTGTCGTCAAAGAGGATCTCTATATATAACTATTTATTATTGGAATAACACGATATATTATTACAAAGTGCTAGCTCTTTACGAGAACAGATTTTATAATTTTATATAAGCTATCAGAATTTTAGATAAAATGTTAAGATTTTATAAAAATTACTGAATTCCACTTTAACCGAAGCTTTTTATTTTTATATATCCTATTTTACAGAAATCGTGATAATTACCAATGAAATATTTAAAATTACAGTTTTAATGCTGTTTAAACTATTATATGTTTATCAGTTTTCAAAATATACGATTCATATGTATCTTTGGTTATTTAATCCTCTATTTTAAATTAAAACTTCGCCGGAATTCCGAACCCAACTTTTGCGGTGAAATTACATGAATGAAGTTGCTCGATTATTTAGCTTATGAACCAACAAAATTTAATTAAGTATGAAGTATCGATAAGGTAATGCGCACACGAAAGGTTTCATATCCTCTTAATTATAGCGCTAATTAAGAGCGATGATATTGAGTAGTTCCGAATTATTTACATCGTTTTTTTCTGAAGGATATTAAAGTTTTGCACCGTCAGTCTGTCTATTTACTGAGAAAGTTTTAAGCTGTTGGATACAGAAATTCGATATTTTCCGAAGAACTTGAAAGATTAATTATAGAGCATTGATGTGACAAATTAGATTTAAAAATTTATTTTTTAAAGATTTCTTAATCCTTTGAGCCATACATTTTTATATTGAAATTTAAATTTCGTACGAGAAGTTTTTGGACTCATTTTGTTATTTTATATTCAAAATTAGCTCCGGCAAACATGTATAAATATACGTTAACATGTAAATAATTTCAATAGTTATCGAGCCATTACATTTTATTGAAAAAGAATTTTGATTGTAGAGATCTTACAATTTACAAAATTAATTTGATGTAATTTTTGTATGGCCTTCTATCACAAGTACTGCACCATATAGCGCATAAAAAAGGACGTGCAAAACTGTTAAAACCTATTGCAAAATATCTACGTAAATAATTGAAAATACTTGATAATAACAGCAATAATACTAATAATAATAATAATAATAATAAATTACTTTATTATTCTAATTAATAATTCAAATTAATTGTTTTTAATTCAGTCTGATTTTTCAACGACCAAAACCCTATAGACCATATGAGGTACTTTGGCTGAAAGGGTTAATGAATTAAGAAAGGAAAACATTGAACCATTAAATTCTTTTGTAAACTATTGTAAAATGCACATTACTCTATTTTAGTTCATTATAAAAGGACTATTATAATTTATTTTCTGGTAAATTAATTTAAGTACGGTAAAAATAGTTAAAATAAAGACATAGTAAAAGAAATTATCTTGGACTTTGTTAATTAATAAAAAACAGCTTATAAAGAAAATAAAAAATAAAGTAATTGCTTATTACAATGTTCATATTATGCATGATTAATTAATTAAAAAGATTCCTCTATGTTTAGGCTTCGACGCTAGTCTGTGATTATAGAAGAGAAATTAATTAGTATAAGTGTTTTTTACATTCTATGTGGTGCACCATACAGCATTTTGAGATTAAATATGAAATGGAAAGGCTTTAATTATTATTTACATCCTGAACAGGCTTTTGCAAAAGTATGTAAACAAATATTCAAAATAATGAAATAAAATTTAAAAGAATTTTCGAATTTTCAGAAAGTTAGCGAGCATTAAAAGGATAAAAATGTAGAGGTTATGTTACGGATCTTTTGAAATTTAATCAAAGAAGTGTCGAAAGAAAATTTGTATACGCTTGCACCGACATTCTATATGGCCTTTTTTACCCGAAGCATTACTTTTGAAATAAACACGCTCGACTCGATTAAAGGCTTGAAGGCCAGCGCGAAAGCAGAGCCTCATCTTAAAGTCTGCACGAGCGTGATGCACGTAAATTGTTTGAGCTGTCAGCGGAGCGAAAAGAGGCCGAAACAGAAAGAGCACAACAGACCGGCCCGCCGCTCGCACACGCTGATTACACGCGGTGGATAGACGGCCGGCCACCCTATAATACTCTTTTATCTCTATCTCTTTCTCTTCCTCTCCCGGCCGCGCGCGCGCGCGATTCTTTTTCCACAACGTGCATGCATAACACGCGGAGGCGCCGAGAGCGACGTCGTATTATAAGCTGCTGCTGCTGCTGCTGCCGCTGCTGCGTGGCAGGGCTTAGAATTTCGCTGCGCGCGCCCGTACACTAGTGCTCGTGCGGTAAAAGTCGATAAATCGTCGAAGCAGGAAAATAAGCGCAGTGTGTGACGCGTAGATATAGTTTTAGAAAATAACGGAGGAGTGATCGCCAAGCAGGACGGAAGTAGCAGCAGCAGCGGCAGCTACCCACGAGTTGTAAAGGCAAGGGGGGAAAAACATGGTAAGATGCAGTTCCTGGATGTTCCTAACCTCGAAAAACTAAACGATATCTTCCGTGGCTGGTCGAGGAGTCTCTCGGGTCTTCTCGTGTGGCCAGAGAAAGAGATCAAGTGTACAGGCGCAATCGCGAGTTTGTAAGGCAGATCTTCCGGGAAGTTGAAGATGATAAAAGTCGCGCGCGCACTGATAGTGGGGCACGCACACTCGGGTATACATCGGTAGCGCGCGCGCGTCTCTAACCTCAAACTTTCGCCTGATGGAATGATAAACAAACTTACGGTGCTGGCGACGGTGGAGCCAGTAGCCAGTCTCAATCTCTCCCCCTCTCTCTCTGTCTTGATGTCGCTGCGCGTCGTCTTCCGTCTTCCTGCTGCTGCGCGCCTTCCCTGATATCAATACACCACTGATACTCGCCACGGCAAACTCTCAACAAACACCGAACTCGAACGCACCCTTCGCACTGATGTTATTATCCGCTCTTTGTTTTGTTTACTTGCAGGACATGAGCATGACGGCCCTCGGCGAGGACGAGTTCGACCCGGTCGACCTGATCAACAAGATCTGCAGGACCGAGGAGGCGCGCGAGAACGTCGAGGTGAGGCCCGACTGTGCACACGATTCTCTTTCCAGCAGCAGCTAGTGATTCTATACTGCAGTCTCTATCTGTCTATCTCTCTCTCTCACACTCACTCGGCGAGTCTCGAGTATGCGCGCGCGCTCGCGATGCACACAGACAGTACTGCACACCAGTGCCGAAGTAGTGCTTTTGCTTTCGTGACTGCAGCGCGCGCGTGCTTTTTTGGCCCCCGACGCCGCGGCTCGGCTGTGCTCTGCTGCAGCGCTGTGCTGTCTCTCTCTCTCTCCCTCTCATCACCCCCTCCCCTCTGTACGCGCCGTCCACGCCGCCCTCCCTCGCTCGCTCGCGCGCGCGCGCACATTTCTGTTTTCGCTCTCTCTCCCTCTTTCTCGCGGCTCTATTATATACTGCGCTTGCACCGTGCATGTCTTGTATACGGGTACGGAGACTTACAACTAGTTGCAACTCGGCATTCTGTATTATTTACAATTTACTACAAATATATCATGTTTTGCATAAGAACATACGGAATATTCATTTTTACAGCGAGTTTTATCAAATTAACTACCAACTAATGTCATTTTCAACTGTAAAAGCGTAGTAGAGTTTCAACCAGTTGCAAGTAGTTGTAACTCTTATCCCCACTATTAGCGGATCCTGAGTGTGCACACACGAGCGGCCCTGATATATAACTCCGCTACCGTCGCTCGCGTCATAATGCCCTCCTTCCACGCACCTACCTAACACTTTTATAGCATCTCGCGCTTAACCCTCTTGTGCTCGGTCGGTTGCACGCTCAACAACTTCGCCGAGCGAATCTCTCGCTCTGTTTACGAAAAGAAGAGTCGAGTGCTTATGATTGAAGTTTTGCATACCTATATGTCACTCGGGAAAGAGTGAGCTTTTTAACCCTCGGACGCGGACACGTGGTGGAGTTATGTTTGACCCCAGGCTTGTCTCTTACAAATGAAAAGCAAATTAAGCCAAAATTATGAATAGGAGAGAGCCGGGCAAAATAGTCATTTGGATTTAAAAATATAGAAATCCTACTTTAAGCTAAATTAATATTTCTCGAGTATATTTTCATATCTCATTTATAAATTAAGTGTTAATATCCTAAATTATTTGCAAGTAACGTTGCAAGTAACTATTTTGTCTCAGCTGGGGCAAAATAGACATTCATGAAGAAACAAGCAATATACAAAAATTAGGGCGAATTTTTCAGTTTGCGGGGAGAAAGTATCACTTTACGGATTAAAGTGTGCACTTCAGTACTTATTTCATTACGGTAATTTAATTTTAGTTTCAACTATATGTAAAACAAATAAGACAAACAAGGTGGGGCAAAATGGGCCCTTGTTTGGGGGTAAATGGTCACTTTATTTTTTAGTCTATTCTGTCTTATCTTAAACTTGTTTTCACTTTACCAACATATAGTTGGACAACAAAAATTGGACTTTCACCGAAGCATACATTTTTAAATAATGGGAATGTCAGTTTTGCCCCGTGTCTATATATATATATCTCCTCTCTCTCCCTGTAAGGGTTTTCAACGGCATACATTCCAAATTCGAAGTTAAAATTGAGGGGAATAAAATGGCGAAACCACAATAGCGGCCGTATCAGGAGAAAACTTTCGTGTACGGGGGATGCTGTGAAATCTTACTTATTAAATGAGTATATTTTAAGTGGTTTCAGAGCTCACTGAATTTAAATCGGAGGTTAGATCTGAAAACTAAATCTATATAAACAATTTGTTTAGATTAGAATCTGAATTTGCCGACCCCTAAAAGCACTTAGAATATATATTTATCTTATACGTAAGATGACGCAGTTTACTCCGTACACGAAAGAATTTTTTTGACACAGTGTGCGTAAAGTTGCACTTTACGCATTTCACACATTCTTAAAGTTACAATTTCACACCCACTGCATAAAAAAATAAATAAAATCGGCTTCGCCGACCCTCGTGCGCAGCGATCACACGCGATACTATTTCTTGATACGTCCGCCATTGTGATTCCGCCATTTTTTCTTTCTCGATTTTGACTTTGGATTCGGAATCTACCCCATTGCAAACCCCTATATATACACACTTTTGCTTAATGTGCTCTTTATTTATAAGAGGTAAGCCTGGGGTAAAAAATGACCCCACGGGGCCGTCCGCGTCATAATTCTGATTCCGCCCGTCCGCAGGTAAGGATACTTATGTCAATTATACATGGTGTCGGTGGCTGAATTTGCAAGCGAAAAAGGTTGGTGGTATTTTTTTTATCAATAAATGATTCGTCTGAGCGGATTTCACTTTTACAGAGTGACATACTTTTTCCGAGCAAATACTGTAAGAGGGTGAGTTTTTCATATCGATCAGAAGAAGGGATATCTTTTTTCATTAAAAACATATATTAGGAGTAAAGTCCCTTAAGGGGATGCGTCAGACCTACTTTACCGCCGATAAAATACATTAGAAAATTTCGTTTTTCTCAAAAATACGCATCAGAATCAAATTTCCTTTTCAGGGTAGCTTTATTTACGTAAAATACATAGCGGAACACTTGAACTATAATCAGAATCAAAAATTAAGAATTAAGTGATTATGCTAATATTTTATTCTGATAATAATTTGAGTGTTCCGCTATGTATTCTACATAATTAAAGGAAGGAGGCTACCCTGAAAAGGAAATTTGATTCTGATGCATATTTTTTCAGTAAATCGAAATTTTCGAATGCATTTATCGACGGGTAAAGTAGGTCTGACACATCCCCTGAAGGGGAGGCCGGAGCGAACTTTACCATTGTGACCTCCACCTCGCGCCGTATTTTTCATTATACGTCTAAAATTCACATAGTAACATCAAAATCGAGGTTAATAATAGTTTTTTATTATGTAAAGAACACCGGACAACAGCAATTTTGTTTATTAGTAGCCTCAAAACTTTTTTATTACGAAATATTGTTACAATTGACGAATGGAAAACGGTAAAAGTGATGGTCATCTTACCGTTTCTTAGCCTTACTGATAGCTTCACCTCGCGCCGTATTTTTCATTATTTTACGAAATTGTACGCAATTATGTACGCTTGAAGCTTTATAAACATTTATTATTATGACAAGAACACCGGACAACCGCATTTTTGTACCATAAATGACCACAAATTTTTATTTTTATGATATTAATTTTTGAGGTTAGGTAAAATCTGCACCAATCAGGATAGCTCCGACCTCTCCTTAAGAGGAAGCCGTATTCGTCGTCCTTGTCGTATATATGTTGTTGTATATATGGTAAAATTAATTACTAATATTAAATAATTAATTAAAAAGTCAATAATATGTATGTAAAAATTAATTCCTGTATTCATACCATAACTAATGTATTAAAAAGTAATATCCCCAAACCTGGAGAAATTTGGTCGACGGGATCACTTTGAATCCCGTGGGCAGTGGATTAGGAGCTTAACTATGGTGATTTTATATGACGTGCTGGATCAAGATTTTGATTTCTTTGTTTGTGAAATTTAAGATATTACCAAGTATGTATAGTAAAACAATTTCAGAATGATTGCTTTTGAAAAGAAGAATTTTTATGGACTCATACCAATAAGAATTTTTTTGGGGTCAAAGGTGGTGTGCCCTCTTAATAACTATTAATAACTTGACTCCTAAGGAGGCAATATTATTTTTCATAGTAGAACATAAACGTTGGCGAAAACAGCTTAATTAACAGCTATATTAACAGCCGAATTTCGTATAGAAACATGAAGTATATCCAAAGTTAAGAGGGTATTTTAGTACTCCGGTCGAAAAATTAAGCAATCTTGTTGGATTTTATATTTAATGAATACAAAATATAACCATGTAGATCTTTTTATATAATATTTATATACCTATAAAAAAATTATCAGAAACCTTTTCTCAAAACCGAAATTTTCAGTCACTCAAAAATAGAGAAAAATACTTATAAGAAAAAAGCGATAAAATAGAAATTGGAAAAAACTAAATATTTCGAAATGGAAAGATAATCAAGGGGTCATATATCCAAAACGCCCCTCCATTTTCTTTCTATTTACAGATATTTAGTTACTTCTGCTATTTGTGAGTTAAGGAGGGTCGGGTGTTTTACAAAAAATCAAAGAACGTAATGAAACTCATGCATATCATTGTTTAGAAAATCAAGAAATTCTCTGAATTTTTTCAATATTCGACTTACAAGTTTGCTCGTTATATATGGGCTCTTATGGAATTCGGCTATTACAACAGATTGACGTAGGTTGCGATGTGTGTAAAAAACACAGAGACTGAAATAAAAATCTGTATACGTTATCAAGTAACTCATTAAATCTGTGTGCAAAATTTGAACGCGTGTCACCGCATTTAATTCCAAGTATTGAATGAAAACATAAACCAAAAGTCAAGCTTGTAGGTTGTGCGAGGTTGTGCGCGGGGAGCGGAGCGGCGCGAGGGGAAAGAGGGAAGACCCTCCTTCCCATGATCATATAAACCGGTCTGGACACTCCATTGTTGAAGACATAGAAATAGTGTCACCCAAGTGAAGCTATAAAACCAATATGGCGACAAGTCTAGTAAGTCAATAGCTATATGTCTGTACAAGCGCGGCGGAATGTCGAATGTTTTAAACAATTATAAATATAAAATAATTATTTACGAATACTTAATGTCTAAAATACTAAATATTTCATATTATTATTCGCACAATACCTATAAACTATCAAAAGAATTTGTTTTTAAAATAGTTTATAAAACGATTGCTTTATAATTTTTATAGCACACTAACCTCAAAATGCCAACTTTATTGTCGATTTTGAGCTTGTTGTGCTATAAAGTATCGTATGAGACTGTTGTGGGAGGTGTTTTTCTACCTTGCTCGATTTTCTCACTCGCTTCGCTCGTGCGAAAACCCTCGAGCAAGGTAGAAAACCATCTCCCACAACAATGTCATAATATACTATAAATTATTTTATTATTATTATAAAATTATGTTTGTGCCCACCTGAACGAAAAAGGCCACTTTTTTCCCTGAAAAGTGAGACCAAAATTACACTTTTTGCCCGAAAAAATGATTAGCTGGAAAAAAGTAATTTTTTTCCCTAGGGAAAAAAGTGACTTAACTAGAAAATAGTCAAAATTCCATTATTTGATCAAGTTTTATCAATAACCCTGATTTTCGATTGTCTTTTATCAGTCCATTAGTCCCGCTTTCCAAGTCAAAAAGTTGCCACAGTTGAGATGGGCATAAAGTACTATATGTAACTCGAGAAAGAAGTCGATTTTTCCTTCGAATGATACTGCCCTGGCTTCGCTTCGCTCGCTCGGGCGAAAAAAAAACTCACCCGCGGGAAAATATTCGACTTTTTGCCCTTGTTACATAATGTACTATTTTATTCTACCTAAAAAATTACTTACTATCGGAAGTAAATTACCATTTTCATCTTTGTGTTCAGTGAATCGCACAACATTATCAAGCGAAAAATGCTTCTTACAAATACGATGATGAATGTTTAATTTTTTCACTCCACGGCATTTTTCCACTCATTAAGATGCTTATTAACGTTTGGTACCGCAAATACTGAGAGCTTTACTCCGTTTTTATGATTGGTATTATACAGGCACAGCACAATAGTACTTCATAATACAGACATTTGGGAGTTACATGTTGTATATATATATATATATATATTATGTATACTCCCGCACGCGCACTTGTGTTTACTAGGCATAACGCCATGTTGTTTTTCGAGCTTCAGGTAGGGGACACAAATTTTAAAAGCAGAATGTCCAGACCTGTTTATAAGATCGTGCTCCTTCCTCATCGCACTGATACCCCAGAACCTCCTTAATTCAATGCAATGACAATTTCTGTTTTATCTCTTTTTTCTTAAAATTATTTTTATCCACTTTAGCGTGACTAAAAATTTTGTTACTTGCTCACTTTTATTTATTTTATTTATTTCTATTGTTGTGAATCCACAAGAAGTCTCTGTCAGCCTGTGTTTTGTTTACACACGCCAACTTTAATCATTATATTATACTATATTTATAAAGATAACCCAAAGAATCAAACTGAAATGATCGTGATATTCAACACGCTCTTATTTTTAGCGATAAGGAACCTAATGTAGGAAAAATTTTCGAGGAAGATTCAAACGCCGCCGAAATAGATTTTTTTTTCGTTCTCACCTCCACTTCTACCCCTATTTAAGGGTGCGCCACTCTCTGGGGCAGGCAAAATTGTTTTTTTTTTTTACATTTTTAGTGATAAGGAATCCAGCGCAGGAAGAATTCTCGGGGAAGATTCAAACGCCGTCGACTTACGTTTTTTTGTTCTCACCCCCCACTTTCACCCCTATTTAAGGGTGCTCCGCTCCTTGGGGGAGGCTAAAAAAAATTTTCTGATCATGTTTCGTGATAAGAATCATATATATACCTATTTTAAATGGAAAATTAAAAAAATAAAAAATTTTGTATGAAAAACGTTCCAAATTTCAGGATCATGATGAACGTCAGTTTGTCCATTTTCTATTGGTCAATTATAATAGTAGTTCATAATAAAAATCTTTTGAAGCTATTTATAAATAGAGACGTCGTCGTCCACTGTTCTTTACACAATAATAAATCATTATAACCCTCCATTTTGATGTTACTGCGTATCTTTAAATTTTATAACGAAAAATACGGCACGAGGTGGAGCAGTCACAATGATAAAGGCTGCTTCGACCTTCCCTAATATACAATACAGTTAATATATACAGTAAGAACTGTTTTTGCCTACTTTTATGTTCTTTATGAATAAATTGAATGTTGTTCCCTTAGGAAATAAGTTATTAACATCTCAATAATGACCATTTTTTATAAACTTTGTTCAATTTCTTCCCATGTTTATATAGCGCAAAGTATCGGGAAAGCCTGGCCCCACAGGTGTGCCTTAACATGTGGTTGGGACGAGAAAAGGAATTTTTCTATAGATTGCATCATACATATATAACAATAAGTATTCCATTTGTTCTATTCAAATGCGAAACGTGAGCCCTAAAAAATTGGAAAAGGCGATATAAAGAGTGTTTGAAAAATTGTCCGGAGAGAGATATTCGGATAAAAGATAGATGAGGAGAATAATGAGGAGTGGCGAATTCACACAATCGGGTAATACACGAGATGTACGGCAAACCAAACATTACTAGAATGATTAAATCTCGAAGGCTATGGTGAGTTGGCCACTTATAATAGCTGAAATGGGAAGTGAAAGAACAGCATTTAGAGTAACTGTAATGGGCCAGTCAAATTAGGTTTTTTCGCTGCAAAAATTTCTGATAGCAATTTTATTGTTGGAAATGGTCAGGAACAGTATGTAGAACAATAATATTGGAAAGAAAGCCACCAATTTTGTACGCTAACTTTTATATAAACAATTAAAGTTCGATCTCGGCAAGTAAAAGTTGTTCATTATTCAATTATCTACATAACAGTCAGGGAGAGCACCCGTCTAAGTCTATTAGTTTACTTGCAAATTGGAAAAAAACACCAAATTCGTCAAAATCGAAAATTGTTAATAATTTGTGAAAAAATTACTTTTCACCACACTGCGCGTAAAGTGCTGACTGTACGCCCTCTCAGCAGGCCGTACAGTACCGCATGGACTGCCTAGGGAATAAAGTGACTTGCGCATGCGCGATGCGCCTTTTTCCGCTCTCGACTGCGTCTCGAGCGGTAAAACAGCGCGTCGCGCGTACACAAGTCACTTTACTTCTAGGCAGAGCATGGGGTACTGTACGGCCTGCTGAGATGCGTACAGTCATTTCTTTACGGGGGTGTGGTGAAAAGTAGTATACGCACCTCTGGAGTACAGTAGGCAAGCATGCACTGTGTGAAATGCCGACCTCGCTTCGCTCGGTCGGCAACGTCACACAGTGCGTACATTGCCCACTTTACTCCCTTGATGCATAATGTACTATTATTACATTGATACTTTAGGAAAATGTACTACTCTATAGCCCAAAATAGCATGCCAAATTTCAAGCTTCTATCAATTACAGTTTTTGTTTCATAAATTTCTATATTTCGAAACTTTTTTTTTTCACAATACGATTTTGATGTGAAAAAATTATTCAGATTAGGCGCCGTGGCTTGAGTTTAAAGTGAAAGAGTTATATTTCAATAAACTTGTTAGAAAACCACGAAATTTTAATTAGAAGAGCCCCTGGATGCTAATGTTTGTAAGGTGCCTAATTAACTTTTTTCTCGAAGATAAGATTTAAGCCCAATCAAAATTTAATAAAGTCCATTGAAAAGTACTGGTTTTTATCTAATTTTTTTAAAAAAAGACGTTTGTCTACGAGCATTAGGAGCCAAGTTACGTTTTTGTTTATAGCAAGCCATTGCTCCGTAAATAAACAAGATATCGTCATGTTTGAAATCGGAAAATGGAGTAAAAGACTTGTAGTTTATGCATAATTATCACAGCTCGAAACTGAAAAGTAAATTTCAAATCAGGACGTTCGGGAAAAAATGGCGTAATCTAGCCAAAAATGCTTCTTTCTTGCTCTTTCTTTTTTTAATTTTTGGGTAGCGTAACTAAAAAATAACTTTAGCGTCGTCAGATATTAGATTTGAATTTATTTAAATAATCAAAAATTAGTACTTTTCAAGTTTTCATGTTCTCGTGCAATTTTATTTATTTATTGCAGTTGTTAAATTTTATTAATTTACACAATATTCCATTTTATACGAAAAATAATTATTATCAATATTAATGTATCTATAGACTATTTTTATTACGTTATTCACTGAAAATGATATAAAATAGTGTTGTTATGAAATAATACAAAATTCGCAAAATAATAATTTTTAGTCTTTAATAATTGATAAATATAATCAAAAAGTCTTCTGTGATTTTCAAATATGCATTATTTTGATAACAGAGAATCAAAATTCAATCGTGTTGATATCAACTACTTAAATATTATTTGTACAGTTTACTTATTGAAGGTATATAAATTGGCACCGAGTGCTCCACCCATCATTACACACCCACACGATAGTAAGTGTACACTATGAAATTCCAGACGGGTCCACCCTTGCCGTCAAAAGTCTAGTATAGTAGGGGTACAAGGACCACAGGTATAAAAATTCTGCAGGGTCAACATCATAGCACAGACGATTTTCAGTTGTAACGTAGTTATTTTTTCAACAGAGTTCATTATTAACTGTAGGAGAAAAATAGGTTGAAACATGCTAAATTTGAAATGAAAATGTTTCACACATTTAACTAAAGATTGCAGGTGTCAATACGCAAAAAATATCTCTTATTTCCGTAATATTTGTCGAATATCGGAAAAAAATGGTATAAAATTAAAAAGTCGATAAGGCAGGAATGAGGGAACGAAGGGAATGAGGTCGTAATTTCACGTGAGCGTAAATTGTACGTGTAGTCCAGTCGGTGGAGCATCTAAAAGATATGAATGTGGTTTTGGCTTGATGTACAGAGGGTTTTTCTTGGAATTGGTTCATAACAATGTATAGAATAATAATATCGACCTGCTACGTGCGAAATACCACGGGAAGTTTGTTTAAATTAACGATATTTGCAAAATTACTGAAATTGTTTCGAAAAATCGGTTATAACTCGAGAACGAAGCCTCGGACGAAAACATATCACTCTTTCTTTTTTGTTTATCTTGACATTTTCTACAAGATAAAAGTCTTGCCGAACACAAAATTTTGAAACACGCGTTTGCAATTGCAAAAAACCGTGAAAATTCGTTACTTTTTTCATCGGCTCTGTAGACAAGGTAAATATTATCCAATATCAATAAAAATTTAGGATTGTATAACTGAAGGGTCCTCCTTGATGTATGCACAACCCGCTCGCTGTGCGACAAATAGTTTTTTGTAGAGAGAAAAGTTAATTAACAAAGTGCGCGAACCTTTGATTTAATGTAACTTCTATAAAAATGATCTCAAATTCCGCCTGCAGTTTTGACACATATTTTGAGACATAAGGAACCACAATACATCAAAAGAATTCGATTTTTTTATTTTTTTGCAACTTTTTTGACGGTTTGAAATATTTTGGTTAATTAACAAAATGAATTTTGGACTGAATTTCGACCGATCAAAATATTTTTTTTTACATTAATAGTTCTTCGAAATACGCTTCTTTTAAGCCCCGAAACAGTCAAATATCTCAATTAGGTCCAGAGATATCGACAGTCAAAGTTTATAGCGATTTGCAGCTAAACTATACGTCGTATCGAAGTTTTACAAAACTTAAAATAAAGGTGAGTAATGTACTTATTAGTGATATTTGTACTAATATTAAAGTATTTAATTTACCTGTACAAAAGCCCGTTTGAAAAACCAAAGATCAGGCGAATTTCGCCGCGGCGGCAGTGTGCGCGGTGGTGGGGGAAGCCCTCAAGTCCCCGGGTCAAAGAGGTTGCCCGCGCTTAAAACTCGCACGCGCTGAAAAATTATCGATATCTCGGCAATGGAAATAGCAAATGAGATGATTTTTTTTTAAATCGATATAGAAAAGTGTAACAAACTCAAATACCAGCTTATTAATTGAATATATTGATAAACTTCGGCACAATTGTTGATATTTTACATTATCGACACTTTTTCGTTTTTCCAAGCAATGTTAGTTAATATTAATATTTTTTTTATTGTTATTAGTAATTTATTGTAATAATCAACATAAAATAAATAATTACAGTGATTTTTTTTCTTTTAAATTTTATTTACAGAAATATACATACATATAAACTTACAATAAGTCGCATAAAAGTAAAAACTTAAATATACAAATTACAATAATAAAATTACTCGGCTTTACGCTTTTTATTAATATGTAGATCGTCTACATCTTGCATTTCTACATCAGTAGACTCACTGTCGCTATCTGATTCGACATCGCTAAATGAAATTCCTTCAATTTCCTCTATATTTTCGAGCGCTTCATTTTCTTGATTTAATTGATCAATGTATTCAGGAATATCGGTATTAGCGATGTCTAATTCAGGTAATACATCATCAATTTCAGGAGCTACGATTTCGTTATTTTTACATGTCTGTCCTCGGCAATGTGTACAATAATCGGAACATCGCAAGCCGTGTTTAACGCATCCGCATGTTTTGGTGCATTGTTTTATACATCTACACCTAATATCTTTTAAAATATCGTCAGGTACTAATGGGCCTATTACATACGAAGGAACGAGTATATTTTCACTAATTTGCCAACCCCACTCAACAGGATTTTTAGAATTATTTAACCATTCTTGTACTTGATGATAAACTCTAAATGAATGTAAAGCAGCTGCTGATTCTGTAGGGGGCAAATCCGCTAAATTAAAGGCACTCTTACGAGAGCATTTTTTAAAACATGAGTATCGGAACTCATTTAAAGAAGTATCTTTTTTATCGCCGTATAACCCACAAATCATTTTCTCCCCTGCCTTTCGAATTTCATCTTTCGGAGCATTTGGCGCATTAAAAATCAACATTTGTTCTCTTAATTTATCACTACTTTCTAACAATTTTATAATTTTACCTTTTCCTTGCTTATAAAATGCAGATGTTGTATCGCATCCGGTAAATGCATGCATAAATGCAATCAAATTTTCGACAGATTTAATTGAAAAACTTTCGGCACTGTAAATACAATTAGGAATCTGTTCTTTGCCAGGCTTGAGCAAATATACTACTTTATCTGTAGGTTTTATTTGTGACAAAATGACTAGAATATCTATGTCTTCAGCTACAATTACCGATGGTTTTTGTGCATTGCTTAAATCGATTGCTGTCTGTACAATTAAAGTATCTGCATCGCCAATCGCTTGTTTAGTATTAAATCCTGCTGCTTCTAATTTTTCACGCAATGCAATAATAAGTCTATTTTTATTTTTGTCGTTACTTAAAAATTTGTCTTGTGTAACTGTAACAGCCATGGATAAATCAAACAAAATTTCGCGGCAAACTTGTCTCGTTTGTCTACGCTCACGCTCTGCAGTTTTTGTGCATAACGTTTTATTTTCTGGATATCCATCAAAAACTATAGTAGCATTTGAACTAAAATGTTTTTTAACATAATTAATATAATGGTCTATAATAATACTAAACGTTTCCTTTTGTCGCCATACAACCTTGTGTAGCAAAAAGCCTCCATCAATTACATGAGAAATATTTTCATCAAAAGGTTTTTCTTCGAGCGGGATAAAAAAATTATATAATTTTGATTTTTGTGTTTTGCGCATAAGTGCATTATCAAATATAGATAAAGGAAATGGGGCAAGTTCATAGCCAAGAAATTTCTGCAGTTCTTTTTTGCCTTCCATTGCAATAGAAATTCTTTGGAAAATTAAACTCGGATCAATAACTATATTTTCATTTTTTATAACTTTAGTTGAACTTGCAGATTGAATTGACAAAACTCTACTTTTTCTCTGGAATTTAAATTGTTTAAAATTAAGTCCTACAGTACTATTCATAATTTCGATTCCGATTTCAAAAGCCTTATAACAATTTGTAGATTTATCGCCCTTGCATCCTGTACTTATTGAAAAAATATTATCTGAGCTCGCAAATGGCTCGTAAGTAGTTAAAAATTTTAATAATTTATTAATATCCGCAGTATCTCTCGAAATTCTTGATGGTCTGGCATCAACATGCTGTTCAGACGTAGAAAAGCTTACGTTGCAAAAATTTTGTATTGATTCTGTTACGTCGATAAGAACAGGCATTGTTAAAGTCCATTTTGCTAAAGAACTATCAGTTATACCGCGACCATGCGTCAATCCACCGCTTGTCTTCATTGATCGCATGAGAATTTGTTCTATTGCCATATCAGACCAAATTCCTGCCCAATATTTATTTGTGCGCCTAATTGTAAAAAAGCCCTTTTCAGTGAATTTATTATATTCTACTGGATCCATTTTTTCTTCAAGTGCATACATATCTTGCAAATATAAGTGGCATGATTTGGCATATTTTTCGCGCACTTTGAAGATGGAGTTTCCAGTTTCCAGTTCTTTCAGCTTCAATAAATTGTTTAACTACAGTGACCATGTTAAAATATTCAATCCATAATTTAGCAGTAGGTCCATTATTTTTAATTTTTTTTACGTGTTCTCGAAACTTAGCAACAATATAACTAAATTCATTTGTTTGAAGAATATTTAATGTATTTGGCCCGATATTTAGCAAACTATTATTTATTAATTGGTTTTCAGTTTCAGTAAAATTAATAGATGAAAGAAGCAACCGTCCTAAAGCTAAATGACATAAAAGATGGCCTCTAATTGCTCTCGCATATGCGTGTCCAGATAACATTTTATCAACAGAATTTTCTGCATATATTTCGCATAAAAGCTCTTTTAAACCACTGCCGCTCATTATAAAACCTATACTTCCAAGAAAAGACATTAAAAGATGAAAACCGCCAAGTCTTGCGTGTACAGAAGATAATTCATCTTTGCAACATTCTAATATTTCTCTAGCTTTATAATAAAGAGGTTGATCAAATGTAACAAAGCAATCTTTCTGATTGTCTTTTTTACATCTTCTATTAGCTTCCAAAAGAACAGTATATATCGTATCATAACTACTCGGCACATGATTAACAAACGGTAAAAAATTTACTTTGCTTTTTTCAAAATCTTTTTCTTTCGTTAAATTTTCCATGAATCCATTCCAACCATCAAATTCATCGGGTTTAATAGATTTTCCACAAAGCCATAAAAAATCTGTATCTGATATTTCTATATCGAGGGACATTGGACATATTTCATTTAAATTTTTTACACTAATTTTTTCCATTCCTGAAGACGAAGGCTTTTGAAAATTATATAAATCAACCTTGCCAAATGTTCCTATAATATGTGCACTTGATATTTTTTGCAATCTCGGGACTTTTTCGCTACCAGATACAGAACTATATGGTGTTATAATTTCTATACCCCCCATAGCATGAAATGTATTTTTACCATCAATTGTATTAAGATTGTGATCAGCGTTATCAAACACAAATTGAAAATAAGAATCATTAAATTTTAATTTCTGTGGATGACTTAAAACAGACGCTTCAAATAATAGAGATTCTTCGTATGTAGCACAAAATCCCAAAGCACTTAAAATCTGTAGTAGTTCTTTAGAGCCATATTTTTTACTCAACATTGCTGCTAATCCAACTTGCAGAGAAGATAAAAATGATCGCGGCCGTGTACTTGCAATGATCGCATGAGCGATACTTATAACTTTATTTTTATACTTATCAACGCTACGTTTTTGATTTAAAATAATCGTATTTAATAAAATTTGTAAAGTTTCCGGAATATCAGTAATCACATCTTCAAGAAACGAATCTGGACGGGGATATGATGTCATATCATAAAATTCAGCCCGTATATCTTCTAAAATAATTTTTGCTGCAATTTCAACGATTCTTTTACGTTCTTCTTTAATATCTTTTTTTTTGTTTTTGTACCACATCTCTGTTAACATTTTTTCCCCAGCATTAATCAATGTTAAAATAGGGCCATCTCGAGACGAATGAATAATAATGTCATCTCCAAAAGTTCTTTTGAAATATTCTTTAACGTACCTTAAAGAAACCCAGGCGTTAGAGTCAAAATTTTGTAAAATATCTTTAATACTAAATTGGCATTCTTCTTTGTTTGCTAGTATGTATGTAGCGATAAATTTGGAGGCTTTTTGGAGGAAATTATATATATAATATACATTACTCTTCTTAAGAAACAAAAAAGTTTAACAATTATATTGCAAAAAAAGTACTATTTATTTAATACGTTTAAAAATTTTTAAATATAAATATTTAAATTAACATTTTAAACAACCAAATATTATAACTTTAACATTAAAAGCAAACAATGTGGTTTTACTAACAACAAAAATAAATTGTATATTAAATATTAACTAAAAAAGTGCCACGAAATGTCGATAATGTAAAATATTAACAATTGAGCCGAAGTTTATCAATATATTTAATTGATAAGCTGATATTTGAGTTTGTTACACTTTTCTATATCGATTTAAAAAAAAAATCATCTCATTTGCTATTTCCATTGCCGAGATATCGATAATTTTTCAGCGCGTGCGAGTTTTAAGCGCGGGCAACCACTTTGACGCGGGGACTTGAGGGCTTCCCCCACCACCGCGCACACTGCCGCCGCGGCGAAATTCGCCTGATCTTTGGTTTTTTAAACGGGTTTTTGTACAGGTAAATTACATACTTTAATATTGGTACAAATATCACTAATAAGTACACTACTCACCTTTACTTTAAGTTTTGTAAAACTTCGATACGACGTATAGTTTAGCTGCAAATCGCTATAAACTTTGACTGTCGATATCTCTGGACCTAATTGAGATATTTGACTGTTTCGGGGCTTAAAAGAAGCGTATTTCGAAGGACTATTAATGTAAAAAAAATTATTTTGATCGGTCGAAATTCAGTCCAAAATTCATTTTGTTAATTAACCAAAATATTTCAAACCGTCAAAAAAGTTGCAAAAAAATAAAAAAAATCGAATTCTTTTGATGTATTGTGGTTCCTTATGTCTCAAAATATGTGTCAAAGCTGCAGGCGGAATTTGAGATCATTTTTATAGAAGTTACATTAAATCAAAGGTTCGCGCACTTTGTTAATTAACTTTTCTCTCTACAAAAAACTATTTGTCGCACAGCGAGCGGGTTGCGCATACATCAAGGAGGACCCTTCAGTTATACAATCCTAAATTTTTATTGATATTGGATAATATTTACCTTGACTACAGAGCCGATGAAAAAAGTAACGAATTTTCACGGTTTTTTGCAATTGCAAACGCGAGTTTCAAAATTTTTTGTTCGGCAAGACTTTTATCTTGTAGAAAATGTCAAGATAAACAAAAAAGAAAGAGTGATATTTTTTCGTCCGAGGCTTCGTTCTCGAGTTATAACCGATTTTTCGAGACAATTTCAGTAATTTTGCAAATATCGTTAATTTAAACAAACTTCCCGTGGTATTTCGCACGTAGCAGGTCGATATTATTATTCTACACATTGTTATGAACCAATTCCAAGAAAAACCCTCTGTACATCAAGCCACACCCACTCTATTTGCTCCCCCGACTGGACTAGTGGAGAGCGGGCATTATACGCACACGAGGGCGCTTTTGTGTTCTCTATTCCAGCCGTCCAGCCTTGGCTTCTTCCTCTACTTCTTCTTCTCCTTCTCCTTCCTCGCACTCGCTGCTCTTGCCGCTTCTACGTTTTCTCTGGGCTCTCGAGCACTCGGGAGCGGGGATATTCTTCTTCGCGTCCTCGAACGTCTTTGGCTGCCTCTTTGCTCGCAGCGCAAACTCTCATTGAACTTGAAGCGGGAGAGAGAGAAACTGAGCGAATGTGTGCATGCACGTAGGGTAACATACATGCAGTCGGTCACTGACACTGTCCTCGCGTCTCTCTTTCGCTGTTTCCGTGCTTTTTTGCCAATGCAAACTCGTTTTCTTGACTCGCTCTATCTCTATGTCGTCGCTCGCCGCCGCCGTCGACTTTGCGATCTTCGCCGTCGTCGTTGCGGGGCTGTTTATTGTACGTATATTATATATATATATACGCCCTGTATGGGTGTACAGCTCGCGGTTTGGACGTATTCAGAAGTCTCCTGCTCTGTCTGTGTGGGTGGGTGGATGTTTGTGAGATTTTTTGCGGGGCGTCGGGAAAGAGAGAGCGAGCAGAGCGCGCGATTTACATGTAGGGCGGTTTGACGTTTTTCTTTGCCTCGGTTCTGCGTCTTTTTGTTGCATAGGTGGGAGGGAAAATGAGAATGGGAGAGACAGGGAGAAATAAAGGATCGGGGGAGCTAAGAGAGTCGACGCCCGCCCTCGCAATTGAAACTAGTTTTAGAGCTCTCTCTCTCTCTCTCTCTCTCTCTCTCTCTCTCTCTCTCTTCTCCTCTCTCCCACTCTCTATTCTCTCTGGTCTCTATAGCGCAAGTGATATGCATGTATGCACAGCATTCCTCCCTCTAGTCACATAGCTTGTTCGAGTATGCAATATGAAATTTTAAATTTACTAGAGCTTTAGAAAACTGTAAAGCTCTTATCCTTAAAAAGATAACAATAAATTTGTAAATCCGCGAATGATATGACTCTAAAAGCTCACCAATCTGATCGTAGAAAAAACCCTCTACATTTTTCATTCTGTATCTGCTATTTGTTTGACGTAATTATATTTTAAGAAATTTCGTTTTCGTAATACGCATAATATTTTACAAAGATAAAATAATTCTTATGAATAAAAAAATTTATTACAAAAATAAAGAAATAAATAAACAGACATTTAATGTATTCGCTATTAAATGTTTAAAAAATTCGCATTATAAAACCTAAATGAATTATAGAGAAGTTGTTTTCTTCCGATATCATATCCTACAAATACGATAGTTCTCGAACACCGAGTATAGATTTCATGAAGCGCGCAGAAGAACATTAGGTACGTTTTTTCGAGTTCCTCTTTTTCATTTTCCGCTCTTTCTTGGGCTGCAAGAATGCAGCGATGCATTCCCCGCTCTCGATGCACACATGCGTTTTGAGCCTTATTTACGAGCTATGAGCAGTATATAGAGCGTGTATCTTTCCAAGAATAAAGTGCTCTACAATTTTAAATCTTTGTACTTAATATTAACAATATTTATAGTAATTGAATAGTAATAAACTAAATTTTTTTAAAAACACACACATATATATTACATAAACGTTTTAATGCTAATATATATCGTTCGTATGTTTCGTCCCACTAAATATACATAGTTATATGAGCTTACAAGGAGAGACGGAGTTTGAATCACAAATTTCGATTAATCTTTGAATCGTTTTCTGGTATACCTACAAATGAAGTCCAACTCTCGTAGTTTCGTTTATAAAAGATCTTTCTACAGTCGATACGTTATATTTCACTAACGTTGATAGTATATACGGAAGATTGGGGCAAAACGGGATACCTAACAATAAGCTTCGTTTTCTTATATTTTATGAGGAAAACATTTCTTTGGTTGGTTTCTTGTGTACAAATCTTATCGAAAAAGCGAGTTGAAGAAAATACGAGTTCTCACTGAATTTCAAACCCACGATCTCTTGAACTGCCTTGTTTCCGTCTTACCCACTGAAACAAGGCTCTGAAAAGTGAAAAAATTAGAAAATTAGGTATAAAGAGTGAAGACATGACTTTAAAGAAAAAAATTATATTAAATAAAAAGTACGAAAAATTATAAAAGTATAATGACGAATTCATGAAAAGCGGAGAGATCAAGGAAACACGCAAAATTAATGATTGTTAGAATTAAAAAGTGCACAAAAACTAAGAATAAGTGGTTTAAAAAAATAAAAATAAAAATAAGTATGAAACACACAGCAGTAGTATAAGAGCTATGAGGCACATTACAATAAAAATTGCGGAAAGATGTTATGAGCGGTATCACTGGAGGGATCCGTGGGTGCACGAGTAATCGATCATTCAAGTTAAGGAGGTCCGAGCGGCATACTAGTCAAAACAGTAACTTATGAAAAAACGTTATTCAATAGAGAAGTTTATGACAATGTATCATGTTAACAAATTAAATATTTAAAAAACTTTGAATATTCATATTTATATCAAACGCATATTTATCTTATTTCTTTCTGAAAAGATCAATATAGACCTTGATTTGACTCTAACCTCTAAGGTGTTTCTCTGTTTTGAGTACTTTTTTGCGTTATTCTATAAATATCTCTCTAAAACGCCAGGCAACCCTATTTTTGTATCGTATGCATATAAAATTGGAAAGCTAAAGATTAATTTGATACTTTAATAATCTAGAAAAGTTTCCAACAAATGCATGAATTTTTTATTTCAAACGCGAAAAATGCGTTTTCTGCATATTAAACGGGCTAAACGGGCGAACTTTAGAATTAAATATCTTTTCGAAATGCAAGGCAACCTATACTGAAAATTTGTCTCTGGATTCAAATAATCTTTATTAACAATTACAAAATAGATTTAGGTCTTAAAGTTTAAAATTACTTTTCGCTCATACCCCCTTAAGCAACGCTGGGCGCGGTTAATACTTGGATGAGTGACAGCTTCGGAACCCCGTCACAACAATGATTGTTCCGCAGATGGGGAATGAAAATTTAAGTATTTTTCGTGGAAGTTCCTGGCATCGGTTTTCTTGATAGGTCAAGTTTTCCCCACGTCACAGGACATGTTCCTGGGCGAATGCGGGAATCCAGTGGGGTTCACATAGGTTCGGTTTAGGATCAAACACTCCTACAAACAGATGGTAGGAGTCTCCCGTAAGCAGACGTATAATGTATGTACGGCTTGGTTGGTAGATAAGAATATAAAAAAATAATAAAAGATTTTCAGTCCCATTTTCAATTGTTAAGAACTTTGCGTCAGAATAATATTTTTGTACAAAACAAAGCCTAAATTATAGCTTTAACTACCTTCCACCTACGATGATTATTTTTTGGGTCAATTTTGATATAATATATGGGTGCTTCCGTCGTAACTTGCCCAAAACAAGCACAAAAACGAGGGATGAGTGAAAATTGTCAATTTTTACCCCCAGCCTGCATTGATTCTTCTGCATTTAGAAGAGTTAACTTCGTATGACTTTTTATGTATTTTTAGTCGTAAATTCACGTGGTGTAATTAGTTTTTTATGAAAATGATTAAAAATGCCTTTTATTTCGATAATAATTTTCATAAAGCGTTACGGAACTGACCTCTACTCGGCTGTGCAAATGAAGAGAGTGGGGGTCTGCATTTCACAGAAAGATTCGAACCATATAAATAATTTCGCATAAAAACGATTTGAAACATTATTTTTTTTTTACAAAAATGACTAAATATAGTTCTTGTTTTTACGAAAACGATAGATTTTTTTTCAATAAAAATCTTACGCAATTAAATCTAAATAAAAATAAAGTTTATCAAGTGTCTGGGATTCACTTCAAATGCAGATATCCACTTTCTTAATTTGCACAGCAGTACTGCATTTTACTGAAATCTCAAGTGAGAAAACTGCGTTTGTACTATCGAAATTTTTAATTCCAAGATCTTTTTCCTGATACGTTTGATGAGTCATAACATACAGTTTGCGAATTCACCATCAAGATGGTTTATTACAGCAACTGTGCTGTTTGGTGTAGATACTGAGGTCATCAATATTTTAGATCATGATTTTGAATAGAAAATTTTCTAGACGTGTCTTTGTTATAGACGCATCGTCGGGCGTTAACGCGTGTTTTGATTCCGCAGGCGCCACCATTCGTGTTTATTCCAGGCATTGTAGTGCTTAGACTAGTAGATTGATTTTTATTTTCTCGCTTATATCTTTGCAAGTAATACGGTAATTTGGATCTTCTAAACGGTAAATCATATGACGAATACATGTACTTTAATTTGCAATGTTTTTTGTAAACGTATCTATCTAAACATGTCTATATATTTAAATGCACCCGCTTTTGATTAATTAGGAATATCAATTCAAAATTAAAATTTAGTGTAAAAGGGAATAACTGAAAGAAAGTGCACTATGGACTCCTATTACGTTTACAGATTTATTAATATTGAGCATTCCACAGTATAGTGGGTACTATCTTATGTAGAAAGGCCTATTATTACTCAATGAAGATAAGTTCGGATTTTATCTAAAAATAAGTATTTTTTAATTATAATTAATCACTAAGTTCTCTGTTGATAAAATTCAAGGTTAGAAATTTGAATTTCTATTTATTTTCAGATTCCTTTAACAATAAAATATTTTCTAAATTTTACAGTACTAAAATAAAGTAAATATCATAATGTCGATGAACAAGATGGCAAAGTGTAATCTAAATGTTACTGACACAGCATTGGCATTATTTTGTACGATACTAATATATTGAAGTATCATTACAAAATATAACTATGAATCTTTCAAATTCATATTTTACCCGTCGTATAATTCTGTATTATTTCAGTCAGTTCTGAGATAAAATATCAGTTTTGTAGCACCGTTTTCAAATAAATTTATCGGTATTATGCAGTGTTAGGAGTGTTAAGAATATTCATATATAATTGACACAAGTGACCTTTAAATCTTGGATTTGCGGACAGAAACTTGTGCATGTTATGGTAGAATCAGTCGTGCAGCGCACTCTGTTAAATAGAACATTATAATGTTATCTTAAATTAATGAAAACCTTTATTTCTGCTTAGACATACCTTTCATCGATTTTGATGAAGTTGCAATTATACGTTCAGCAAGTCAACGCCTCTCTCGAAGAGACCAGCCAAAATGTCCTATCCAACATGCCGAAAGTTCTCAGAGACACTCAACTACTACAGCAAGAAGCACTTGCTCTCAAAGAGAAGATGCAAACTGTCAAAGTAGAATTGGAAAACGTAATATTTTTTCTTAAATTAAGTATTGAAAATTTAATAGTAATTTTTTAGTTATCTGTACTAGTGACTTATAAAGTCTGGTATTATTTGTTGTAAATTTATGTAATATACATCTGAACTATTAAAAAATATTGTATTCATTAAAAACGTTTCAAATTATAGTATGAAGACTATACATATTTACATTTTGAAAGTACTGCAATTTAGCTTAAAACTGTACTATAAAAGTGAAGTATAAATTTATCAAGATGTATTTAAAAAAGTAAATTTTTACTTCTTCGAAGTGGCATATATCATAGCATTTGATTGTCCATGATAAACGTGTTTGTCTAGGTGGAAAAGGGCACGACCTCATCCATACAAATGCTGGAGAAACTCGACAAGATAAAGACGGAGTACATAAACAAAACGGAGGGCCAGAGGGAGTCGGATAATTGGGCGGCAGCGACCAACGAAATCGAAGACATAATCGAGTCCGGTGACGTGGAAAAAATTGCGGACACGCTGTGCGGCATGCAGAAGTCCTTGTCGATCCTGATCAACGCGCCCGACTACGAGGACAAAAAATTGCAGCTGGAGGGCTTGAAGAATCGGCTGGAGGCCATGACTAGCCCCAAACTCGTGCAAGCTTTTACCGCCGGTAGTTTGGGTGAGAACATTTTTTTAAGCTTCATATATGACCACTCAAATTTAATTGTCTTGAGGTTTTTATATAGATATTCTTAGTGACTTAACAAAATAAAATTTTTTCTATAAAAGAGTATTTATAACATTTGTATTTTCTTTTAAATTTATCTTGATTTTGTATTCTCTCTGAAGATTCATTTTGTAACAGTTTATAAGCTTTTTGATACATAGCGTTTTGAATACATTCATTTTGTCTTTAAATGGTAATATTTCGGAAACATATGACTAAAAGTTTTTGAAAAAATTTGAGATCATTAGTAATATGGAGAGGAATATTGAGTAAAATTTTTGAGCCATTTTATTTTGCTTTTGCTGAGACAACAATCAAATTGTAAGAAAAAACGATTTACTAATATGGCATTATTCTTTTTGAAAATTTTCAGAAAGGTAGCTTTTAACTATCTCTTGGCTGAGTTATTTGCAAGGACTGTAAGGCCTCTTATCTTTCAAGATATTTGAAGTTATACTTTTTTTTAATTTATTGCTTATATCTCGAAGATGTCCGGGTCATTTTCTATTAAGCAAACCAATTTTTAGGCACGACCGCGACATGGAAGTGCCTTATATTTTCGTTAGCGAAAAATGTGTGCGATAGGATATCTCACGCAATTTTTGACCAATCGGGCTAAAATTTTAGGACATATCCCCTTAAGGAGGTCCGAGCGGCATACTAGTCAAAACAGTAACTTATGAAAAAACGTTATTTAATCGAGAAGTTTATGACAATGTATCATGTTAACAAATTGAATATTTAAAAAACTTTGAATATTCATATTTATATCAAACGCATATTTATCTTATTTCTTTCTGAAAAGATCATTATAGACCTTGATATTTTTGCGTTATTCTACAAATATCTCTCTAAAACGCCAGGCAACCCTATTTTTGTATTGTATGCACATAAAATTGGAAAGCTAAAGATTAATTTGATACTTTAATAATCTAGAAAAGTTTCCTACAAATGCATGAATTTTTATTAACAATTACAAAATAGATTTGGGTCTTAAAGTTTAAAATTGATTTTCGCCCATACCCCCTTAATAACAAACTCTTTACAATAAAATTAAACTTTTTTTTATTATTTATTATTAGTTTCCAGATCCAGATTTGTTATTATTTATTATTAATTTTTAGATCAATCAAAAATATACGTGGACGTTTTTACGAAAATTGACCGTCTACCACAACTAATCAAGTATTACTATAACTGCCAAAAAGTGTCCTTAGCCCAAGAATGGAGAAAAACGATTGAGTTTGCTCAAGATGAAAATGTGACGTATTGGCTAAGAGTTTATTATGATAAATTACTTTCAGTGTGGCATGATCAGGTACTTATAATAAATGATTTATATAATTTCGATTTTGTCAACTAAAATTACTATCAGAGTTAGATTTACATTGACAAGGGAATGTTAAAAAAATATTTCATGGTTAAGATATAGTACCTATTTACATGGAATAAAAAGAATTGAAAAATCCATTAACATTACATACAACGTAAGATATCGATGCAAGAGAAGCATGTGCAGTATAGAATGTATTGCAGGTGAAATGGTGCAACCAAGTCTTTCCCAACCTGGCGCTGACGACCCTGGTCGAACTCCACACGGACCTGCTCCAGAGCCTGGACCCGAGCATCGTGGACTGCATGGAGGCGGCCCTCAAGCAGCAGTCGAACGCCGTCAAACTGACAATCCTCATGGAGCTAAAGCAGACGACCCGTCAGTTCGCGGCGAACCTAGCGGCGGTGCTCGAGGCCGCCACCGCGTCCTCCTCGTCCTCGTCCTCGTCCAGTCAGGAGCAGCAGCGCGTCGCCGACGACAAGGCGCTGGGCCTGGCGCGGGCCGTCTACGCGCCCTACGTACCCTACATCGGCAAGTACGGCATCTACGAGAGTTCGCACCTCGGCCAGCAGCTGAACGCCCTCGAGTTCGCCCAGGACGATCTCAGCGACACGATAAGCGCCCTGTCGCTCAGCGTCGCCAAGATCATGGACTACGCCGACGAGGCCAACAAGCGCTGCAAGCTCTTCACCGAGGGCTGCGCCTATCCCAGCCTGGTCAAGGCCTTCAACGTAAGCATCCAATGGGATCCTGCTTCTGCCCTTTCACTTTTCGCCCCTTCAACTGATTCTCCTTTATTATCGATGTAAAGGCATTTCTTGTGACAAAACGACTTGGCTGGTAAAAATTACCTAATCCAAAAATCTAGAGTCTATAAGTTTCATATTACCAATCACCATTAAATTAATTTTTCCTCAATAATATACGAGTGTTTTTAACGAATCGAGCAAATCAGCAATGAAAACTAAAATTACAGTGATTCGTTAAATATTTGCTTAAAAAGATTCAAATAATGTTGCGTAATTCAACATTTTTCTTAAATATTAAGTAAAGTCTATAACATAACACACGTTAATCTGATTACGTCCTATCTCATTATTTTTACAGACATTCTTCAATAACTATCAAGAAAAATTCAAAATAGGAATGAAGCAATTAAATAAACGCAAAGTTAAACACGAAGATTGGAATTTGTTTCAAATGTGTTTAACACTGATGCAAACTACAGGTAAAAATACATATAAACAAAAATTAGCCGACGTGTTTTTTCTATTCGTAAGCATTTTTAAGGCTAAAATAACTGATACTTTACAGGAGAATTTTTGGGATTGGTGGAACAGTTTGAAAAAAGTTTGCTGACAGATATAATAAATGCATACATAAAACTTCAAAGTCCTGAGAAAAGTGTTTTTCACCGATACAAAACATTACTTTTAACAGCTGCTGCTCAAACAGAATTACAAGAATTTATTACCACAATTCAGAAAGGTAACAAAATACTTCTGTAACAATTATTTTTTTTGCAATCGATTTAATTAATTTAATTTAAATTATTTTACTAATCAATTTTATTTTTCAGAGGAAAGGTCAATTTTGGATTCCACATTAAAGTCTGTGCAAAAACTCTGCTCAGATCTGCATAGATCAACATACGAAGTCATTTTTGCGCCCATTTTCACACAGTTACTTCTCGTGCGTAAAGCACCTGCTTGGTCATCAGATGCCAATAAAGTATCTCCTATAAGTTCAGATTTGCCTGATTACAGTTTTGCTCCACAAGAATATATTACTCAAGTAGGACAATATTTAATGACTCTACCTCAGCACTTGGAGCCGTTCTTATTAAGAGACAATCCAAGTTTAACTAAAGCATTGAAGGCAGCTGATTCGCAATACAGTCAAGAATCTTGCGAATCTGGGTTCACGAATATTTTACTAGGAATAGTAGCTAAAGAAATTTGCCAAATGTTCCAAGATCAAACTTGGGGAATATATGAACTGAATGCTGCTGCATGCAAGCAACTCGCGACTGATATTGGTATGAATAATTTAATTTCTATTAGGAAAATATATTGCTATGTATGTGATCGTAATTTGTACGTTATTCTAATTCAAATGAATTAAAAATGAATACATAAGACAAAATTAATTATAAATCCACACACAGATGTCGTGCTTTTACATTGTTTGTGCTTTTACATAATTATGTAGATTCGGAAACTATTATATTAATAAATTTATTTAACATAAATAGTTGTTATGAAATCCGTTATTGATTTAGTTATTTAATTTTTTGAATTTTTAGATTATCTTGGAAATATATTAGAAGAACTTGGACTATCTTTATCAGAAAATTTGCAACAAATGTCACAGTTGCTTCGATTGGCACCAGAAGATTATCAGAGTGGTAGTTCAGGATGTAATCCTCGTGTCGTGGCTGCTGTAAGACAAATGAGAAATATAACTTCATCTGGATAAATAAGTTACATTTAATAAATTTTGTTATAACTCTTAATTCCAAACAAGTCTGAACTTGAATGTAAATACTAAAATAATATGTAAATGTTATAAAATTGTAAATTATTTATGTAGAATCTAATTTTATTGCCTGTAATTTGTAAAGATATGATTTTTCAAGCGATTTTTTACATTAGAATGAAATACAATAGCACTAGTTCGTTAATATTTTAATTTTTTATTATTTATAACTTTAAACTTCGTCTAATCTTTAATATATAACTTTTATAATCATGTTCGAATTAAGAAATCGCCTGTAAAATAGATTTTAACAATTCTATGGTTTTTCGAAGGGTATCTTTATATAAGTGAACGACTTACTAGAAATTTGTACGTGTATACTTATGCGAATTCCCGTTTAGAAAATATTGTATAATATACAGTCTTTTAAACAAATAGATGCTTGCTGTTTTATTAGTAAGTTTTAATACGCACATAGTATCTTTAAGAATAGACTTTTTAATAATCAACGTGAAGTATTGATACCAACGACTCAGTAATTTGTTTACATACCTACATGGTGCTAAAATACAAAGTAAAAGTATACATAATATAAATTATATAGGAGTTTTTATTTTTACCCAAACAATTGTAAACATTTTAAATATACGAAATATTCTTAAAAGTAAATAATACTTTCCCTTCACTACCTATTAATTTTCACAATTTAATTTGGTTAAAGAAAAATAAATTATACTAGGTTTTTTATATTTGTAAGGAATATACTGGTTGGTTAGCTGACATGCTTGAAAACTTGTTGAATGAAACACAATATTATATAATTTACAAAAGTGTTATAAAGTTAATTTAGAACTATGTTAAATACTTATTGATGTTATTTGAGTAAAAAACTTCCTATAATTGCTTCGATCTTCCTAAGGGTTGGTCAATTCTCGGAATGTACCTTTTTACTTTCGCGCAAACTTTTATGGTTACTAGTACCTTTTACATGAACCGTTAGAACATGTACATTATGTACATTATTCCTCTTTTTATATATAGGTATTATTTAAATTTTAAATTAAAAAGTACAAGAAAACGTAGGTATGCGTGCCGATATACCGATGCAGATTTTTACCTAGATTTCTGCCTTATCGACATTTCTTGCGATGTTAATTTAATATAAAATGTCCATGTATTTTTTATACAGTACGATCAATGTGAGACTTTTAACATTTTGGAACGAAATTGAGCTCATGTCTACCCGACAATTATTTTTGTTCAATTTCACAATTACACAATATTTCTCTATATACATAGGTATTTAATAGCGTTTATACTACTTATAAGATTTAAATGATATAACGCACAATATATTTAACAGAAAACTAATTTTTCACAAAAATAAATAATGCAAAATTTATTTTTGATCAGCATTCGTATAAAGAGTAACTAAATTTACAAAAGTTCTTTTGATTTTTGTCACATTATTGTAATATCAGTATATTAAATATCAGCATTCAAAAGGTCAATAATGTATTATTTTTAATAAGCAATTCCCTTTTTTCAATCTTTTTACTGAAATTTTAATTCTAAGATCATTATTACAGATAACTAGGGTCATATTAAAATTTGTATATATTTTAAAATTAGTATGTTCAGTCTATTTCGCATAAAAGAATACACTATCAACTGCTACTAGTTCCTGTAGTTTGTTCCAATGTGCCCTTAAATTCAAGATATGAAATATTTAAGCTTGAATATATATTATGCATGTATTTACACTAGAATAGTAATAAAAATATACTATTAGTAAGAGAGAGAGTTTTAATTTAAGCTGTGTATTGTTTAAAGATATTAAACTGATCTAAAGTTCTTAACAATTGAACTCTTAACAATTAATTATTTTTAATTTGTTGATTTTGTATGCATTTCCATCTTTAATAGTTGATAACTCTTTGGATAAAATTAATATTTTTTCATACGAAACAAAACTTAAATTCCAATTCTTTCTCTTTACTTCTCCCCAGTGTGAGAAATTTTTGAAACCCTATTCACCAATACAAAAATTGCATATACATCCTATTCGCAAATAGGATCTTTTCATATTTGGAAAAAGGACTTAATAAGATTTAATAGATTGCTCACACTAGGGCTGTATTTTTTTATATCAGTTTTTCGTGTAAATACATACATAGTTAAAGTCACAAGACAAGGAACATTTTTCATGAAAATAACGTATATTTGGAGAAAAATAGCTATAGGTCATGTATCGAAAACCGGGACCCAATGTAGCAAACTACGGATACTAGGCTTTATTTCTGAGTACCAGAAAACTCCTCCCAAGGCCTTATCAAAATCCGTTTCCCAAAGTTGTAACACTCTCCTTGTTAGTCTATATTAATATTGTAACTAATGAAAGGTAAAATTGATAATTTGGTCGTGGGAGTAATTAGAACAGGTGGTTTCTAAGATTCGTATAAAAGATCTTATATAAGATTCTAGACATATTTAAAAGTTAAAATAATCGATTTTGTTTTCATTTAAAGTGTAAATTGTAGGTAGTGAAAATAAACTCACAATTTAAGGTCAATTTGAAATGAAAATTACATTTATAAATAGTATTTGATAATATTCTATGAATACGTATTAATAACGTAATAATTAATGAGTGGAAAAGACAGGTATCCTACTTGATAACCATGCATAGGTAAAATGAACGTTTACAAAATTGAAGCGAGTAAATAATAGAAGTATAAAATTGTTCAAATTATCCCCTCTTTCATCTGAATAATAGCTAGAAAGTAGGTACGAAAATCCGTGCGCGCAGCACTATACCTATACCTATAGCTATTATCTCAAGCTTCATCAGTCGGTCCCAAAAGCGTGCCCTCACGCAGCCTATACGAAAGCGGCGGCCAAATATATTCGGCGCTCGCCAGCAGTCGAAATTTCCCTCCTCAGCACCGAGCACACTGCAGAGTCGGCGCGCAGTCCGATCGTCGTCAGCGCCGCGCCAACAACAATATCACCCACCGCAGTCTCGCGCATACACACCTCTATATGTATATATATATACATATAAAAATATATACACCCTTCATACAGCTAGAGTCTGCAGGCGTACTTAATAGCGTATACACGAGGCGCCGCGCGTGTGCCGGGAAAAAGACGGAGAGTGTGCACAGTGCACAGTGCCTGGCGCAGCCGCAGATATAAGTACGTGCTCTCTTTCTCTCTTTCTCTCTCGTAGAAGCGTAATAGTAGACGCACACGTGACGACAAGAAGAGCCGAGGAGAGAGCGTGCCCCAGTCGGTGAACAGCGTGGCTGACGTGCTGTTGTGTGTGCTCCGTGCAACGCGCCGTTTCTTCTCGAGCTCGACAATTCGAGATCACTTGGCGCGAAAACCTCCAGGAAATTTATTGAAAAGTTCAGTGTGTCCCTGTGTCCGTGGGTCTGTGCAGTGTATGTGTGTGTGTGGGTGTGTGTGTGTGTTCAGTGTACCGGAGAAGCGAAAAAAAGAAGGAGAGCCAGAGAGTGCAGTGCCCGGAGAGAGAGAAGGGGGCGGCATACTTCGAACGCCCGCGCGACCTTCTTCGAGAGCGGATAGCCTGTACTCTGCCACGGCGTTTTTACAACAAACGTAAGTACCTTATGTACGATCGATCCTCACTTATAAATCTACGGGATGATTCCCGAATTTCCTATCTTATGCTCACCTCTGTCTTTATCTGGCAGCTGAAGCGGCAGCAGCAGCTCATCTTGCTTTTAGTCTCTGCTGCTGCTGCTTCGTGGGCTCGATTACGTGAGCCGCGCGCACGTTTTATTTATACACGAAGATTCCGAGCTAAATATGTAGACGACCACGGCGACGTAGTCCGACCGCCTCTGTGTGTCCCCTGGCCGTATCTCTCTCTCTCTCTCTCTCTCCTTGTCTATCTCGTTAGAGCTTGTGTAGAGGATAGAAGTTCGAACGGCTGCTGGCATGCTGTAAAAATGTATATATATATATATATATATATATATATATATATAGGTATACCTGCCTTGGGTGCGTGACACGCACGCAGCACGGCGTGCTGCGACCTTTTTCTCTCTTGCTCTATTAGTTTTGGGAGTAGGTATGCTGTACGAGTACTCCCGCTCCCTTTAATTCTTGGGGAATGGAACACCGAAGTGCGGCTGTCGATTTGCTTGCCTCCTCACCTAATTGGGCGTCGTATTGGAGCTGCAGCTGTACGTGGGCTACGACACTGCCGCAACATCAAAACATATACCTATAGCTAAATGTAGAATATGACACCCGGTATAATTATGTTATTCATATAGAAGATTCAATTATTTAGATTATAGGAATTATTGAAAACGTGTTTGCTAATTGTTATAGAGGATCTTTCAGACTTACTGCACGCAAGCACGAATGTCGTCTTCGGAATTCAAAGTTCAAACTATAAGAACAGGGAGAATTGATCTGTCACTGTAAAGAATACTCTAGAAAATTGAATTCTGAAAGTTACAAGTATTAGGAAACAGTGTAAGTGAAGTAAATTCACAAGAAATTATATGAATTTATAAGAGCTGTTCCAATCTGTAATTTTGAGGTTAGAAGCGTAAATATGCAACATTGTAAATATACTCGAAAAGTACACGTAGTTAGTCCCTATTTATAATACGCATTATTCATCACATAAATGTGTTATTCTTCTGGACTCTTTCGAACATTGTTTTACTTGGTTTTACTCCAAAATTTTTGATAAATTAAATTACAACTTTACTGCTCACTAAAATTTAAAACCTTGTTCTAACATTGTTTTATTCTAAAAATTTTGATGAATTAAAATTAATTAAATATTTTCAAATTACAGATTGTACTATCACAAGTGTAAATCCATTTAAAATTGTAGTTGATCTCGTACCCTCGATTGAAATTTGATAGGTTAATAAAGTTGTAAAGTATTTAATTTCTGGTAAGGGTAAAAATCAATAGCTCAAGTATTTTTATTTAGCAGATTTCGACTGATTTGTCATTTTGGAGCAGCCTAAATTGGAGGTCATCCTGTCTATACGAAGACACTATACTAAGCCGTCTTTTTAATTCACTCGTGGGCCAACAATTCCACTTCTTGTTCTCACAGGCCGAGCAGACGCAGGAAAATAAAGGGAGAAGGCCGCAAAGCGTGCTCGCAAAGACATGCAAGACCAAAGGGGGACATGTTTCGAGGAACGAGTGTGCCTTCGAAGCTCGTTCCCCTGACCACCTGCTGGTCTTGCGGATTTTCGCGCGCTATCTCTCTTTCTCCTGTACAGCGGGATTTTCCTTTGCAACGCATTCTTCGACTTACTTCCTTCAGCGTCTTGTGTCTTTGCCATTCGATTTTTCGGCTGACGCACAACACCGATGCCAAAATAAGAACAGTAACTTCATCCTTCATTCTTAATAACTGATCAATTGATAATTTTATCTAATTTTTCATAATTAGTATACACAACTGAATATTTGAGTAATAAATATTCTAGTAAGCCAACGAATTTCATTCGTTCATGAAATAATATTCACTATGCAAATCTTCACTTATAAAAGTCAGAGAAAATTAATTCTTCGCTTTATAGTTCTTGGAGAAGAAATGGATTTGTTTTATAAGAGTAAATGTACCAATCACAAGTTTCGTTAAAAATAATCACCGTGAAAGCAATGGAATTTCGAAAGCTAAGTGTCAAAGAGTAAACATTAGTTCTTGAGCCCATTGCAATGAAATATTAGAGTAAAAATAAAATAAAATTTAAAATTCGAACATTCGAATGTTTGCAGATTGTGCGCAAGATGAAGCACATGAGGCGTGAGCGGCATAATATCGCGTGGTTCGTGAGTCGTCGTCGGCGGCACCTCGTGGCTCGGCGCGCGGCACGCGGCGCGCGAGGTGTGGCGTCAGCGACGAGAAGCGCGATCGCCTTTTTCCGTCGGCGTCTGCGAATTTCTCGCGGCTGACGTGTGGTACACTCACGCGCACACAAGTATATATAAATATATATATCACATGTGCCGTAGTTCTTTTTGGGCAGCAAGCGCGCGCGGCGGGGAAAACTGTTTATCTGGCTGTTTTTTCTTCGCGCGGGCGGCTCACCGGACGAGTCGAATGTTGCGGCGCGCACATCACAGGGTTATATTACGTGAGTCGCTCCGAGCCGCTCCGAAAAGTATTTACTTATAGTAAGAAGTTTCATGCGTCTGTCTGTTGTCGCGCTCGGCGCGTCCGGGGAGTTCCAAGCTATTTCGTGGCAATGTGATTGTGCAAGTGATCTCGTTCGGTGCATTCTTTTGTTTGTGCAGTTTTTATTTCTCGGGATGCGGAGGAAAAGTTTACTGGTCGGAAAAGTTTTCCTGGAGCAGAGGATAGAATGATCTGAATGGTCTTGATAGCTGAATAATGTGACATTGATCAGTATTGATACTTTGTAGTATTGATTAAAAGGTAGGCCATTGTCTCAAATAAACCTCTAAAGAAGCTCTCATCAACCGAAGGCATTTCTTGTATGAAAATGAAAAGTAAGGGTTTCTTGTTTACCTGAATAATGCTTATGTATTTACACAAGCAAATTTAAATTCGTATAAGTTATTTGACCGTAAAATCGAATATTGATATGCAATAATAAGCAAAAATATTTCAATTGGGATTGTTGGTCGTAACGTCATTACCCTACTCCTTGCCTCCATCTTGGGCCTAACAGTCAATCAGATAAAGGGTACAGTAGGAGATCAACTAGGTCCACTATTTTACCCTGCATCTGATTGGCTGTTAGGCCCAAGATGGAGGCAAGGAGTAGGGCATGAAATCACGACCACCAATCCCAATAGCTTTAACAATTTTTAAATTGTTCGTTGATGCTAAATGTTAATTTAATTAAAATATGGTGGGTATACGTCTGCGTACAATGATTAGCTTAAATTAAATTAAATTAATTAGAGTAGTAAGTAAATTCTTCCAAGCCTCCAACCATAGAGAACGAGAATTTATGCTGACCCATTTACAAAAATATCTGTGTTCGGATACACCAACAACATTTTTCCTTTTGTAAATGTATTTATGTTGTATAGAAATTATGTTTTCCTGCATTTCCATTAGTTTGTATAATATTTCTTCTTCACCGTTCTATCAAAGTGCTTCTAAATTGATTATTTTGTATTAAAGATTCCTCGAAGTTTTCCTCGGAACGAATAAAACGTCGCATTAAGTCGTAGATAAAGATAGATTGATCTTAAAGATTCTACAATTAGCCACGTACTTATACTGTAAGCAAATTATGTCTTTGACTAATAATGAGTTATTAATTGTTATGCTTTTAAACAATTGATTGATAATTTCAACGCTGAATATTATATTTCATGCTAATATAAAGTATAAAAAAGTTTCTATTTTATATATCATTATTTATTTATATTTTGATTCGTTATTAAGCATCGAATCGTATAATATGCAGATTTGCACAACCTATTTTTAATTTTTTTTTAAATTCAAAGCAACTTTCGAATAAATGTAATTTTCTTAAACGTTTTGGGTATAACCCACTTTCCACGCTATTGCGATGAAAGAGGGAAGCACTCCGACTGACTCACTTAGTTCGTTGCCATCGAGAAGTGCGTTGTACTTTCTGAATCGAATTCATCTACTTTGACATTTCGTCTAGCCGCGCGCGTCCCATGTGTATGTGCAAGTATGCACGTGTTCGATGCAGATAATGTGAGAGCGATCGCAACACGCTGAGGTAAACTTTTTATAGGTTTCGAGCGAGTCAGTCATCAATACTAACTTTCATGTTGTAATCGTTTTGGGACTTTTGCTTATTCATCGCGTAAATTCACTTTACATATTTCATTACTTATTTTACGTATGAGCACGGTTCTAGTTGGTCCATTATCTGGTTTAGATACATCGATACTTTGTGTATTGTCTGATAAAGTAATTTATTTCATTTTTTAGCACCATACCTACTAAGAAGTCGTTATCTGTAATAGAGTATGCGTGATGATTTTATTGTTGATAGTGCCGATGATGCATTCATTTATTTTTACAACTTCATAACACGTTTTTAAACAGATTGAAAACGTACTCGTATTGTAAGTAAAACCCCGTTTTAAGGGGGTCCGAAAGTCAATTACAAGTATTTAGACAAAATCCAAATTCGTTTGTCATCCAATTACCCTGGTCGAAAAAATCAATTAAATTCTATTAAAACCCTCAAAATTGGACAAATTCCCATTCAAATTCTTCATTTTGATCGAAAATTTGTACAATCAAATGGGTATTTATGGGTTACTTCAATCTGGGTATTGGAATGAAATGTTGACAAAATTTAGCTCCAATAGTTTGTTAAGATGCCGTTGATTTAATCGTTTCAAACTTCGTACATAAGTCCAATAAAGGACTAGCAATTTTGGGTTTTATCTAAATGTAAGTATTATTATAATTATAAATAATTATTCACTTGTCGGTTGGTAAGAACTAAGGCGGGAAAATTGAATTTTATAATCATTTTACTTGATTCTTCACACTATCAAAAACATGATCTGAAAAAACATACAGGTCATGACAAAGTCAAAAGCTACCTTTTTGTAAAGCTTCAGATAAAATGCTGTCGATTTACTTGAGTTATCGCCGGAGAATTCCGAGTTAGGAGTTATTCCGAGATATACTTAACCGTTTAAACAAAGTGTTGGGATTTTTATATATATTTATACCTTTACTTGATGTAAAATATATATGTTTATTTATTATAACTTATAATATATATACAGGAAGTTACACGTTACAGTAAATACAATGTATAAGTAAAATGAATTGAAAGAATACACTGAATATATTCTTCTGCTCTGGTGTTGTCGTCTCGAGTAGGCGGGGTGAGGTTGCTGCGTGCCGGAAAATGAGGAGCCCCTCGGAGTGGACGGCAAGGGGTGCAATAAAACGCAGGTCAAGCTGACCGTCCCTTTTGGGCCTGAGCGCAGAGCGTCTTTCGCATGCCTGTGTATTACGCGCGGTAGTGTGTGTATCGTTGAATTCCAACACACAAGAATGGAATTACCTTATCCAAACTTTCAGGTCGGAAAAAGTGAGGTAATTTTGTGCTCTTTCAAATGCATTTTTGCTGGATCAATGACATTATTTCCAAGGTATTAAAAAACCTGAAAAACTAAAACTCTAAAATCAAAAAACCACTATAAAAGCAAAATAATTGGAAAGGAAAAATAAATTTTATTGTGCCGCCTTCCTTTAGAAAAACAAAAAGAAATGAACCCTGGAACATTAAATTTCACCGTGTATAGTATATGCAGAGTTTTGCTAATCCACGGCCATACACACACTCACACACACACGCATGCACGCACGCACACACTCTCAGCCATACACACACATCCACAGACACACATCCACACACACACACACACACACACACACACACAAACACACACACACACACAAACGCACACACATACAGACATTTTCTAAAAATAGTGTATTTTAATTTCTTAAGTGTCAAAACATATTTCTAACATGTTTTTAGCAAAGCTATATTTTTACTATCACAAAGCTTCCTCTTTGAGGAAGCAAAAATTACACTTCACGTTTTACAGTCGTCTTTTCGAACTAAATTATCGTATACAAATATTAGTTAGTAATTTTAATATTTGAATCAAATTAAAAGGGAGTATTCATACGTTTCTTAGAAGTAACTCGATGACGTGTCATTGCTAAAACTTTCATGCACACTACTATGTATAAACGCATGTACGACTTACATTTGCGATTATAAGAGATGAGAGACGAATGTATTTGATTAAATAAACATTCGTGCTATTAACACATTTTGATTGCGATTTATGTTTACTATGCTTACGATATTGTAATTGAAGGCTAATATACATTTCTATTCATCTTTAGGCGGACTAATTTCAAATGCAATCAAAATTATTCCTCAAATTATTCATTTTCATTTTTTTTTTTTTCAAATTTAGGATAATATCGTTTGTTATTATTTATAATTAATGATTGTGAAATAAGATATTACGAAAAGGTATAAATAATATATTTTTTGTTGCATTCCACCAGTACAAACTTCAGGTTGTTTATTTTTTCTTACTAAATGAAATGCTCCGAGCATGTAAATTGGTTTAACGGGAAGATACTCAACCGGAATTCCTCTCATGCTCTAATTAGACATTATTATAATGAATAAATTTAGAAAGAAATATTAGACCAGATGTTTAATTGCGTATAGATATTTTCTATATACATTCAAAAATAATATCAACGATCTTTGAAAAATATTGATAATTCAATTTGATTAAAATCGTAAATTGTATGCGTCATTATAGGCATGTATCCAGAAATTTAAAAATGTAGTCTCTTAAAATATACGGAAAGTTATTTAACCTTGAACCTTATGAAGAATATAATTAAAATATCTTTTGCTTATATTATAATATATAATTTGATTTTTTTTATATTAAACCTTCAATAGAAATAGTCACTTTTAAGTTCTTTTTTCTAGTAGATAAGATATTGATAGATATTTCATTATTATAAGGTGAAATAAAATTATACACTATTTAATAAAGAATAATTATTTTTATAGTTAATTCAACAAAATAATTCATTATCTCTGATTTTGAAAACTATTCATTGATATAAGTTAACGATGTATTTATCTTTTCGACATTAATGTAAAAAATTAATTATATACTTAGATATTTTTGCGATTGAAAAAATCGAATCGAAATTTGATATCGAAACTGGATTGTATAAGAAAATTCAATAAGAATACAAAATACCATAATTGTACGTGCATTTTAACAGATCTTGATAAAGACGGATAAAGGCAAAACTCATTTATCTGAAACATCGATCTTCATCAAACAAATAGTGGCTCATAGTTTAGGTTACCATTCGATAACTCTTTTTGAAATTAATAGTAATCTGTTCACTAAACGTCTAGTAAATGTTTAACTTAAGAGGAAGTATCTACTGTCTTTGTCTAATTACACTTTTGCTAATTACTCAAATAGTAGTTTGTTAATTGAAAAACTAAGAGTCGTCCCCAATTCTTCTCAAATAAGGAATATTTTGAGACCTAAAAGAGTACCTAACATTATTTCCTTTCCGAGAATAGTTCGAAACGAAAAATCTAACCTTAATTTTCGCGTTTCGAAGTATTCTCGGAACGGAATGAATGTTAAATATTTTTTTAGGTCTCAAAATATTCCTTATTTTACGAAGAATTGGGGGACGACTCTTAGTTTTTCAATCAACAAACTACTATTTGAATAAATAGCAAAAATGTAATTAGACAAGGACAGTAGATACGGCCTCCTCTTAAGGGGGTGTAAAAGTCAATGTTTGTTCTCCCTACCTTATCGACATGAGAATTCTAATTTTAGCTATAATTAATAGTACATTATGCATCAAGGGAGTAAAGTGGGCAATGTACGCACCGTGTGACGTTGCCGACCGAGCGAAGCGAGGTCGGCATTTCACACAGTGCATGCTTGCCTACTGTACTCCAGAGGTGCGTATACTACTTTTCACCACACCCCCGTAAAGAAATGACTGTACGCATCTCAGCAGGCCGTACAGTACCCCATGCTCTGCCTAGAAGTAAAGTGACTTGTGTACGCGCGACGCGCTGTTTTACCGCTCGAGACGCAGTCGAGAGCGGAAAAAGGCGCATCGCGCATGCGCAAGTCACTTTATTCCCTAGGCAGTCCATGCGGTACTGTACGGCCTGCTGAGAGGGCGTACAGTCAGCACTTTACGCGCAGTGTGGTGAAAAATAATAAACGACATGAGAATTCTAATTTTAGCTATAATTAAAATAATAAACAACTTTCTTACTACATTTAAAGTAAATATGAGCGGGAAAAAGGATAACATAATTATGTTGTTAAATAAGAACAGGTTAAATGCAAAATGTCTGTGGCTATGTTAAAAATAAATTTTCCCATGTTAAATACCATAAGAATTTAATTTCAAAGCTAAAAGTTTTCCTATCATAATTACGTACTTTATGAATGATTTCTTGCACCGTAATACAATAATACATAATTTTAAATAAAGTTAAAATTTGAGAATTTAGGACCCCAAATTTGACAGTTCACTGAAAATTACCCATATTCAATATTTTGACAAAATTGAATTAAGAATACCTTATGAATAAATTAAAAATGTCTGCAAAAAAGAAAAAATCCACTAAGTCCATTATAATTTCTATCATTTACACTATACAATATGTCAAAATTGCTCGCAAGTGATATGTATCCTTTTTCCTGTCCACCACAGATTTTCAAGCAAATAAAATGTCTCCTAACCATGTCATTCAGTACCCTCTAACAAGGAGACCATCAACCCTACAAGTCTCGAATTTCGATAAGGCTTGAGGGTGTGTTTTCTGGCACCCAAAAATGAAGCCTGGCACCCGTAGTTTACTCTAATGTGCCCTCATATTCGAGATATTAGCTATTTTACTCCGAATATACGTTAATTGAGTGAAAAAAGGTACCTCCTTTAGTCATTGCAACTATGCATGTGTTAGCATTAGAAAAAATGGACCAAAAGATAATAAAAGTAGACAAAAAGAACTTTAATTTGAGACCTATAACGTTAAATAATATTTATCTGAGCCAAAGTTATTAACAATTAAACATGGTGACTGAAAACGCATGAAAAACTAACGAAATTAAAACAGCTTAATTTCCTCGAAGATTCATGCAATTTTAGTCATCATATTTCATTGTTAATAACTTTAGCTCAGATTAATATTTTTTAACGTTTCAGGTCTCAAATTAATGCTATTTTCGTCTATTTTTATTATATCTTGAACCATTTTTTCTAGTGCTAACACATGTATAGTTATAATGTCTAGAATAGGTACCTTTTTCTAGGCTTGTCAAGGGTGTCAGGCTTCATTTGAAGGTGTCAGAAAATACCTCCTCAAGCCTTATCAAAATCCGAGACCCCCAGGGTTGATGATCTTCTTGTAAGTATGCATTCACTTAAAGTGAAAATACAAAGTACTATACGTTAAAAAGATTTACTTTTTGCAAGTACATTACTTTCTATGCTGTTATATATTATCATTATTGTAATCTTTAGATGAGGTCCCTACTATCTGAGGAGGAATACAGCCATAGGTATTCATAGCAAAGATCAATCACTTGAATTATTTTTATTTGCTTCTATGTTTAAAAGACAATTTGTATTAATTTTAATATTAGTATTAATGTTGTTATATCTGCTTACTTAAAGATTTTAATTGTCAACGTCGACGTCACTCGTTCATTCATTCTGTATAATAGACCTCAAGCATCCAAATATAAGCCTTCGAACAGTACACGTCCAATTACAGAAAAGTCTCCGGCATTGTGTCTGAAACGTGATTTTCACTCGCGACTCAATGGAGCCCGACGTAAAAATTGATCGTCTGCACAATTGGCGCATTGTCTAAAACTGGGACATTCACCTTACGGGCGCGATATTCGTGTTCTCTTTCTCTCTCTCTCTCTCTCTCTTCTGCGGTTCGTTACATGTGCCAACAACCTTCGGCCGCGGCCGCTTCGCGTGGACGTGAATCGCGTAGGTGTTGAGCGCGGGTTTCTTTGTGTGTGCGAGAGATGCCGGCTCGCTTGGTCGTACGTTTGCCAATGTTGTCTTTTCGCGAGGCGCACTGCAGAGGAATACCTATATAGGCAAAGCCACCGGGGCATCTTTGCAGTCGGAAAAGAGTTTTTGCGGGCGAAAAAATGCCGAGACGTCAATCGAGGTCGCGAGGACGCGTTTTGCGTTTAAATATGTTTTTGCGAAAATATACCGTTTAATTTGCCAAATCGCCGGTGGATAGCAATGTTTTGAAATGCTTGACGTAGAATTTGAAACGGGGTTTTTTCATGCAGAACTTGAACGTTTCTTTTTTTCTTAGGCAAAGAGTAAAAATAAATCTTTTGTGACTAACGATTTGATATTTGAATTTTATATTTTTCTTGAAAAATAAGAAAAATAAAACAATGGTTTCCGGACAATGCAGGTCAAGTTGAAAAACAGTATTTGAATTCAAAAATAGATTTTAAAAATGACGAACGCCGGCCAATCTGCGTATGAATAAAGAGAGCGATTTGGAGCACGCGGAAGAGAGAAAGAGAGAGAAAAAAAGGAGAGGGGAAGGGAGGTGTCAGAAGAAAGAAAGAGTATTTTAATACAGCAGTTTTAAAAGTAATTCGATACACACCATAACAATTCAAGAAATCTTTATGTTTACTACGATAGCATACTGTGAACTAAAAGAAAGAATGAAGAACCAGCTTAAATTATAATTTATTAATATACGATATGAATTATTTGATAAAAAATTATTACTTTCAATGAATAAGAAGTAGTGAACAATATTTATTATGTACAATAACGTTACTTCTTAATACACTAAAATTAATGTAGGTTTTCAGGTATAATAAATAATTTAGTAAAATGATATTAAAGTAAATGACATTGAAGATGTGAAATGAAAACTCAAGGAATCACGCGAATCACAGAAATAATAAAATTCAAAATACAAGTTAACTAATGAGTGCCAATTAAGAAATTTGACAAAGTTGTAGTAATTTATCAAATTATTTAGAATTGTTTATTAGGATTTAAAAAATATTTTTTGTAACACAAGCACGAATTTCGCGTTTTTCTGTACCAATTAAGCGGGCCTAAAGGACAATTTTTAGACCGGCGGGCGTACAATTTTTCGCTAAAATTTTTCGAAAAATTGCTATTATATATTTAGCCCGCTTAATATGCTAGAAAAACGCAAAAATCAATACATGCATTACAAAAAATATAGTGTGCACCAAGGGCAAAATGGGCTTTTTGACCTCGTGTGGTTGCAGTACTCGTCTTCGGCTCGTGCTATCTCACCTTCGACTCGTACTGCAATCTCCACACTCGGTCTAAAAAAGCCCACTTTGCACCCTATGTACGCAATATACTATATTACGGTTTTATTTTGATTGTGGATCGAGAACAAAATTTTGACAAAATACGATGAAAAGAAATAAATCTTATTAAAACTGCATTATAGTAATCATTCAAATCAAGTTGACATAAGTAATAATCCATGAGTCAAGATGTACGGATATTTCCCCTAAAATAAACAACAGTATTTGCTTTGCATTTTTTGAATATTAGTTATTATTTGACACGGCATAAATCGGTAATGAATCTAGTTGGCTAACAAACTAAAATCGCCGGCAATTTTGTAAAAAACCTGCATAATTTAACTTTAATAACTAAGCGTATAAGCTGAAAATCCTCAAGGTAAAGAAACAAATCAAGTCCCTCAAGAGCGCCCAAAAAAGTTGAACAGAAAGAAAATTTTCCTCGTAAGAGAACTCTCGAGTGGCCCAGGGAAATTTCACTGGGAGAATTCAGTCGGTACAGGCCCCCCTGATAAAGAGAGCACAAACACAGCCACATAATACACACCCAGGCGGTACTGTATATGGCACACGACCAGGAAGAGCGCGCGAGAGAGAGAGAGAGAGAGAGAGAGTCAGAGAGCATCAAATAACCCAGAGAGCAAGAGAGCGGAGAGAGAGAGAGAGAGAAAGTAAAGCGAAAAGGAAAGAGAGTGGGAGAGCGGCGAAAAACGGCCGGGCAGGCGGCAGGCAAGGCAAGGCAGTCCAAGGGTCTCGACGGCGACTGTCCTTCAGTTGGCGCGTGTTCGGTCCGAACTCTCCTAATATAAGATTGGCGAGCGAGAGACAGATAGATAGAGAGAGAGAGAGCGAGAGAGAGAGAAGACTATACGCGTGCGCTCGTGTGTATACCTATCGCGTGTGTCCGTATACTCCTTGTGCGGTGCATCGTACTCTTTCGGCCTGTTGTATTTTCGAGTGTCCCGTGCCCGCGCTTGCGCGCCCTTACGTAAGTGCCGCGGATGTACCTCGAGCCTCCCTCGAGACAGTCGAGACCAGCAGCCCGCAGAAACGACAATAATCGCCGAGAGACAACAACACAGCACGCGCGCAAGGTATACTTAAATCCCGGCGCGTCGGCCGACTTTTGCGCGTGTACGCGTTGCGTGCGCGTGCGTGCGGGCGTCTATGATACTCCGGGTGTATGACCTCGACGCCGCTGATTTTCCTTCGCCCTATCCTCCTCGATCTCGAAAGCCTGCTTGCGAAGCTTTTCTCGGCCAGCCTCGAGCCGCTGTATATACTGCAGCTGTTACGGCTGGCTCTCTCTCTTTGGCACTTGCTGCTGCTGTTATGTGTGCGTGCGCCACATAACCTCAAAGCCGACCACATGGTGGAGGCGTGTGCGCGCGGCGGCCGATTTAGCTTGTGATTGTCGCTCTGTTTTTTACGTCGTCGCGGGCTCGCGGCCGTGCTGCTTTCGAATATATATATATACTTTGAGAATTCCCGTTTCCTCGGCGAATTCGTGGCCGAGAGGTGTGTATGATGTGTTCTTTTTCGCTTTCCCCGCGTGAGAGCTGACTTTGGAGCCGCGCTCTCCGAGATATATAATCGTATGGTATAGGTTGTCTCTGATCCGCGACCTTCGTTTGCCCCGTACTTTATCATTGTTTATAGGCATGCTGTAGATCGTTGGCTCAGATTGTACTGGTTTTTAGACGTCGTTCGATTGCAAAAGATCTGCGAGCAAAGTGCGCGTGGCTATAGCTTCTCTTGACCCTTGATTGGAGCCCCGTGTTTATGTGTCGCGCCTCGTGGTGTGAGTTCCATATTGTTGGTTAGATCAGATGCTTCGTTCTTTGTGTGCTGCCACGCTAAGACTGGATTTTCATTCGATGTTTAGCGCTTCTTTTTTGCGAAGAACGTGATTTACTGCTTAAAAGCGATAAGCTCTTTTGTGGCGATGACAATGCCAACAACAAAAATCAGCTGAATAGATAAATAAACAGCAAAAAGTACTATATCATAATAGATCACTGTATATACAAAAACACGTGGTCCCTTTGTTGACTATTTACAGTGGTTCATATGTAAAACATTGAAATCTTATGTTATACATACTTACTTCATGCAGTATTCTTATTTAATTATATTTTAATTCTTGCAATATATCTCAGAATCATACAAAAATATTTTAATGATAGTACACATATTTAGTATATTATCTGTTATGTTATTTATATATAGTTAGTTAAAAGTTTTTAAAACTCATTAAATTAGATTATTTTTAAATTCTGATTTTTATCTTTATATTAAAAACATTATTAAAATATTTAACTAATTTTATGCAGAAACTTTGATTTTTTATATATATATTTTATTTTACACACATTAATGAAAGTTTTAATTATAGATTGTGTACAATTAGTAAAAGTTACTTTTTAATTATAATAAGATTGATTATATTAAAATTATAATTTTATCATTTTTATCAAAATTGAAATGAATCATTATGAGGAAATGTATTCATCAATCCCCTACTCTACTTATTAATTTGTTTTTATAGTAAATTCAAATATATTTAAATTAAGTTTTTATTTTAATTATAGAATCAAAGCGGATGATCTAATTGACAGTTATGTCACTCACCCCAGTTGACAATGTATAAATAATCCTTGTATATCACAGTACATCGATATCGAACATGACATTAAATTATTTAACATAAATAATGATTCCTACATTATTTATCACAATATTTTGATTACATTACTAAACTGGATAATTATAATTATTAATGCCAGTATTTTTCTTTAAATAAAGTTTGCTGCAAGCAGTATCTATAATTTTTATTAATTTTGTTGGTTTTAGAAAACTGGATCCAAAATTGAGTCTATATTGTTAGTGCATTCGTGACATGGAAGCTGGATTTCTCAATTTTCACGATGAGGAACACTTTTCAGATTTCTCATTATCCTTGGACCACCAGGTACAATATAATACATTTTGTTTTTGTGAAAATGAAATTAATGATGTTTCAACAGAAATTTGTATAGAATGATAAAATACATTATTTAATATTTTTATAGCACAATCTATTGGGTGAATCGCAAAGTTCATTAGTACAAATGGTCGATGGTGATTTTGATTATGTAGAAAGCTTAGGACTGGATTCAAATGATGCATTATGGGAAACAGAACAAGAGTGAGTAATAAGTGATTTTATTGTACTCTTATAAAAGAATAATAGTCAAATTCATAACAATAAAATTGTCATGCATAGGCTCAATGGCGATCTTGCAGTACTACCAGTCTCTGGGGTGGCTGGAGTTATTCCAAAAATGGAAAATATCAAAGAGGATTTTGCAAAAGTGCTCACAGACTGGCAAGAGCACATTGGATATTTGCAGGTAAACACAACTACATTTCTACAATTTTCTATTTTGTATGAATTGTATCAATTGAATAAAAAATGTAATCTTTACAGGCCTCCGAAATCGAAGAGGATATTAACTTTGATATGGGATTGCATATGAATGGAGATCTGGTTGATGACATTTTTGAAAACTTACCAAAACATACAGAACCTACAGAATCCACAAAAAACGTTTTGAATAGTCCTGTAAAGTTTGAAGAACCAACATCTTATTCAAAAATAAGTCCTATCAAACTTGATGTTAATCAATATGAATCTAATCGTCTATCGGAATCAGACCAAAGTGAAAAAGAAATAGGTAAATTATATTATAAAAAAGTCTGTATAACTTTTACTCCTCTATTGATCAGCTTGCTCAGTAGCTTTTCACAAGAGTGCCATTTGTTTTCTGTGACTAACGCTTGACAGATGTTCAGTTTTTGGAAAGTTTGTTTATGCACTTACTCCTGCAATTAACTCTTTATCCTTTGCATAGATGTTGTAGGACTAGATTCATTCGAGGATGTAGACCCCATTATTGACTTCATGCATGTCAGAAGACAACATGCAACTACTCCGTCCAAAGAAAAAAATTCCAAAAGTTTAGGTTTGTCTGAATGCAAAATTTTTTTTTTTTTATTATATTTATTTATTTATTTATTATTTTTTTTTATTTATTATATTTCTTTATTCATTTATTTATTATTTTATTTATTGTTTTATTTTATTTATTTATTCATTTATTTATTATTTTATTTTATTTATTTATTTATTATTTCATTTATTTATCTGTTATTTTATTTATTTAGTTATGTATATGCATGAATATTATGAATCAATTTTTTTTTTAATTTTTAACACATTTTTTTTGTATTTTGTTATGGTGCAATGAATTGTTTCCTTCCTACTGCACTCCTGCAATATCGCCTTCTTCAGCATTATTGTTCAGCACTACAATTCTAAATTTCATTCATACCAGGAAAGAAATTATTCTATTTTTGTTATTATGCAATTTTTTAGAAATGCTATTACATTTAGTTACATTGAATCTACAACAAACAATTATAAATACGTATAATTTTTTCCCTGGATTATGTATTTTACTCATAATAAATATTTAGAATATTTTAATAACATGATATAAGTATACTATTTACCGACAGTTTTCGCATTTTTTCACGTGCATTCAAATTATGATTTAGGTAAAAATGTTATCAACATTAAGCAAGAGCCAGTTGACATTATTGTCAAAGAAGAACCACTAGACTTTGAAGAAGAATTGGTCCCAGTGGCTTCTCCACCTACGATAAAGTCAGAATATACAAAAAGCAGTAAAAAGAAACATTCTAAAAAATATAAGGAAGAAATCCCGAGCAAGAAAAGTCGCAAATCTAGTAAAGTAGCACCCGAAATTATTGTAAAGGTTTCGAAGAAATCGAAAAGAGAAGCCAAGTCCGAAGAGTTTATACAAGAAACGAGTAGTTCCAATACTGTTCCTTCAACATCGAAGAAAGCACCAGGTACGTTAACATATTTCATTAAAATTTCAATGATTTTTCAGAATACAATTTTTCATAACCAATGCCATTCGTGCGCTTGCAGCGCTGGAAGCTGGTGATGTCAAGAGCCTCTTGGAACAATTCGAAGCCACCGAAGCAGCCGCGGTCACCTCCTCGCCGATTTCCGAAACGACGCAGACCCCACCGGTTCCTTCGAAGAAAGCTTCGCCAAAGACCCCTGTAAATAAATCCCAAGTCACACTCCTGAAGAAATCCGTCGATTCGCAGGATTCAAAGTTTCATAAAGATATACGCGACTCTCTGCCCAAAGAAGTCATAGACAGGATAAAGGTGATTTTCGCAATATTTTTAGTTGTATCCTATTTACCGTGTAAACAGTTTATACTTAATAAACTGTGTGAATGTATAGGCGTCTGGTCGTAAGAAGATGATATCGGTCATACCCGCGATACCGAATACAAAGACTGGCTCACGAAACAATGGCACGAGAATGCAGGAGGCCGCAGCAACTCTGTCACGGAATAAGTTACTCAAATTGGTAAGCTTCAATTCAAACCGATTTGTAACATTTTTTCTCTAGTTGTACTTATTGCTCTTAGTATTGAAAGAGCGTTTGCAAGTATGTTCGAAAAGAACGCAAATAAAGGCTTTTCTACGACTCATTATTAAAAGTGAATCTGGTATATTTTGAAAGTGACATATTTTTAAACTAAAATAATTAATTCTTTAAAGTTGTAAAATGAGAACTTTAATTAATCACAAAGTTAAACTGTAGCTGAAAAGAAAACAAATTATTTTTCATGATAATTGATATAGGTTTTTTAATTTAATCAATCTATATTTTTATCTAAGTAATTCAAATATTAACTACAGAAATACTGTACAGAATACAAATCCATGCCTTTTTAAACTTTTACATACATATTAGATACATTTTTTAAGAATAAATATCGATTGCAAGTTTATCATTTTTCTACTTCAGAATAAAGTATTATTATTTGCAACAACTTATTATATATTTAATAATAAGTTGAAAAGTTCCAAACACAAAAATATGAATACTGTTGTTGACTTATAAATATTATTACTAATTTAAGTAATAATATTAATATCAACAATGTACATTATGTAATTTATATACAAATACCTGCCTTAAGGTGATGCTAAACCCTCTTGTTACCGTTAAATACAGGGAACCGCTTTTTTCATTCAATTTTTAATTGTGACAAAATATCTCTCTGGAAAGTTGTTGTTTTTTAGTAGGACTATATCGTTTCATAGAGATATTTACTCAAAATTGAAAATAAAATTAGAAAAGTGGTTCCTGGTATTTATCGGCGACTGATGGCTTTAGCATCGCCTTAATGAAAAATAAAAGTGATATAATTGATTCATCATACACTTTATTAAATACCGCAAGTACTTATTCATTTCATTTATTTATGTATTTACAACTCTATATTGATGGCCCTTATGAAGACTAGCACGTTTCAGATTTCTCGAAAAATACTAGTTATTTTCTTATAAGAATAAGCTCTTTCTAGATTCTTTCATAAGGTCTAATACTTTTTCAGAACATCTCACAAAGTGATAGTTTTTCTCCGATAATTTGAAAAGTTATAGTTTTCATAGGGGACTCTTGAAAATAACTAGTATTTTTGGTGGGAGCTAAAATGAGATAGTCTTCATCGACATTCCCTACGAAGAATAACACCATTCAGCTTTCTCGAAAATGACTACTTTTTCCAAGAGCCTCCTTCAAAAACTAATACTTTCTACATTCTCTGATAAAGACTAAAAAGTGACTAAAGTGAACTACTAAGTGATGGTAAACGTTGGGGAATCTAAATAGTGCTAGTTTTTATATGAGGCTCCTGAAAGAAAGTAGCCTTTTTTGAGAAACCTGAATAGTGTTATTCTTTGTAGAGAACGTCGTCATAAGGGCCATCAATATTATGACACGAAAAAAAATGTAGCTACAAATAAGTGTCATATCTTTGAATGAATATTTTAAATAGATTTCGTGCTATGGATGATTATTTTTTAGCAATAGACAATGAAAAGTTAGTAACATTATACTTGAATATTCAGCGATATGAGGCTTTTCTAGTTGGTACAGGCTCTGTAAAGGCGGTCGGGTGATTAATGCAGAGCGCTCGAATTCTAAATTTAAGCGAGCGTATCTATTTTAGGTGTCGAACAACAGCAACTCCGGCGGAAGGGCCGAGGGATCGGTGCAGTTGGACCACGACTACTGCAGCAATACCAACTCGATGCTGAGCAGTAGCAGCAGCAGCAGTAGCAGTAGCAGCAGCAGCATTAGCAGTAGCAGCAGCAATAGCTGCGACAGTAACAGTGAGTACGATAGGCAATCTAGCGACAGCGAACAGCTCACGCCGATAAAGCAAGAGTCTAGTAAAGAAAAAAATGGTTGTTACGGTAAAGGTGGTGCCGAGCACCCCAAGTCCGTTAGCCAGAGCAAGGCCGGCGTCGTCGCTTCGGGCAGGAAGCAGCATCAGCAGCAGCAGAAGCAGCATCATCATCATCAGCAGCAGCAGCAGCAGCAGCAGCAGCACAACTGGACGGACAGCAGCTCGAAGAAGGACAGCGGTCTGGAGTCGGGCGACGTGAGCGACGCGAGCGAGGAGCAGACGCCCGCGTCCAAGGTGAAAAGGTCCCTGCTGCAGGAGGCGACGCCGACGGCCTCGAAGGAGCTCGTCAAGAAGAGCAGCCCCGCGCAGGTGAGCGGCAGCAAAGTGTCGCTGCTGAACAAGCCGGCCGCCGCCGCCGTCGCCGCGACGGGCAGCGGCACCCACGGGAAGCCCGTGTACGAGATGAAGATCCAGTCGGCCCTGGCGACGAGCATCCTGCAGCTGCGCAAGGGCGTCCTCACCAAGACCAAGTCCCTGGACGGGCACGGCAAGCCCAAGCAGATGGTCTCGGTGCTGAAGAAGCCGCCGGCGGCCAGCACCTGCCAGAAGATCCTCGGCTGCGGCAACCTCAAGGAGTCGATCGTCACGACGACCAACAGCTCGAACGACCAGGTGCAGAACATCATCGTGCAGGACACGGCCGACATCGAGCTGCCCGAGGAGACGGAGAAGAAGCCACCGCGCAGGAAACTGAACCTCGCCGAGTACCGGAGCCGGCGCGAGCTCAATCGCAGCGACGGCAGCCGCACCAACTCGCCGGTGCAGCCGATGGCGTTGCTCTACATACATCACGCCTCGACCAACACCGAGCCCATCAACGACGATCCCGAGAATCCCGTGTGGTCCGAGCGCGAGATCGTCTCGGTGCTCAAGCCCAAGGCCGAGATCGAGGAGGAGAAGCTCAAGCCAAAGCGCCCGACCCGCGACCGGGGCATGCAGACCACCCAGACTGTCTTTGGAATCTGCTACGAAGAGGAGGAAGAGGAAGAGGAGGAGCAGGAGCAGCAGCAGCAGCTGCCCGAGCAAGTGCCTGAGCCAGTGCCTGAGCCAGTGTGCGAGCCACTGCCGGAACAAATGCAAGAGGAGCAAGCAGAGCACCTCGAGACTCTCAAGGAGCAGTCTCTTGAGGAAAATGCTGCTGCTGAAGTTGCGAGCGTTGAGATGGACGTTGCCGAGGATATGGTGACGGATGAACAAGTTGAAAACGGTGAAATTACGGACGACCCGCTTGTGAGTAGCGAGCTTGCGAGTGATAAGGCTACGGAAAAAGATGTTGAGGTTGTCAACGCCGAAAAGACGAATGACGAGGAGAAGGCTAAGCAGACCACAAGGTATGTAAAAAGGCTCGCTTTCCTATAGGTATCGCGTTGCAAGGATTACTGACACGGCATACCCCTCTCTTTTATTAGTAAACTATTTACAAGTTCAAAATGAAAACTTTGCTATTACAAAACGAACGGCTTGGCAACAAATTTGACTCCGACAAGCCTGGGCAAACATGGGCAGCAAAATACTGCCACGTAATAAACTTCGCGAACTGATATTTCTTTAATTTGGCGAAAATGCTACCAAATAAAGATAGAAACAAATTTAGCATTTTTTGTTTACAAAATGCGTTAATATTTATGAAACTTAAAAGGTGTTTATATAACCAAAAATTAAAGTTTTTTGAAAAATTTCTGCATATATTACCGTATATATATTGATATACAACGAAAAATTCATGATTATTTAGTCAAAATGAGGTAGATTCCTATTATCCTAACGTTCCTGGTGCATACAGAATTTTTTATACAGTCTAGAAAAATTCCTACTTTTTATACCATTTGGAAAATATTTGTGCATTCTCATCAAAATTGAATACAGGTAACCATAATTAAAAATGAGAACATTTTATTTCAATAAAACAACAATGCTATTACGTAATTTATAGCTTGTTTTCATAAATAATTATTTTTCATTTGATCTAGATCAATTCACAACACCTTGGCGATGCACACATTTCTGCATAATGCTAAAAAGAATATGTCAAATTAAATTCGAAAAGTTTCGACAAAAGCTAATGCACGTGGAATGATTTGAATAAAGAAAAACAAAAACTGTAAAAAAAGCTGTTTTTGTTAAAAAAAGTAAATGTACCTTAATGTATAATCGTACTTTAAAATGTCATTTTCAAACTGAAAATTTTATGAAACCAAAAATCGATGCGTTTCCGTGTTAAGAAAGGTTTAAAGAATCAAAAAAAGAAATAAAACTAATCGTTGTTTTGGTTAAAAAATGGCAGTGATCCCCCCTAAGTATACATTTTGCAGTATATAGTTACGCCAAACGTTTATAAAGTTGATCCAGGGCATATTAAACTTTTTGCTAAACTCGGCCCAACCATATCCGAACATTAGCAGAGCTTATGCCATCATTTGTCAATCCTTCTAAAAATTTAAAAAAATTCTGATTTCAAACTTTGTCATCGTTTTATTGCCCGGAGGCTTGCCTAATGTCCATGCTTGCTCTCAGGCTATTTATAATTTAACTTTACCAAAATTTGGCTGAACTTTAGTCAAAGTGTTACCGAACAATATATTCTTACCTAGACACCAGTAACTTCATGATAAATCATGGGAATGATTGCAATAACGTTCTATAGACGTTTCAAAATAAAGATATTTCTTTTTTATTGAAAGTTAAATATCTATAAAAATTGCACCACTGGAATAAAATTTAATAAAATAAAATTAAGTCTTCGTAGTAAATCGTTAAATATAGGAGTAGATGTATGAGTTTAGATAAACTTGTACACATGATACTTATGTACATTTATTTATTTTGAAATATTTTGAAACGCTAATGATTGTTAGCTAAACGAAATGAATAATACACGATTCAGTATAAAATGACCGGCTTGAAAGTATAATATTAAAAGGCGGATGGTTTCAGTTAATTAAAACGCTCACGATTAAAAATTTTTAATTTAATTTATTCTAAAGTAAAAATGGAAGCAGCTTTTCTGAGACTAAATAATCGCTGGTTCGTTAATAGTCAAATAATGAAGGGTTGAAAAATGCCTAGTGCTTCTAAACTTCTTACTCTTTTCGAATTAAAAAAAAAAACAAAGGATGTAGTTTATCAAAAATTCTTTGAATGACTTTACACCTACATAACATCATAAAGTGCTGCTATATAATAGGTCAATTGCGAAAATAGGAAAACTTTACAAAGAAAGTAGCACATGATCTATCAAATTGTGGCTCTCTAGTGATATTTAACTCTGTTTAATTTTGAAAGTAATAAAATGGTCTTGCATGTACCAAATTTATAGATATTAATGAAACTGTAAGGAACTATTGTTAAAAGTTCTTACCAAACATTTGTGAATTGTTACAATAAAGTTATAATGTTTTGTAAAACTTTTCATATAAATATTCCTTCAAAAATCAGCAAATTCCGTCATCAGTTGCAACGTATCTCAATTTTACGTGAAAATATCTTTAAAATTGTTTAAAATTAATGTAATTCGATATGTCTCTTTATGTAGAGACAAAATTTATCTAAAAAATTGTTTATCACGTTGATTAAAGTGTGAAGTTAAAAAGGGAACATTAACTTCAAGAGGGGTTACCTCAATTTCTTCTTTTTAAAATTCCATTGTAAATTGTCCAAGCGTGCAGGCTAAAGCAAAACATCCCCCCTTAACTTTCAGCATAAACCGGCTGCGCGACCGCAAGCACCGCAACTACAGGCGTGCGCGCGCTTCCTCCGCCTCGTCTCGCTCGCGCTCCAGGAGTCGCAGCAGTCGCGGCAGTCGCGGCAGTCGCGGCAGTCGCGGCAGCCGCGGCGGCAACAACAACAACCCCCGAAGCCTGCGCCGCGCGACGGCGGCAGCGGCTGCGGCGGCCGCGGCGTCGAGTCGCAGCCGCAGTCGTAGCAGCAGGGCGAAGGCGCGCGAGGAGCGCAGCAGCAGCAGCAGTCGCAGCCGCAGTCGCAGTCGCAGTCGCAGCCGCAGCCGCAGCTCGAGCTCGGACAGGAGCCGTAGCCGCAGCAGGAGCCGCTCGCGGGCGCGTCGCAGCGCCAGGCGCAGCCGCCGGATCAGCCACAGGCGCAGCTCCGTCAGCTCGAGCAGCAGCTGGTCCTCGCGCTCGAGGTCCAGATCGAGGTCCAGGTCTAGGTCGAGGTACAGCTCGGCCACCTCGAGGTCCAGGAGCTCCAGGTCAAGGAGCTCCAGGTCCCGGTCAAGGAGCTCCAGATACTCCAGCTGCTCGAGGTAAGCGCCGGCGACGAGGAGTCCACTTGGCGGATTTTCTTTTCTCTTTCTTTTGGTTTTTCGTAGTGGACAAACGCTTTCTGATAGCGTGGCGTATAGGCTCACTGCACCAGTCAATGACGACAGTTCTTCAAACACACACTTTTAACCATTTTTACTCTAATTGTTATACAAGCGAGCACGAGAATACAGCTTTTAGAAAAGAGTAAAGAGCTGTAGGTGGATATTTACTAGCCTTAATCGTGCATTCTCTGCTGCAGTAATCTTATATTGAATTTTTGGTGATAGAATGGTTTCAATAGGTATACTCTGCATTTTGTAAACATGTAGTTCTATAGATTAACTGTATCTGTCGGTGGTGCCTATTTCTTTTTTTCATTTTCAGCTACACATTTTGTACATTTGCACATATGGCACAAAATGATAAAGATGTGTAATTTAGAGTAATAATTTAATTTTAATAATTATTTTAACATTTTGTGCTGCGTATAATTATTACTAATCTAGTATTTCTTTTTATTTCATGGAATAGAGGCATAACTAAATAAAAAGTGATTTTAAAGAAATAAGTGCTTTTATTCGTTGAAATAAAATAAATACAGCTAATTTTCATTATTAGGAAGTATGCATCAACGTGTTAGATTTAGTGTTTGATCGCGATGGGCCTATCGAATAGTATGGCTATCCTCGCGAGCGTCATGGATACTTATCTAGCTTAGAATTGAAAAATCTGATAATAGGCGTAAAATAACGGTTGTAGGTCCTCTTCTCGTTCGAATTTCGGACGTTCTAAATGGTCGAGTCGCCAAAGGAAGGGACATCGGGAGCGCAGGCGACGTTATGATAGGCACAGACGGCACTCCTCGGGTAGTAGTCACGGCTACAATAATTATAGGAGGTAAAGAAATGACGTTTGACAACATTTCAGTGACTGACACGCAACCCCCTTTTTTTAATCATTGATCGATCAAGACATTTTCTTCTTCTTCATCGAGTGTGTTCCTTATTGTTTTCTACACTTATTGTTGATTTTTTTATATAGAAAAACAACTTGTGGAACAAGTTTCTCTGTTTCCCTTATATCCTCCCCGCTGTTTTATAATTTACTGTACTAAATATGCGTTCAAATCTCTGCTAATAACTTGATTTATAAACTCAGAGAAATAAACTTGGTTAAGTAAGTTTCAGTTAATTTAGTTGTGTAAATAAAGCTTTTAGTTGCTTCAGTAGAATGAAAATTGACAAAGAATAACATATTTCGATCAAACTGATGATTTATTCACACATAAAAATATATCTATCTCATAACAATAGCACACTGATCTTTGACAAGTTTACATTCGAATCTTTATATCAAAATTTCTTAGTTGCACTCTTTTAAAATTATTTTTTCTTCTTACACTATAATTTAAATGTAAACTATAATAACCACGTAATAGCTGTTTTCGCTAATTTGCTTGTCTCAAAGTGTTTCTCTGAGTTTATTCACATTGCGACTTTAATTTTCTTGACTAAAAATACTTTTCGTTTTTCTTTACTACTAGATCACCAAATTATAGGCGGCCATATGACGAGTGGTACGTCAAAGAAAAGCAACGACAAGTGGAAGAAAGAAGAGTGATTTATGTAGGTCGACTGAAGGAAGGAATCACCAAAGCAGAACTGCGAAGAAGATTCGAAGCCTTTGGTCCTGTCGTAGATATCAGTGTACATTTCCGCGAGCGTGGGTGAGTGTTCCAAGTATTTTATGTAAAAAATAGCATCCACAATGCGGCGATACCCGCGATTTTTACAAATAAAGTAGAATATCAAGACACTAGACGAGTTTATCGACGTAGGCGTTGCATAAGGTCAATTCGTTAAATTAACTGGATATCTCATAGGGAAAAATAATATTTTACCGTTTTTAACCAATTTGAAATTGGAAATTTAGAAAATTTATCTCTTTAGATTATGAATTTCATATAGTCTTTTCTTATTCGTTGCTTACAGCATAATTTCAAGCCGCTAGGTTCAAGAGTTTTAGTTGGGCGTTAATTAGTCAGCCAGTCACTCAATAAGGAAATGTCTTTTTATATATATATATATATATATATATATATATAGACTTTTCAAAAAATTATAAAAAAAGGGCCTCCGTAGCTCAACTGGTAACGGCGAATGATTTAGCCGGTTGATACACGTTCGGTCTCAAGGGCGCGAGTTCGGTTCCCCATTGGGTCGATTTTTTCGGCAACGAATTTGCAACTCGTTATTCCGGACTAGTCGCTGACAGAGATCGAACCCGATAACTACCTATGACCCAAGCGGCAAAAATAAAGAAATAAAAAATGAGAAAATATGTAAAAACGGCATGTTTCATTAAAGAAGTAAAATAAATAAATATAAATAAAATAAATAATATAAACTGAGTTTTTTATATATGCGACCAAAAATCAAGCTTGTTTTCTTATTGTATTCGTCAGTCCTCGAAGCTAAATATCTACGTAGAAATCATATCAAGACAGCTGAGTTATTTTTCGGTATCACGATCGCATCAAAATTTTAAGAATAGCTACTAATTTCTATTAAACAAAATTGATTTTATTATTTAATTATGTTCCAGTACCACATAATTCTTAAATAATATTATTCACTCATAATAAATAGGTAGACGAGCATTTAAAATTAATTTTTATTTTTTCAGACATAACTATGGATTTGTAACATTCGCTTATAAAAATGACGCTTATGAGGCTGTCGAGCACGGAAACGATGATCCATCGCTGCCCAAATACGATTTATGCTTTGGTGGTCGCAGAGCATTTTGTAAAGTAAAATATGCAGATTTAGGTGAGTTTATTATCGAGTTCGTAATCTAACTATTTGCATGAGTGTAGTCTTCATTTTCGGTTTTTCATAATTATGATCGTTTACCAGAAAATAGTATAAAACCATGAGTTTATTTTTTTTATTTTTTATTGTTGAATAGTAAAGTTTCTTGATTATTAAAATTTAAAAAATAAATTTGTTTGATTAAACTAAAATTGATCAAAATCAACATTTCTGAAGAAAATAATACTTGCTTTATATTTGATAACATACGACTGCCATTTCATCCTTTAACTGATTTACCAGATGGAGCGCCGAATAGTTCGTTGGGTACCAGCAGAGGTGGTGGTATATTCAAGCCCGAAGAGGAAAATACCTTTGACCTTTTACTGAAAGAAGCACAAGCAAAATTGCGGAAAAGGAAAGTTTGACATACGTACTGTCTATTAGTTGTAAATGTAATTTAACACTTAGTTTTGCTGCTGCCATGAAGTTCGAAAAATTCGGGATCATTCGTGGTACGTTGAGATTTAAATGCGTACCTCATGTAACGAAGCTGATTGATAATTTAATTAAGTAAGGAATCATTTGTAAACAAGAAGTGCTGAGTCTTCTTTTGATACACGATTGTAGAATAGTACGACCAGTTCAGGAAAACGAAACAGCAGGGGAGACATCAATTTTTACGCTATTATACGCTACGGATTAACTGACAATGAACTATAATATTATCAATGACTATAGGGAAAATGTATACATATATAAACTATCAGCGTTATCCGAGCATGTATCTCGTAGGGAAAATATATCTTAACTAGGCATGCAATTCAGTATTGCAAAAGTTTTAAAATATGTGGTTTTGATTCATTGACGTCATAGAGATCATATTTTATTTTTCTCCAATAACGATCTCTTTGTCGATGAAAAATAGCACTGATACAGCCAAGCATTTCATAGCCGCGGAGTACACGTGAAATTATTAGTCTAATTTTACTAGAGCTGCAAACCAAAATTACGTGGTAAAAGAGTTTACTCTGATTTTTAAAGAATAATCATAATGCGTGATTAATAATTTTTTTTATTTTTCTGATGTGTTTTTTTTAATTACAATAAAAATAATTAAATTTTGAAAAGGAAACATTAATATTTTTGCAATTTATATTCCGTTTAATTTCGATTTGCAGTTCTACAGGTTTTTGCACTTAATATGATGCTGAGAATAAATCTTGAAAATTAATGGTATTTGAGATACTTTATCAGATGTTTTACTGGCGTGAGATGAAAACTCCTAACAAACAAATGACAAATTAAAGTTTAGGTTTTTTCGCAAGGTGCTCTACTATGGTAATATGTAAACTATGTACAGGATCTAGGATTTTCAAGAGGTAATTAATCAAACGTTTTAATTATAACGTTTATATAGGCTAAAAAAATACTACTACTATTTGTATATACTACTATTCTTTCTGTTACTGTAAAATGTAGTGTTGGATTAAAAGTTTTTGCAGTTAATTTTATTCTAATTAAACTCAAAATCTTTTTACATTCATAATTTTATTTTATAAATGAAAATTAAATCATATTATACTGCTGAAAGTAAATTAAAAATGAATCAAATTATTGTCAATTCTTTATTAGAATTAAAAGCTTTATATTAATTTTTTTTAATGCACTTCACTGTAGTTTTCGTTTAACTTAAAGACACATTTTAGAGAAATTAAAATATCTTTTTGGAAATTCCTTGCCTCTCATTATAACGTTAAAGAGTCAGGCAAAATATCTTGTCATTTTTATACAAGCATGAACAATAATCTGAATAAAAAGCACTGATGCCATTGCTGACAACCTAAAAAGTCTGATTACTCTGAGTAAAAATTATTAATGGACTTACTAATTTACTAAGAATGTAATGTACACTATTTGAAGTATTGTTGCATTCTTCTTTAACACATGTAAGCAAAATATGAAAATGCCAGTCATGCCACATCAAATAATATGTAATGTTTAAATGAACAAGCACGACATAACACATAGATTATATTTATGAAGAAAAAGAAAATATAATGAATTTATAAAAATAGAGGTAATCTTAAGTCCTGTTTTCTGTTTTCGATAGCTATGTCTTCCAAAATATGTTGAAAAGTTTTTAAAAAAAGTTAAAAATCGGTTTGGGATAGTATCATTGAAAAAAATTAAAACGGCACGTTTAACAAATATACTTTTTTCTTAATTGTATTTTGCTAAGTGTGATGTGTTATTCGGTTTTTATAATCATAGTTTATTTTAATTGAAAAAATAATAAAATTTAAAGAAATAAAAAAAAATTAAAAAAATGTTATTGTAAGTATCTACAAGACTTGGTTACAGCAATATTCATACGTAATTTATTCGACGATACTCACGACATGACATCTCGAAGTGCGCGAGTGGCAAAGGAATATATCTCATCACGCCAATAATTTTAATCTAAGATCTTTAGCTTAGAAGTATCAAATCGACCAAATTTATGTTGTTATTGATTAACAAACGCTCTGGATTAACGGGTCTCGTGTCTTACTTTTAAAAAATTTAATAACAATTACAAATTAGTAATCCTAAAGAAGCTAGTAGCGTTAGAGAAGGATATAGTAAAGATAGTAATTATATAAATAAATATATATAAATAAAAAACTATTAATTAAAGACTAACGACAGTGACGTCATCATTTATACCATGAAAATAAGGTATGTAATTGCACCGGGGGCGATGAAAACGTGATGACTATGTGAAGTTGTATGAAGGTACTTTGTTTGAAGTAATGCATTGATACTGAGCCAATATTCGAACCGTACATATTTTGTAAAGCTCATCAGCATCGAGTCTAAATTTATTATTTCTCCATCTATTTTTTTTTCAATGTAATTTCGATGAGAATGCACGTTTGAGATGGGTTTCATTTCTGTATGATACGTTACCGAAATGTGATATATACAATTTATGTTAATTTTAAAACTTTAGCATGGATGAGTACCGCAAGTGGTTTACAGGCAAGAATTAAGTTGTACTTTTTGGAAGATTCGTTTCAGGAGCGTATTTATCATCGCGCACGGTAAATTTTAGATTACACATGTAAAAATAGGATTAAGTTTTCTAAAGATACCTTATCTGAAACATGCTTCTCAAAAGCACATTGTATTCTATATGTAAAACAAGGCTATGTACTACAAGCTTAATACAGAATTTAATGGACGAAAAACGTGTTTCATTTTTCCTATCCTTCATAAAAATTATAAACTAATTATTTGAATATAATTTTATGTTTGTATATAAAATAAGCAAGTTTATTTCTAATTTTGTCATTTTCTGAACAAACAGAATAAGTTTTTTTTTAAACGAAATATCTTAATGACATTCAATCTATCTTTCTATACAAGATTTAAAAGTTTACAATGAATTTTAACAGCAATGTAAAATAAAGCATCACTTGATATCTGTAAATAGTGATTATAAATTAAAATTATTTTAGACGAATTGAAGGTATTTAGTCAATAAAGTAAATTCTACAGTATAACTTTTAAAATATTTTAAAAAGTTATATCTGATACTTCCGGGATCATACTATACTAACTTGTTCTATAAGTATTTTTTGCTTACTTTTTATCATATTGCATACATTATATAGGTATATATTATAGGTACTTTAAAAGAAAAATAATATTTACGCAACATCGATACATAACTAGTAATAAAAATTACTTTAAATTTATTGTAAATATATATTGTTTTTTTTTTACAAATCAAAGCCTTTTCAATTTATTTTTGTTAATTATCTGATATTTACCTTTTTTTTATTTTTGTTGTAAAGAATCAGTGATGGATTTCTCAGATAAAAAATCTACTTTGCACACTCGCACTTCTTTTTTGTTTAATGATCTCAATGTAATATGAGCATTGCTTAATTTAGATTTTATCTCGGAAATGTGAACAGTTAATTCAATTTTTCCATCAGAATTTTCATTATCTGTAAAATCAAAATTTTGGTGTTGAAAAATTACGATTAATTGAACTATCAGAGAATTTTATAATGAAGCTGCTTATATACGAATATAATAATGTTAATTACGAAATATTATTTATTAACAAACCTTGAATAGTAAAAGAAACAGATAACAATACATCAGTTTTATCTACAGTAATATTGTAGGAAAGGCTAGAGTTGTCCATATGTCTAAATTCTTTTGCATCAGAATCTTCAGTATCTTTCATTATTATTTTGATTAATCGTAATCCAATAATATTGTCTATAATATAAAATTATAGTCTTAATAATTCAGTAATAAAAAGAACTACATATAAAAGTTCGATATGTAACTATAGTATATTCATATGAAATTTTAAAATGCTTACACTATTTAAATTAATATTTTCATGCTTAGGACTGATAGTTACTTATGCAATAATAGAATAAAATACAACAATAAAATATTAGAGAAAAATATGTTTATTAATATTCTCTTTATATATTATTTATATACTTAATAATTATTATCATTAATATAAATGTAATACTGATTGTCGTTGTTTTTAAGATTTATATACAACACTTATATGTATTTTAACTTTTGTAAATTTAAATGAGAATGAGAACTCATTAGAGATTTAAATGATTGTGAACCACCAATATCTTTTTCATATAAGAAAATCCAAGGTTTGCTTTGTAAACATCAGCAAGTATAAGCATATCCACAGCATTATTTATGGTCAAAGAATTAGCTAAGGCATTCTGACATAAATAAACTAGATTTGTAATATATTTATGAGCTGCACCCAAAAAATCCACTGCCAAGTCTTCGATGTCTGTGACTTTTCCAAAATACATAAATTCAACTAATCCTTCTACTACTTTACAATCCATGTCAGTAATTTCTATAATATTATTGTGTTGTTTCTGCATGCTGGTTTATGCACACGAATCTCTTTCCCTTAAACGATAATTAAATAAAAACAATTATTTTTTATATATATGTCATTATTGTTATTTTTATTGTTAGCAAATAAATATTTAAAATAATTACAGTACATTAGGTAATAATTATTTTTGTCAGAGTATTCTGTTATAATTGCATTACAATTTTGATTTATTAATATATTTAAACAACTTACCTGGGCTATCAGTCATTTTGAGTATAACATCAGAAAATTTGGTATTCTTTAAGAGTCCTGCAAATGTGTCAATCACAGACAATTGATGAGTTAAGGAGACGTCGGATACCGACAGTAGATTCCTACTATCCTACACACGTATTTCGTTATTTATTTACAAAGTTAATTGTTTAATGACAAAATAATAGCTATCCCCAATTTGTTTTACAGTAACCTAATTATATGTCCAAGCTGGTTTCATATGATTGTTTTGTTTTCGAGAAAACTTTGACAAACTTAGTATGTAAAGGTTAATCTCCACGTAGTTGGCCCTTTCAGTGTGTCAAAGTTTTCTCGAAAACAAAACAATCATATGAAACCAGCTTGGACATATAATTAGGTTACTGTAAAACAAATTGGGGACAGCTATTATTTTGTCATTAAACAATTAACTTTGTAAATAAATAATGAAATACGTTTGTAGGATAGTAGAAATCTACTGTCGGTATCCGACGTCTCCTTAACGTGGATAACGTTTTTGAAATAATTTTAATTTCAAAGTGAATACTAAGATTACTATCTTGAAATAGATCTTTACACTCGCTGAATACAGTATCTCTCCTAATAACGAATGTTTGATAATCATAGCCATCTTCATGAAAAGTTAACAGGTCTGACAGTTTATTGCTTTTTAGACCGTTCCTGCTTTTAAGGGGATGTCAAAGTCAATTTTTATCCTTCCTACCTTCCCGACTCGAGAATTATAAAATATTGGCTTTAATTAAAAGAATAAGTATAGTTATGAAAAACTAAGAGGTCATTGCCCTCCGTAATACAATTATCTATCACTGTGCGAAGTTTCAAACAAAAACTTCAAAACGTCTACGAATGGCTTTCGAACAAAATTTGACCTAATAGACTAATATAAATTTCGTTCAAATGGCATTCGTAGAGGATTGAAGTTTTTGTTTGAAACTTCGCACAGTGGTAGATAATTGTATTATGGAGGGCAATGATGTCTTGATTTTTCATAATTTAGTTTATTTATTAATTGTAATCAATTGTTAAAGAATTTGAGGTTAGGAATTTCGGCGGGAAATTTGAATGGTTTGACACCCCCTTAACAGGGCAGTTCATCAGTTCTATACACTGTAAAAAATCATTGTCGAATTTTACTACTCGTTTCGTAATTTTACGACTGTAAGTGACGTAAAAACACCATTGGAATTGTATTATTACCAAAATTGGTAAATTTACCACTTTGGAAATGGGTCGGTTTGTTACCTACTTTGGATATGGTGATTTTACCAACGGAAACGGTGTAATAATTCCACAACAGTAGTAGTAAAATTCACACATGCATTGAAAAAGTACCACATACAGAACGTTTGCGCTGACACCATATTGGACGCAGGAGAAACTGTCAGCTTCCGAAATATTTTGTATGACAAAACAAAAATTAAGGTTAGAGACAGTCTATAGGCTGTTGAATAAAGTATAAGATAGTAATTAAATACACTGTTTAAGAGTGACAAAGAGTTTCGAAATTTCTAATTGTCTGCATAGCCAGATTAAAATGGCCAAAAGACAATGAATTTGTGAAGTGAAGTAAAAAAATTTCAATTCTCTCGCGTATGAAACTAGAAACATGTTCAAGTAGTTTATGAAAAAATACTAAACGTATACATTACTAAGATGAAGCCGTATACCGCTTAATCACTGTTTTATCGGCATTCACGTTATTGTTAATATTTATACATTTCTAGACTTTCTGCAATTTTTTGAATCATGCCAACTATATTTTCTTTTTTACCACTTATCGTTTTCTAGCTGGATGGTTTTTGTAACTGGTATAAAAATTAAGAAAAGTTTTGAAGTAAGTATTATTAAAAATGTACGTAAAATTTATATTCTTAACCTTAATTTTACCATGCTCATTGAAATTTTAGTATTCGGGTGGTAAAATTACTACTTTGGTAATGAATTTCTACTCCTAATCCCTCTACTCCTAAAATTACTACCCTCCGCATGGTAATTTTATTTCCGTACGGTAATTTTACTACCCTATGGTAATTTTAGTATTGTTTCGGAAAATTTACTACTTTGGAAATAGGTCGGTTTGTTACCTACTTCCGATGTGGTAATTTTACTACTCATTTTTTTTACAGTGTAGGGAGAAGTTGAGTATACCATCCGATTTCACCGTCATTTGAAAAGAACGACGGTGAATCAAAATAATCATTGTTGTTACTTTACTCCACCCTTTCACAAATACCAAAGTTTGGTATCGTCCAGATATACGTCGTACTCTCTGTTACTACCTGGCCACTATTGGGATACGCCACCATTACGCACTGAATTTATCCACGTTTATTTGTTTATCGAATCGTTGCTTCTCAATTTTTTATATTAGCTGTTTTAGAAATCAGAACTTTTCTTGGTTTGAACGTTGACCGGCGAGTTGTATACCGGTGAGCGAATTAGGTATAACACGGGTTGCGAGTCTTCCGCTGCGTTTTTGACGCGTATTTTACAAATACTAAAGAAGATGATGGCGCGCTCCGCGCGCCGAGGTTATCTTCCCGAACATTCAATTTTTTTTTGTAAATCAAAATTTTGAAATTAGAAATCGAAAATTTGATACATCTTTCTAGATTCGATCCTTTCCATCTCGCGCTGGATTTTAATATAAGGGATAAGTACAGACCGGTGGATAAATGCTCGATTAATTTTATATTATGCGGTACACTGACAAGAAATACTTAACAAAATACGAGGATATTATACCATCTTTAAAAAAATATTTTCTAACGTCGGTTATTTTGCTGCATTGCAGAAAAAACTATTTTTCTTCCAAACGTAAGTTGGAAATAGGTACTGGACGTATTCCGAAATTTGTGCGGCCTGCGCGAAACATTTCGGAACGTTCCAAAATGTTTTTCTCTAATTTGTCCAAATGTCCATGTAAACAGCCCTAAATACGGTCAGGTACGAAAGTAAAATATGCTTGAGAGTATTTAGAAGTGTATTGGGGGACCATAACAGCCACTAGTTCGTATACCGTGTGGAAATAAAAAAAAGAAGTGTATTGGGATTTAAAGTGTCATGGCCGAATCAAATCAGTAACAACACTTTTTTCTTCGTTAATAAGCATATAAAACGGTTGAATTTAAAAACTAATTATGTAAAAATATTCTACGTGTTTTACAGTCACAGAATCTGCAAAGAAAATAATTTAATGACAACTCTAGTGAAAATGAAAAAAGTAATAAAACGTAAGAAAACGTAAGTAAATGTAAGCAAACGTAAACAAACATAACAAATCGACAGAAACTGTTGGATTTCGGACATTGTTACATTTTCTTATGTTTTTTATATGTATTTTTTAGGTTTTATTATGTTTCCTTACGTTTTATTACGTTTCGTAATTTCGTGAAAAAAATATAGCTTGGAGTTTTGACCGATAGGTGTCGAGGCATATACAAATCAATTCACGTGTACACAATATAAACTTTAAATTATTTAAGGGGAGGTCGTAGCCAACGCTGATTGGTAGAGAGTCAACCTAACCTCCAAAATTTATACCATAAGAATAAAAATTTGTGGGAATTTATGGTGCAAATACGCTGTTGTCCCCTCTTCTTGTCTTAATAATAAATGTTAATAAAAATTAATAGTATATTAATAGTATAATATATACGCATCTAGGGAGGAAAATTATTGGCTAGTCCATAGCACGTGTAAAATGCCACCCGAGCCAAAGGCGAGGCAATTCTTTACCTCCCTAGATGCGTAATATACTATTTCACCATATATACCCGGGCCGAAAATGACACATTGCAGTTTCTGAGCCGGGAGGAAATGTGATACTTTCGGCCAGGGTATGGTGAAAAATCTATATATTTAGCCAACATTTCATAGAATAACGGAAAATACGGTACGAGGTGAGGGCTAGAAAACGGTAATATGACCGCCATTTTTACCTTTTTTCATTGGTCAATTATAATAATATTTCATGATAAAATACTTTTTATGCCCATCTGAACGAAAATCGCCAGTATTTTTCCTGAAACGCGAGACCAAAATTACACTTTTTGTTCGCAAATCGCATGTGCGGGAAAAAAGTTATTTTTTCCGCTAGGGAAAAAAGTGACTTCACTAGAAAATAGTCAGAATTCCTTTATTTCATCAAGGTCTACCAATAACCCTGATTTTCGATTGTCGTTTAACAGTCCATTAGTCCCGCTTTCCAAGTTAAAAAGTGGCCACAGTTGAGATGGGTATAAAGAACTATATGTAACTCGAGAAAAAAGTCGATTTTTCCCTCGGATGATACTGTAAACTCACCCGCGGGAAAAATATTAGACTTATTGCCCTTGTTACGTAATGTACTATTAAACTATTTATAACCAAAAAAGCTGTCGTCCGCAATTCTTTACGTGATAATAAATCATTATCATCTCCGACTTTAGTGTTAACACGTAAATTTTAAACGTATAACGAAAACTACTACGCGAGGTAAAGGTCACAATGGTAAAGTTTGCTCCAGCCTCCCCTTAAGAAGCATTGACACTTAGAAAATAGTTTTTATTGAATATTTGACATTATGGAAGTCTTTTTAGGGAGCGGAATTTTTAGTGTGAAAATGTAATCTAAAGTAATGAAACGTCAGAAAACGTAAGAAAATGTAAAAAAATGTTGAAAAAGCGTATGGAGATATACAAAAATATAATATAAAACGTCCGAAATCCAACACTTTTTTTACGTCTTGTTACATTTTAATACAGCGCTATACATTGCTTTACGGTTTCTTCCACTTTTTTACGTTTGCTTACGTTTTATTACATTTTATAATTTCCACAGGGGAATTTTTAAATAGTTTAAAAATGATTAGAAATTATGTAGTCAATTCAAATAGAGATAATAACGTTGTCACCTTTTTATTCTTTCGTTATTTTAAGTACACTGATTATATTTATAATTAGTTTTAAAATTCATCCGTTGTGTATGTTTATTTAGAAAAGAAGAAATCGTCAAAACTGCTATGCTTCGGCCATGACAATTTAAATCCCAATACATTTACGTTTACATCTACAGACTCATTTTGCATTCGCGCCTGTACGTATTTAGAGGTATTTACACTGCTACAGATTAATTTTATATTCGCACCTGACAGTATTTAGGGCTATTTAGATTGATACATGTATATCTGGCCTTAACTGTACCCCACCAAAAAAGATCACGTGAGAAGTCACGTGACAAATCACGTGAGATTATGAAACAATTTCTCACTTGATTTCTCAAGTAATCTCCAATTTCACACGTAATTTTCAATTTATCACGTGATTTAACACGCGACTCGTATGTTTTCACGCGACTTCTATGTTCTCACGCGACTTCTATGTTCTCGCGTAAACTATTACACAGTATCTGAATTTTCAAGTAATTTCTCTTATGATTTCTCACATAGCATTAATTTTGTGATGTAATTTTTGAAGTGATACTATAGTAATCGCACGATAATTTACGTGAGAATTTAAAAATGACAGATCACTTGACAAATTAAGATTCGTATCTGAAATTAGAAATTGCGTAATAAATCACAAGCAATGTTAGAAATCTCGTTAGAATTTACGTGAAAATTGAGAAATCGCGGGAGATCACGTAAGAAATTAGTAGTCGCCGGAGATTTCACGTGAGAAATAAAATTTGTTGAGAATTTAAATATCACGAAAGAGATCAGATATCATGTAAAAAATCACATAACAAACTTAATTCTAGGTGAGAAATCATAAGAGAAATTACGTGAAAATTCAGATGTTATGTAATAGTTTACGTGAGAACATAGGAGTCGCATGAGAACATAGAAGTCCCGTGAAAATATGTGAGTCGCATGAGAAATTACGTGATAAATTGGAAATTATCCGTGATTGTCTTTAGTAGGGTAAAGACAGCTTTAAGGTTCGATTTCATGCAGCGAATTATTCGTCGCGAATGCTATGTTAACATATAGGTGCGAGAGAGAAAGTATGATTATACCCTCTCTCTCGCGCCTATATATTAGCATATAGCATTCGCCGCATGAAAACGGACCATTAAAATATATGCTACTTATTTTCAAATATTTTTTGTTTGGATTTTGCATACAGCTTTCGATGCGGAGCGTGTTTCTAAATTTTGAAATTACGTAAAAGCGTGATTGGTTAACTGTGTCTGTTCTTTCCATTTTTTGTTTACTTAATAGAGCGTGTTGGTGCCCGATGGAATATCTAGTAATTTTATAAAATACTAACTGTAGATAGTAAAAAGAAAAAGAACGGAACGATGAATTTGTTCCTTTTTGACTGTTTTTTGCTCTCATTAGTTGGTATTTTAGAAAATCATTAGATATTCCATCTGGCACAAATATGCTCGAACGCCCTCAAACACGCTTAACGCGCTGTCGAAGAACCAGCCTAATTAGGGGAGGATGGGGTACTGCCGGTCACCTAAGTGCACGTGCTTGTTATTTCCACTTTCAAATTGTTTCTTTTAACTTTAAATAATTAATATGTTAGTTCAAACCATTGACTATAAATATTTCGACATAGTGCGTTTCTTACATATAAGAATTGTACACGTAATTATTGTGCACAATTTAGCATTGGTCAAATATATCTATATATAATTTTACCAATGCTAAATTGTGTACAATAATTACGTGTATAATTCTTATGTGTAAGAAACGCGCTATGCCAATATTTCTTATTGGTTTAATATAAAAATGTAAGATATCGAAGCTATAAGTCGAAATAAAAGAAAGCATTTTGACCGAATTTACTCCACATCAAAGGGTAATACCGGTCAGCCTTGGTACAATTCCGATCAGTATTAGAAAGTTACTTTTATAGGTGAAAAATTTCTTTAAATCAATTATATGAACTTTCATATGATCCGTCGTATTATTATTCGCTTTAAACACTTAAGCAAAGTTACCCTACCTGAGAGCGCAGCGACACGTTTTCTTAGCCTCACTTTCGGAAGCATCATATAAATAACATTGTGACCGGGATTACCCCCATTCTGCTTAGTAATTTAAATTGAAATGACAAAAAAGAATAGGTTTATACTCTTTTTTATTCATTACTTCGTATTCTTAGATTGTTCAAATTAATAAAGATGCAAAAAATAACTGCATAAAGCAACAAGTAATATGCATAAAAGCTTATTTTATAGACCAGATTTCTCATAAGAAATGTAGGCCTACATTTTGATTGTGTATAATTCCTTAATAAAACTGAATAGAAGGTTGTTTGGACATTAGATTAATTGCATTTTTTAACACACCCAGCCATAAAGTACGTACTTTATCCCCGCCGAGTCGGGAATAAAGCGCTACATTAAATCCCTACCCCCACTCTAGTCCCCGCCGCTACGCGCATGTGCCCTCGCCTTCGGCTCGAACACAAACAGCGCGTGGCGCGGCGGGGACTAGAGTGAGGTTAGGGAGTTAATATGTAGCACTATTTTACCTTTTCGGCGGTGAACGAGTACAAACTTTCTGGTAGATATGTTAAAAAATTGTATATTGCACGCGTGAATAAAGTGAGCCAGCGATTGCTAGCGTGTATGACGCCCTTGCTCCGCTCGGGCGTCAAACCACACGCAGGCATTTACTGGCTCACTTTATTCCCTAGATGCATAATATACTATTATGTTGCGTTTAATATACTATTCGAATTATTACCTAAAAATGTTTAGATTATTGAAAATAAGGGTGACCGTAATTAGCCGGTGACCGGCATTACCCCGTTCTCCCCTGTTGCCCTTTTTTCGGTAACCTGGGCTTATTGTTTCCGACAGCGCGAAACGATTTTTGTGGTTAAATAGAAAAAGAGGCTAGAAGACAATTATTTCGAAAATTAATTCAGTTTAGAGATTTACTATCATTAATGTTATCATCGTTACAAAGCTTTCTTTTTGAGAAAGCAAAAGTTGTATTTCTTCAATGCTTAGAATCCAAGTTATAGCCAAGAAGCTGTTCTTAGCGATTTTTAAAAGTGACCGCATTCTGTATACATGCATCTGATCGAGCTTACAATAGAACGATGTACTTTTCGTAATTGAGTCACATGATTACATACACATACATCCATATACATTTTAAGGAGGGCCTTAAATGAGGTCTAGGTTGCACAAATTTTGTTAAGTGAATATTAGTTGTTATAGGATATCATACAATTTGCGATGATGAAAATATAAGGCCCTCTTGTACAGCGCTCGTGCCTATAAATAGGTATTCTTTTTAGATCTACAAATTTCACATTTAACTTTTTCATGTAAATCAAATATTTGTTGAGCTATAAGCCCAACCCAAAAACTGCATTTTACAGCTATTATTTGTATTAAAATTCGTTTTTGGACTCTTATATTCTGTAGAAACCATTTCTATGGTATGCTTCCAATACAGAAAAGTTGTATTTTCTTGATATCTACAACTTTTCTGTAGAGAATTTTTACGTGTAATGTGTAGGTTATGGCCTAAAAATTGATTTTTTATGCCATTTTTTGCAATAGTTTTCATTTTTCTCGATAAACTTTGTTTAAATGACGATTTTGTAAAAAATTTTGAATACAAGAAAGTTGTATTTTTTTAGCTCTATAACTTTACTATTTAACTTTTTTGAATGGAATGCATAGTTGTTGAGCTAAGGCCCAAAAATCGATTTTAGGAATTTTTAAAATGTCTCACATTCGCTATATATGCATCGGATCGGGTTGAAAATAGGACCATATACTTCCTGTGACTGTAAATCTCGCTGAGATAATCAAATAACATGATTACATACATACATACATCCATACATATATTTTAGGGAGAGCTTTAACTGAGCTCTAGGTTGCGAAATTTTTGTTTTTAAGCTAAAATTAGTTGATTTTGGGGGTATCACACTTTTTGCGATGATGAAAATATAAGGCGTTCCCGTACCGTGGTCGTGCCTAACAAGTGCACTTATTTGACTAGCTACCTACCGGTAGTACTACCTTGGACTTCAAATCAATTTTGTTATGATTTGGTATACATATATCTGCGCTTGTCGGGTTTCGAACCAGAATTCACTTTGATTTCCAGCTAAATTCTAGGTAATGGATTTAGCTAAATTCTAGTGTACCATCTAGAAGATATCGTCAATTTTCTACCAGGGTTTTAAAAAAATACAAAATTTTAAAAAATGTAAAATTTAAAAAAATTCAAAACTTAAAAATATTTTAAATCTTTTGAAATTTTCAAAATTTAAAACTTAATAATTTAGAATTTTTTTAAATTTTCAACATTCAAAACACGATTCAAAATGCATCACTTCTCATCCGCCTTACACACATAAAAATGGGCCTATATATGCACTTGTTAAAAAAAGATATGGTGTGCAACAGGGGGGGGGGGGAGGGGCAGTTTCTAGCTCGGGTAATGATTTTAGCACTCGTCTTTGTTTCGGGCACCTTCGGCGCTCGACTACGCCTGGTGCAAAATCATCCTACATACGCTAGAAATAGCCCCCCCCCCTTGTTGCCCAATATACTATTACTCTCGCTTAACAGTTTTTCTGTTTTTTCTTCTTATATTTCATTTTTATTTTCATTTTTGTATATTTCACGCCTTTTAAGTTAAAAAAATGGAGAAAGAAAGTGGCCAAGTCAATAAAATTGCGACAGTCAAGTCGTGAATAAAATTCTATATATAACACGAGAGTAAAGTCGACCATTTCCTCGGGTGATTATTGCCCTCGTTTCTCTCGGGTAGTAAACCCACCCGTGGGACTAATGTTTCACTTTATTCCCTTGTTGCATAATGTACTATTATTTTAAGTAAAATCAGGCTGTACGGTAAATGTTGTTATCGCACGTCACAATAACATTTATGAACCAAAAAATTTAATAGTATTTTTGACTTCAAAGAACGTATTCCTTTAAGTTTCATCAAGATTGGTTATTTTGGTATGCGCCAACAACATTTTGAAGATTGAAAACTTAAATAACGAGAAAACAGTAATTGATGAAAAATAATGAGAAATGTAGCTTTAATTTATAATATATTAATACTAATTTACCAAACTTTATTGTATATATGAAAATAAATAAAAAAACGTTTAAAAGAAAGTATACATCATTTTTAACCTGAAAAAAACTAAAAATACTTTTCCTTTATTTAATTTTTCACAGCCATTGAACGATCGAAATTAGGCAAAATAAAGTGAAATTGCAATAAATAGATTTGATTAAACTATGAAAATGTTTAGCTTAAAATATGAAATATAAAATATCATTGTAATGCAAAATAGGATCTCCAATGCATCGCTGTAAAACATAAATGGATCCATCGTGTCAGCCTGAAAGTAACATACGAGCCATAAATGTTCATAATTAAATACCGTTATAAGGGGGTTCCAGATCTAACTAAGGGTTAATTTGTTAAAAAGATGATATTTTTTATATAATTAATTTTTAATACACTATATTAACTATGATCTTTTTTTCGTTACATATGAAAATGCAAAAAGAGATATTATAGAGACACTGCCCCCTCAATACGATTTTACTGATGCAAAAAAGACCATTACCTGCAATTTTAAATAATCAATGTGTGAAAATCTTTTTCGATTATTATCTTCCGACAACAACGCAGTTGAATTATCAAATTTGATTTAAAGGAAGTTTAATTAGGATCGTCGACCATAATAATCTTTTAAATTATTTTTTTTAACATAGGCACGATTTTCGCGTTTTAAAAAAGTCCGAAGCAGGCGAAGAAAAACGCGGAGCGGGCGGAAAAACGTGGAGCAACGAAAAAACGATGAGCGGACGAAAACAAACTGCGGAACGAGCAAAAATCATGTAAAATTTAGATGTTCTATTGTAATAGGCTCCTGGTTGCTGCGTCGAAAAACAGTGCCTCTCGTCTTCCAGGCACGATAAACACTAAAATCCAAACATGTGTCACAAATAATATGGTATGCACCAAGGACTAATGGACTATTTTGACCTTGTGTATATGCAGTACTCATCTCCGGCTCGCGATACACTCTCGTTTTAGGCTCGTGCTGGCTCGCCTTCGACTCGTAATGCAAACTCCACACTCAGTCTAAAAAAGCACACTTTGCGCTCTTGGTACACAATATACTATATTGTGTTTTTAAGAAAACAGAATACGTGATACTAAATTATGAAAAGTTTGTAAAACAATTACCTATACAATTCGTCCAAAATTTTTCTTCTTCTGCAAGCAGCGATTTTTTAAACATTTGAAGAAGACAGTTTTGCAGATTAATATTTTTCAACGGAATTACAAACTTTTTATTTAATGGACATTGGCCCATAATTTGCTTTGGTAAATCCGGGCAAATACATTCGGTTTCAATCAATTCAATAGTAACATGATCGGTAATTGAAGGTACGTAACTGGAATTTATCTGCAAATAATTTACAATTTCTCTGGTATACGTTATAAAATAAGATATTTTTAGAGATTAAAAATAAGTACTCAATTTATTATCTATCTAGATGTTATTACATTAAGAAATTGATTATTTAAATAAATTGTCTTCCGGATATTAAATTAATGATTACATGGGTGATTGTTAAAAAGTTGAACAATTTTCGTCCCTGCTATTTTACAAGGTATCAGGGCTATATATGAATCTCCAAAAAACTACAGTACAACCAAATTATCGTAAGCAACCATCTGCCATATGTTCAGAATATTCTGTAATTTCTATTCTGAGTAAAAAATCAAATGCTGTGCAAAAGAATGTCTTGTCCGTCCCGTGTCCCAAGCCTCAATTTCACACGAATATACCAAGAAGTTTAGTAATACACTAAATTTTAATTTAAAAAATTACACAGGGTTATTGTAAGATTTAGGTAATTAATATGTGAGCACAAAAAAAGTTTATGGAAATTATATTCAATGTATACGTTTATTTATGAACTTTTAGATAATTAAACATAATTGTAATATAAACAATTATATTTCTTTCGCCATAAAAATAATATTTAGATGGTCTTTTGATTCTCCCAATCGCTCTTTAAGGTGATGCTAAAGCCACCTGTGACCGACAAATACGAGGATCCACTTTTCTCATTTAATTTTCGTTTTTGCGTAAATATCTCTATGGAAAGTTGTCGTTCAAACCAAAAAGAACAACTTTTCATAGAGATATTTTCTTAAAATTGAAAAATGAATAAAAAAAGTGGTTCTCCGTATTTACCGGTAACACGGGGTTTAACATCACCTTAAGGTTAAAAAAGTAGCACTTTTGTACTTTTTATAATGAATATTTTTCAATAAGTTCAGCTTTCCTTTATACTTTTCTTTAGGTTACTAGAAAGTACAACATTTATACTTTTATAGCACACTAACCTCAAAATGCCAACTTTATTGTCGATTTTGAGGTTGTTGTGCTATAAAATATCGTATGAGACTGTTGTGGGAGGTGTTTTTCTACCTTGCTCGATTTTCTCACTCGCTTCGCTCGTGCGAAAACCCTCGAGCAAGGTAGAAAACCATCTCCCACAACAGTGTCATAATATACTATTATATCCATAGTTTCTCAGTAGAATCTCCAGTGTTTGTGAAAAGAAATCTTAATATTACTGCATAGGATTGTTCGAATCTCATAAGACAGTGGGTTAAAATATTAATTTTCAAGTAATGTTTTCTCTATATTTTACTCGGCAACTTGATCTAAAAATTTTGGAGATGGTATATTTCATGTTCATAAATAACCTGTATAAGTTTTATTACACTCTGCAGTATATTCATCCATGCATAAACCACCTGAATCCAAAAATGATGCGCGATCTTTTAATTTATGCGTTCTGTTTGTGTATGGTTGTTTCGAAATGTTGTTCCCCGATTTTGATGTCGTGTCCGTCTCAAGAGTTTTATTCAAAGAAAGTTGTATTCAAAAATTCCCAAATTGAAGTGCAACTGATTCCTACTTATAACTCTTATATACATTTTGTAAAAGAAGTTCGCATATAATTATTTATTAATATTGTTTTCTAAAAGTATGTAATTAATGTTGCACTTCTACTACCATACCTTTATTACATAATTCGGTTTGAAAAATAAATATCAGAATCTAATTTGTCGTTAAAAAATATAGGTAGAGGAATCACTTTTCTTTTTAATTATTCGTGCATCTGATGCCTTGTCCGACTAACGACTATGTTAAATGTAGCGTTAAATATTTCGTTAAAGTGCTAGCATCGAATACGAGAAATATGTAAATAAACAACATTTTAATCTATTTAAGGATTATAATCGCTAATATTCTGTGATAAGCGATGTTATTTTTAATTTGTGCTAGAGAAGAGAAACTACGTGTAAAGCAACATATTTTAAATAATATTAAATGAAAGTTACGCCATATTATTTCGTAATTTAAAAGAATTGATTATAAGAAATCTTCAACATTCTAATATTTTATTAACTACATAAAAGTGTTTTTTGATCTTGCTCATTTTAATTTTCTTTATTTATATGATCTATTAAACGTGCATGAAAACTCCGAGGAAATGGGAGACGAAATCCACACTGCTGAACTCCATATGGACGAAACGTCCTACAAAGAAGTAGAGGCCGCGATCAAAAAGCTAAAAAACAATAAGGCCGCAGGAAACGATTCTATACCAGCTGAACTACTTAAATATGGAGGCACCGCGCTTACATCTAAAATTTTTTATCTAGTATGTGCTATTTGGAGAAATGAAACAATACCAGAAAATTGGAAAGAATCCATCATCATACCGATCTTTAAAACGGGAGATAAAACATACTGCAATAACTACCGGGGAATCTCACTTTTAGCTACCTGCTACAAAGTTCTGTCAAACGTAATACAGGCCAGACTCATACCATTCGCGGAAGATATAATAGGAGATTATCAGTGTGGATTCCGGCGCAACGGGTCAACGAGCGATCAAATGTTTACCATAAGACAATTATTAGAGAAAAAGTGGGAATATTGCGAAACTATACACCAGCTATTTGTGGACTTTAAGAAAGCGTACGACTCTGTCAAACGAAGCAAAATGTATGAAATCCTAGTGCTCCTTGGCGTACCAAAAAAACTCGTAAAATTAATTCAAATATGTCTCAACGGAAGCACTGGAAAGGTCCGAGTAGGCGGTAATGTATCCGAATCGTTCATGATACGCGACGGTTTGAAGCAAGGTGACGGGCTTTCAACGGTACTCTTTAACCTGACGCTAGAGCATGTTGTTAGAAAAATGCAGGCTAGCGAGCTAGGCGCAACACTCAACGGAACAACGCAAATTTTAGGCTATGCGGATGACTTGGATATAGTGGGAGATAATGGTGAAACGGTGGCGAGAAATGCGGAAATCCTTATAAATGCGGCTAAAAACACGGGGTTAGAAGTGAGCGAATCGAAAACGAAATATATGATCATGGAGAAACTGGACATTCGCAAAGCAGAGGGGGATCTCAGAGTCGGAAATTTCACTTTTGAAAAGGTTAGCGAATTCAGATATTTAGGTACAACTATAAATGATCGAAACGAAATTAAAGCCGAGATTAATAAAAGACTTCATTCGGGTAATGCCTGCTTCTACGCTGTGAACAGATTACTTAAGTCAAAGCTACTGTCGAAAAATGTCAAAATAAGGATATACAGGACTATAATAATGCCGTTAATCTTGTATGGGTGCGAAACCTGGGCGCTCACTAAAGCGGAAGAAAATCGTTTTAGGGTATTTGAAAATAAGGTTCTGCGGAAAATATACGGGCCAAAGAAAGATGAGGAAACTGGGGAGTGGAGGAAACTGCACAATGACGAGCTACATAATTTGTACGCGTCACCAAATATTAACAGAATAATAAAATCACGGAGACTAAGATGGGCAGGGCACGTGGCAAGAATGGGCGATGATCGTACAGCAGCGTGCATAATGAAAGGAAAACCGAAAGCAACGCGACCTCTTGGTAGACCTAGACGCACATGGGAGGATAACGTAAAATCAGACGTAACTGAAATTGGGCGGGAAGGCGCGAAATGGATGGGGTTGGCACAAAACAGGGAAACGTGGAAGGCTTGCGTAGATGAGGCGATGAACTTTCGAGTTCGAAATGCCATTTAAAAAAAAAAAAATATGATCAATCATACTTTTGAAAAGAGGCAACTTTTTGATAATCACCCATATGAAATTAAATTAATGCTATATATATATATATCATATATTTGTTACATATATGTATTATGTACTATATTTTGATTTTGTGCAAATAAAATGTATATAATACGAGGGTAGTTCAATAAGTCTTTAGAATAAAGTATAAAAACAATTTTTTTTGGGTAAATTTTTTTTTATTTTTCAACATAATCTCCTTGGAGCTCTATACACTTGGTCAATCGCTTTTTAAGTTTTTTTAATCCTTCAGAAAAGTGCGTTTTCGGAAGTTCCTCAAAATAAGCACTTACAGAGGCAATGACGTCTTCGTTGTCCGTAAATCTCTGTCCACCGAGCCATTTTTTCAAGTTTGGAAATAAGAAAAGTCACTGGGGGCTAAATCTGGTGAATACGGTGGGTGTTCGACCAATTCGAATTTTAGTTCTTCAATTTTAGCCATTGAAACGAAGCATGTGTGAACTCGGGCGTTGTCGTGATGAAAGAGAATTTTTTTTTAATTTCTTCTTTCAGCTGCTCTAATAATGATGCATAATACTCACTAGTAATTGTTTTACCCTTTTCCAAGTAGTCAATAAGTATAATTCCACGTGCATCCCAAAAAACTGTAGCCATAACCTTACCAGCTGACTTTACGGTCTTTGCCTTCTTTGGAGCTGGTTCGCCTGTGGAAATCCACTGTTTGGATTGTTCCTTTGTCTCAGGAGTGTAGTGGTGTATCCATGTTTCATCCACAGTCACAAATCGACGAAAAAATTCCTCAGGATTCCGACTTATGCGCGTCAAAAGAGCCTCAGAGGCGACCACTCTATTGCGTTTATTCTCAGCTGAGAGCAAACGCGGCACCCATCTTGCCGATAGCTTTTTCATGCCTAATTTTTCATGTAGAATTGAAACAACTACACCTATAGATATCCTTGTGGCCTCAGCTAACTCACGCACTTTTAATCTTCTATCCTTCAACACCATATCGTGGATTTTATTGATGATTTCGGGAGTAGTTGCTTCTACGGGCCTTCCTGAACGTGGTTCGTCACTTATTGATGTACGACCACGCTTAAATTCATTTACCCAGTTATAAACCGTTGCTAAGGCAGGGGCAGATGTGCCATGAACTGAGTCCAATTCATTTTTTATCTCATATGGAGTTAAACCCTTTAAATGAAAATGTTTAATTACCGCTCTGAACTCGTTTTTTCCATTTTTCTTAACAAGCAATTTTTTTTCTTCAATTGGTTATAAAAACACGTAAACTCAGAAGATGTGGACTGTGACTGCACCATATATCTAGTCGGGAGTGGTGCTGACTGAAAACAGATGATTTGGAGCGATTCGCGCGCCATCTGTTGGTCATTCTAAAGACTTATTGAACTACCCTCGTATCTATCTATTATACATTATTTAACTTTTTCTGTTTTAATAAAGTACGAAGTAGGTAAATCAATTATGGTCTGCTTAATAGATATAACGCTAATAATTATGTAAATATAGATGTTACTTAGGTCAATTTAAGGTTCAATCAATAAAATGATTGTACAGTAAAGTCTAGGCTCTGTGAAAACGCGCACTATGAAAAAGCGGGCAATGTGAAATTGGAGATGTGGGCACTGTTAAAAAAAATGGTCTCCAAGTATAAGTGCCCGCCCCTATAACAATCAACACATACTTATCAGAAATAAAAGCGTAAAATGCCCGTCTATTTTATTTAATTATTATTATTGTTATTAGTTGGTAAATAGAAGTAGAATAATTGATTTACAAAACTTAATACAAACAAAACTTCTTGCGGCTTGATATAGATGCCAATTATATACTCGCATTAGTACGGCCCTGCTGCTTACGCCTGATTGGCTAGAGCAAGTAGGTTAGGTCATTAACAGTGCCCGTTTCGCTTGGTCCGTCGATTAACAGTGCCCAGACTTTTACTGTAATTCTTAAATTTTCTTTTGTAACAAGAAATTTACTGCTGAAATTATATAATATATACTAATAATTGTTTCATACTTGAATAATAAAATCAGCTATTTTAGATTGAAAAATAATCCAATAAGACCGCGATTCAGATATCATACATGCAATGGTTAATGCAAGATCGGCCATGTGAGAGTTTTCTTGTACTATTATTGATTCTTCATTCAATACTAAACGTCTTGGTGTTTTTTTAACTTGTAAATCAGTCCATCTCGTCATTTTTAACTGCTCTATAAAAGAAAGTTTTTGGTAAAATAAAAAACAATGAAAAAGGAGAATAAATATTTATAATTAGGTATAAAAAGACTTATATTTAAGCAAAACCTAAACGTGCTTGCCTTTTGTTGACTAGTCATAGAACTATGTACGAAGTTTCAGAACTGAAAAACAACGGCTCCTTAAGAAATTATTGGAATCATTATTTGTCAACATTTTATTTCAATAATTTTTTAGGGCGCCGTTGATTTAAATTTATTTGTCTAAATGTTTTTGTCGTCGGTTTTGTCTAAACATAAGTATTTCTATAATTATAAATAATTATTCACTTCACAATCGGTAAAAATCAAGTCGGGAAATTTGATTTTTTAATTGATTTTCGGGCTCCCATACTTGAATTATAAATAGAATAGTACATTATGTAACAAGGGCAAACAGTCGAATATTTTTTTCGCGGGTGAGTTTACTGCAGTATCACCCGAGGGAAAAATCGACTTTTTTCTCAGTTACATATAGTACTTTATGCCATCTCAACTGTGGCCACTTTTTGACTTGGAAAGCGGGACTAATGGACTGTTAAAAGACTGGAAAAAATAAAAAATCAGGGTTATTTGTAGAATTTGATGAAATAAAGGAATTTGGACTAGTTTCCAGTGAAGTCACTTTTTGCCCGCATTTGCGCATTTGTAATTTTGGTCTCGTTTTTCAGGGAAAAAAGTGGCCATTTTCGTTCAGATGGGTATAAATTACACAGCCCCCCAAAAAAAAAAAATTGTAAGTCTCAAAAACTTGACCACGGTACTTATATGTTTTTGGGATCGCTGAATCCGAATCCAGGGTTAGTTTAACCCCATCAGATCTTTCTCAAGGTCAGTTGAAGGTCAAATTATCGAAATACATGAAAAATACACTAAAGCCATGGTATCTTGGGGTTTTTGGGGTCGCTGAATCCGAATCCGGGGTCAGTTTAACCCCATCAGAACTTTCTCAAGGTCAGTTGAAGGTCAAATTATCGAAATACATGAAAAATACACTAAAACCATGGTATCTTGGGTTTTTTTGGGGCGCTGTATCCGAATCCGGGCTTATTACAACCCTATCAGATCATGGTCAAGGTCACTTGAAGGTCAAATCAGAAAGATTCATAAAAAGTAGAGTCAAACCATGACATTTAGGGGTTTTTGGGGTCGCTGAATCCGAATCCAGGGTCAGTATAGTCCCATAAGGTTATATTTATGGTCAGTTCAAGGTTAGTTCAAGGTCATGGACGTAAAGAGAGTGAAAAAATTAGTTATAAACTGAAACAATGCAAAAGGTAATGTAAACCATAAAGCAAAGAACAATGTATATGCAAGTACAATCGTATCCTTTAAAACTATATCATAGTTTGCTGCTCCTTCATTTACTTTAAATTTATTAGAAGTATATGCAATTCAATAAAATACCCGTAAAAATATTAAGCCCATTACTCTTTTTTATGGTAACGAACTATTTTATTGTCAAATGATCTACGAAGTGGATTACGCTTCCGCTTCTCCGATGTTGATGGTAGATCTCTTTTTAACGACCAACAGTAATCTGCTAACATATTTACGTCCCATCTTCCTTAGTACCTGAGCTCCATTTCCTTGATATCTTGGTGAAATCTCTCTCCCTGCTCTTCGCTGTAATCTCACCTAGGATTTCTGGAAATTCATCAACATGCGAATATAAAAAATGTAATTTTAGATTCATTAGGCAGCCTTGATTTTTGTAACTATTTACTAAATTTAAAACTATTTGTTGGTAATTTGGGCCCTTATGATTTCCAAGAAAGTTTTTAATTACGTCCTTGAAACATAACCATGCTTCTCTCTCTGTATGATTCATTTTCGTAACAAAAATTTCATCATTTATCATCTTACGAATCTGAGGGCCATCGAAAATTCCATCATTTACTTTAGCATCACTTAATTTGGGAAACTGATTTCGCAGATACTTAAAGCAGCTACCATCTTTGTCTAAAGATTTTACCCATTGTTTCATAAGTCCCAATTTAATGTGCAGAGGTGGTATAAGAATTTTTGATGGATCAACAAGTGGCTTATCTTTTATATTCTTAGAACCCGGTTCGAACTTTTGTCTAAGGGGCCAGACACTCTTTATGTAATGATTCTTTCTATCCCTACTATCCCATTCACATAAATAGCAAGGATATTTTGTGAATCCCGATTATTGTCCCAGAAGTATTGTTATGATTTTAAGATCCCCACATATTTGCCATTTATGATCATTGTATTTTATTCGGTCTAATATTACTTTCATGTTACAGTTCTCTTCATTCAGTATTAGCGAATATCCTATGGGAATGGCTGCATAAACATTTGTATTGTGTAACAGAACGGCTTTTAAACTTCTCGTTGACGAATCGATGAACAATCTCCACTCGTTAGGGTTGTAACATCCATGTTTAAAGCAATTCATCAACCCAACTATATCTTTGCAGTAAACTAAGGAAAATTCTTCATCTTTAGCGAAATAATCACGATATTTCTTATCTCTGTCTCGGTAGTAAGAAACTTTAATTTTTCCAGCTTCATTAGTAATTTCTTTTAGCCATGTAGCCAAGTACTCCGCCCCATCCTTTGGTAGGCCCAAATCGCATATGAGATCATTCACTTTTTCCTGTGTAAGTGGACCTTTCTCCTTCTTAGTATTGTAGGGGATGTATTCTTCGTCACTTGTATCACTTGTACTAGCAACGTCATTGTCTTCATGAGGCGCTATTTCTTCTTCCGCAATAATATCTCCTTCCTCCATTTCTTCTTCTAAGATTTCATCTTCATCATGTCTTTCTAAATTTTCCTCAAGATCCATACTTCCACTTGCGTACATACCCAGTGGATCTTCTCTTTTATCAATTGACGATTCATATATAGGTTTCGTGACACATTCAACGTTAGCGTAATTAATTTGCGACTTGTTTTTACTATTAACTCCATGCAAATTCGTATTATATACAAAAATAACAGTCTTCTTTTCTTAAAGGTTCCTTCCATATCGTAGGCACTTTCTTTTTTACTTCAGTTTTACCATTTTTGTCTTTCTGTAGCATTTTCCTACATATTGCGCATATGATTTTAGGAACCCAATCAAATTCATCAATTTTCATGTCTAAATCAAACATGTTCTTGTACTGCTCTTTAATATTTTGATTGATTTTTCTTCTATTAGTCAACATTAATCGTCTTGGGACTTACACCGAGAGAGAAACCCGATAATTAAGACAGCTCTGCTCACGGTTCTTTTGAGCTGTGGTTTTAAACATGGATGTTACAACCCTAACGAGTGGAGATTGTTCATCGATTCGTCAACGAGAAGTTTAAAAGCCGTTCTGTTACACAATACAAATGTTTATGCAGCCATTCCCATAGGATATTCGGTAATACTGAATGAAGAGTACTGTAACATGAAAGTAATATTAGACCGAATAAAATACAATGATCATAAATGGCAAATATGTGGGGATCTTAAAATCATAACAATACTTCTGGGGCAACAATCGGGATTCACAAAATATCCTTGCTATTTATGTGAATGGGATAGTAGGGATAGAAAGAATCATTACATAAAGAGTGTCTGGCCCCTTAGACAAAAGTTCGAACCGGGTTCTAAGAATATAAAAGATAAGCCACTTGTTGATCCATCAAAAATTCTTATACCACCTCTGCACATTAAATTGGGACTTATGAAACAATGGGTAAAATCTTTAGACAAAGATGGTAGCTGCTTTAAGTATCTGTGAAATCAGTTTCCCAAATTAAGTGATGCTAAAGTAAATGAAGGAATTTTCGATGGCCCTCAGATTCGTAAGATGATAAATGATGAAATTTTTGTTACGAAAATGAATCATACAGAGAGAGAAGCATGGTTATGTTTCAAGGACGTAATTAAAAACTTTCTTGGAAATCATAAGAGCCCAAATTCCCAAATTACCAACAAATAGTTTTAAATTTAGTAAATAGTTACAAAAATCCAGGCTGCCTAATGAATCTAAAATTACACTTTTTATATTCGCATGTTGATGAATTTCCAGAAAACCTAGGTGATTACAGCGAAGAGCAGGGAGAGAGATTTCACCAAGATATCAAGGAAATGGGGCGCAGGTACCAAGGAAGATGGGACGTAAATATGTTAGCAGATTACTGTTGGTCGTTAAACAGAGATCTACCATCAACATCGGAGAAGCGTAAGCGTAATCCACGTCGTAGATCATTTGACAATAAAATAGTTCGTTACCATAAAAAAGAGTAATGGGCTTAATATTTTTACGGGTATTTTATTGAATTGCATATACTTCTAACAAATTTAAAGTAAATGAAGGAGCAGCAAACTATGATATAGTTTTAAAGGATACGATTGTACTTGCATATACATTGTTCTTTGCTTTATGGTTTACATTACCTTTTGCATTGTTTCAGTTTATAACTAATTTTTTCACTCTCTTTACGTCCATGACCTTGAACTAACCTTGAACTGACCATAAATATAACCTTATGGGACTATACTGACCCTGGATTCGGATTCAGCGACCCCAAAAACCCCTAAATGTCATGGTTTGACTCTACTTTTTATGAATCTTTCTGATTTGACCTTCAACTGACCTTGACCATGACCTGATAGGGTTGTAATAAGCCCGGATTCAGATACAGCGCCCCAAAAAAACCCAAGATACCATGGTTTTAGTGTATTTTTCATGTATTTCGATAATTTGACCTTCAACTGACCTTGAGAAAGTTCTGATGGGGTTAAACTGACCCCGGATTCGGATTCAGCGACCCCAAAAACCCCAAGATACCATGGCTTTAGTGTATTTTTCATGTATTTCGATAATTTGACCTTCAACTGACCTTGAGAAAGTCCTGATGGGGTTAAACTGACCCCGGATTCGGATTTAGCGACCCCAAAAACCTCAAGATACCATGGTTTTAGTGTATTTTTCATGTATTTCGATAATTTGACCTTCAACTGACCTTGAGAAAGATCTGATGGGGTTAAACTAACCCTGGATTCGGATTCAGCGATCCCAAAAACATATAAGTACCGTGGTCAAGTTTTTGGGACTTACAATTTTCTTTTTTTGTGGGGCTGTGTTATTTTTTAATCTTTGTTAGATGTAGGAAAATTTAAAAAATTGTCGTTCTTTAAATATTTGCTGGAGTATGTAAATTAAAGTAATAATGTAACAATGTAAAATTAACCCTTTAACGTCAAGGCGGCCTTGTGAGGCCACCAATGTTTGGGCTTACTAAAGTACGAAAATAAAAAAAAAGATTTCTTAAATATATGATGCATCTATTGTTTTGATGGAAAGTCATGAGCTGGCATCATTCGAACAAAAAAAAGAATTTAATTGTTTGTCGTAGAATTAGAAATGGTATTGCAATAACAACAAAGCATTGAATATGTTGTATGGCTTCCATATGGATTTCCATACAGATCGATCCATATGGAAGACCACATGGAAATCCGTCCGAAATTGCTGTATGAATTTCTATACGGATTTCAATATTGATTTCCATACCATAATCTATATTGATTTACAAGTGAACAAGAATTTGTTTTTGCAAATTCTTTAAATATGCTTTTTAATCCCTCGACAGTACCTTAACTGTGCTCAAATCGAACCTTTATAGGTTGCATATTATCAAGATGGTACTACCAAAATGGAGCATTTCGAGGTACTTACTAAAATGCATTATATGAAGAATTTGTAGAAAAATATCCGTGGACTCCATATGGATATTTTCAACAGGGAAGGCTCCACGAAAGCATATATACATGTTGACTATAAACGTATAGAAGGTGGGGAAAAAGGTTAGCTCCTTTGCAGCCATGGATTTCATAAACGAAACAATATTTAGCACTTAAAAAATTATAGATTGACATCTTTTTGGATGTTACCGCGGAAGCGAGCTCAACGCATTACTTTTACGTGATCCATATAGAAAATATTCATAAAGGGGCTAACCTCTTTTTTGCTATTTACTTCCTTGGTGCTTGAATTAATAAACCACTACCTGCGTGATTTTTTTTAAATAACAAGGATCTTGGAGGTTTGAGACTTAATTATAACTACATATATTAATGAATATTTTTATTGTTTCTAAAAGTTTTTTTACGGTACTACTTTTAAGAATTATAGTAGTAGTGAAACCGTACCTGGCTTACATGGACGCTGATCACACAGCCATATATCGTATTTAGTTTGATAATCGTATGGTACAGAGATATTTAATTTTTTTTCGACGATTTGGTATAATTTGCTGCGAATTGTATATTCACCAGAAATTTCAAGTTCATCAGGATAACCCTCCAACAAGAAAGCTTGGTTTTCAGCGAAGTGGGGCCCTATTACTGACCCACATAACAGCAAATAGACTGAAAAATGTTTTATTACACAACATTAATATATTCATTAGTATATTGTTTAATATTCTGTGAACATTATGATTATTGATCTTTCTATATAATTTCAAAATTAAAAATTTTTTTTTGAAACTGTGCAAGAAGCTTGATTTTTCATGCTTGAATAGCATGCGAGTATTCTTGCACGCTGTGTGAGAAACAAAGGGTTTTTCTCGCACGCGGTGAAATAAATACTTTGCTTCTTGCACCATGTGCATACAACTTTGTTTTTATCTTGTTTTTCTTAACATGTGCATGTAATAGGCCCTTTTCCATGCGTCTAAAGCGAATGGCAAATTGAGCATTTCGAGCGCTTTCGCCGGAGCGGGAGGTAATGATTACCTCCCGCTGCAGCGGGTGGTAATGACCATTACCTCCCAGACCTAAATGAAATTTTGAAAATTTGTAGAAAATTTTTGAAATCTTTCGAAAATTTTGGAAATTTTTGGAAAATTTTGGAAAATCTTGGAAAATGTGTTGGAAAATTTTGGAAAATTTTGGAAAATTTTGGAAAATTTTGGAAACCATGGAAAAATTTTCAAAATTTTGAAAAATTGTTATTTTGAAGATGAAATTGCAATTTAATTCTGTAAGTAAATGGTGCACGACTCAATATGTGCAACTCTCCATTCGCCCTATATGCTTAAAAAAGGGCCTTACATGCGCTTGTCAATAAAGTACGGTGTGTAACAAGGGGGAGGGCAATTTCTAGCTCGGGTGATGAGTTTAGCACTCGTATCCGTCTCGGAACGGCCGAAGGCCTTCGGCGCCCGAGACTACGACTGGTGTTAAAATCATATCACTCTCGCTAGAAATGGCCCCGTTGCTCCCCTAGTTGCACAATATACTATTATATATTATAGCAATATTTTAGCTAATATCTCGTGATGGTACTTCTCACGCTCTTTAAAAAAAATAGTATGTGCAACACGTGCGCTCAGGTAATTTTGTGCACTAGTTACACAATGTTTATTATGTATCCAGGTAAAAAAATGTGTTTAAAACAAATGAACACATTAGAAATACTTGTGTTTTTTTATATTCGATCTGACACTTTATAAAATGGTATAAGTACCTGCATAATTATTTTCTTATAATTAAGTTCTTGTAGTAATTATTTATTAACAGTTAATAGCTCAAACGTTGGGAGTAGACTTTTTAATAAAAATTACCACAAAAATAATAGAAAATAAGGGACATCCTTGAGTTCTTGGAGAGAAATGCCATAATGAATGGCACAAATTTATTTATCACAATTTTTACCGATCAGTTTGGTAATTTTCCCATGAAATTAGGATAATGCCACATGTTTACTACGATTTAACAGCAATTTTTATCAGAAAATTTTCTCTGCGATACACTAAGAAAGTGAGCAATACATATGGATGATTGCGCCGTAACTTGCCCACTTTGCATCTAGGTCTCTTGTCAGTTCCGTAACATGTCCAAAACTCAAATTTCGATATAAAACGGCACTCTACGCAGAAGTAAGGTTAGGTAAAAAAAATCCTCCATGTACATAGTCAACTATAGAGTTAATAATATATTAAGGTGCATACATTTTATCCAACAGTTTGCGATAAAATATTGATGACAACAGTATAGATCATCCGGATGGTGGATTCGCAAACTATATAATATTATGACTATATAATATTATATATAAAATACGTTTGATGAGTCATAATATATAGTTTTTTTATGTAAGGGGTCAGACCTGGTTTAAACCTAAAAAAATACTTTTTTTACGAGTCCAGAAAACTTTTTATGTTTAAAAACACACTTTCTGAAAAATTTATGTGCTAAAAAGAATATGTCAAATTAATTTCAAAAAGATTCGACAAAAGCTAATGCAGCTGGAATTTTTTGAATAAAGAGAAACAAAAACTGCAAAACAAGTTGTTTTTGTTAAATAAAGTACATTTGATGAAAATAATAAATACAATGCGTTTCTGTGTTAAGATAGGTTTAAAGAAATGAAAAAACAAATAAAAAAAATCGATTTTTTTATCAAGAGATGGTAGGGACCCCCCTTAATAATAACGTACATAAAGCTTATTTGCAAAAAAGTTCGTATGTTAAGTCTAGGAGTTATGAGAGCCGTTTAAAAGTAAAATGTCAGTTCCGTACCAGGTCAGTTCCGTAACACCCTTCAAAAAGTATTATCAAAATAAAAAGCATTTTCAATCATTTTCCTAAAAAACTAATAACTGATAACATCACGTCTACGGCTTAAAATAAATCTGAAATCAATGCAGGCTGGGGGTAAAAATCGAGAAAAGTTACGGCGAAATCACCTATGTATATGCTCTCGAGGACATTTTTAATGTGTCTTTCTTTATGAAAATGTACTTACCCGTTGTTTTCATAATTTTCCGAGCATGGTATGTTATTTTAATATGTTGATTTTTACCAGGCTTTATCGATACGATTGGTTTTGAGGAAAAAGTATCAATATCATTTCCGAAGAATTGGACACTATAGTTTATTGGATAATTAGATGGAACAGTTGATTTGATTGAACGAGTAACTATTTTTGTTAATGCGCAACTAAAAGTGATCTGCAAAGGAATAGATTATTCAGTTTAATATTTATAAATTTTCTTCCCGAGAAAATAATCTTTCATATACAGACATATATGGAGAACATACATGGGCATATATGGTCATATAAGGCTATATAGCATCATATATGAGAATATTTGACCACAAATAGGCATGTATGGTTATATATGACTATATACTTATATGTAGTCACATATAATTATATACGGTTATATATGGTCATATATGGTTATAATTATACATGATATGATTATATACACAGTTTTATTTGTACCTTAACTTGAATCCATATATGCTCATATATATATATATATATATATATATATATATATATATATATATATATATATATATATATATATATATATATATATATATATATATATATATATATAAATAAATTATATAGTAAATTTTGTAAGTCACAACCTTATTTTTTATTAAATATCGTGGCAGATTTTGAAATAGATGCACAGTCAGCATTAGCATTTGAATGCAATTAGGATTTATAATTTCGGATGGTGTTATAATAAATCCAAGACGAATTTTTTTCCACGCTAATAAAAGACAAATCGCGTTGTGCACTTTCTAATAAATAAAATATTCACTTTATAAGTTCTATTCATTGAAAAGAATGTTATTGTGAATTGTTTCTTTATTATAATTATATTCATTTACCTCTTCTGAACTAACAGGATGAATATATATGTCTTTGAAAAATTCATCTTTTAAAAATGGACAATAAAGTAAAGTTGTAGCGATAAAAGCTAATCCATCATTTAAGCAATCCTTAAAGTCATTTATTGTTCGAGTATCAAAGATTATTGTACAAATATATTCTAACCATGATAACAAAATTGCTTCGCTTTTCAGTTTATTAACATGTTTTTTAGATCGATTAACAATGTCAATAATATTTAAATTATGCCTTTTGTATGTAAAACTGAAAAACATTAAATAGAAATAAACATAATAACTTAGCTATCAGAAATTGAAAAAGAAATAGACTACTTATTTACTACATAAGTAGTTTATAAATTTCTTTTTGTAATCTAACAAAATACCTATCAATATTTATAGCATCATTTATTAAATTAACATGTGTTTCTAATAGTGTTTCATCTATTTGATTTAAAATTAAAGATTTGTAACTTTGTAATATAAGATCAAGCCACGATTGTTTACTACGAAATAGAAAGGCATACTCTGGTAGTAAATAATTACTGTTTGACTGTAACTCCTGGAAGAATGAAAAATTTTGCATTCAAGTCATATAAATTTAACTTTAATTAAGAAAATATTTTGACTTGCCTTATAATCGCTGTAAGTAAGTAGAAATTCAGGTGATATATGTGCTATGCAAGCTCCCTTGGACAATAAATATTGAAGTATCTTGTGATAATTATTTAGCACATCATTCCTACGCTCATTTATTTCATACTCACTACCTTCTCTTAATCTTTTGATTTGAAAAACAATAATAATAGTAAGAAAAAAATGACAATTCAATTTTTAAGGATTAAACTAAGTTACCAATACTAGTTAATGGATTTCAATGAATTTATTCATAGTTGACTGCGCATAAGAAAAAGATTTTTAATATTTCTAAGAAATTTAATACTAATTTAATATATATTGATAAAATACTTACCCTATACCGATTTCAGAAATATCATTAATATCTATTAAATATTTTTTTACGACATCAATAAAAGTGTACGGAATAGGGAATATTTTAGTCTTATTATTGTGTACCATTTTATGTGAAATAATCCCTGATAAAACTACAGTTATACCATCAGTTAACTGCATATTGAATTGGTATTGCAACACATTAGCATATAACCACTTTTCCACTGCATTAATAGTTCTGTACATATAAGGTGTTTGTTTGCTAAAATAATTTACTATTATCACAATAATACTAAATGAAATTTAATTTTAATTTCATTCATCAAATCGTATATACTTACTCTGATCTTTCATTCGCAGGAAAAAATGGATAAAATGACTTTAATGACTTTGTTGATTCGTTTAATGAATTCACTGTTAAATCAAATGAAGGTGTATTTTCTTTTCTATTACTATTAAACAATTTCTGACTGTCAAGACTGTGAATTCTTTCTTCTCTTAATTCATATTTACTCATTAGACTGATACTTGACCGAAAACTTACAGCTTTTGATCCCAATTCAATAATCTATAACATAATCAGTTATGAAATTTATATTTATGACAAATCATTATTATTAACAGTAGTTAAGGGGGTCAGCCTGAATTAAACTCGAAAAGAGAATTTTCTTCATGAGCAGATAAAATTTCCTTTAAAAGCTACCACTCTGAAAATCTTTTTACTATAAATACTTTATTATATGTGAAATTTTACCATTGTAAAACTTCAAAATCTTGCTCCTACATGACACAAGATATTACTATTGTCAATACTAAATTTTATGGTTTACTTTTTAGTTAAAAGATCTTTTTATCATTATTTTTCAGAAAACAAATAAATATTTTAGAAATCACTGATAAATTATTTTTTAAAAATCGGTTTGTACTTCGAAAAATAATGATAAAATTTTTTTTAACGAAAAAGTAAACCGTAAAAGTTTTAGTATATGTTAAAACGAGTTAAATTACCGTCAGAAAAAAAATTTGTGTTGATCGTGTCATCTAGTAACGTGCATGCAAAGTTTTCGCAATAAATATAGTATTGACAATGGTAATATCTTGTATCACGCAGGAGCAATATTTTGTGGTTTCACAACAGTACAGTAATTGTTTATAAGTTCTTACACAAAAAACGTTTTTATATATAAAAAAATAGTCCTAAAGGATAAAAATATATAATTTTTAAACGGTGAATTTGTACATAAATGTTTAAAGAAGAAAATAAGTCCCGAAATATTAGAATTGATAGAAAAATAAAGAAAATTCTATTGTATAAGTAGAATTTTTCTAAATTGACAAGTTATGCTTCTGACGTCACAATTTTTTTGAAATAATTTGTTTCCATTTTGTTAAGCACCTTTCTTTAATATGCTTTATTATTTAAATTACATAATCTTTAGAAGCTTTTTATATAATTTTCTTTTTCAAATGATCAATTAGAAACGACATAACCACCTTAAGCAAATAAAATAAAGAATATTAATTTTATAGAAAGAAGAAAGATTATTACTTGTTTTTCAGAAAAATTCTCATTAGTTTGAGTAAATAACATAAGTTCTAAAGGGAACTTCTGTTGTTTTGTTACACAAAAATTTTTATTAAGTGTTTCTTCATAAATGTATGTAGATAATAAACTATGATCCGATGCACCATAGACCATAATCGAATACGATGTTAAATTTTCAATATCATAGAATATTACTTTTGTATAAAATGAAACAGGAACTGAACTTTTAAACTGAATCTCGACTGGTATCTCCTGTCTAAAACATGTAAATATATATATATATTTTTTTTTAAATTTTAGATGAATAATAAACTATAATTAATATGCTTTGGATACTCACACAGAACAAGGTTTGATTGAAACTCCATTAGTAAAAAGAATTATTAAAGTTTCTTCACTAAATACCCCGCTGCATTTCTCAGGGTAACAAACTTTTGCACAAATGTATGTTGGTTTCATGAAGTCATACAGCTGAAGTATAAATCTTTCTTTTGTCAGTATTTTTAATGGCACTGGAACCAAATATATTTCCAAAATATCTGACTCAATACGTTGCATTGAATATGATCCACTAAGAATGAGTTTATTATACATTTGTCCACCTTCAATATTCCCCAAGTTAATTGGTAGTTCACAAATACAGTGACCTGGCTCTTTTGGTTTAAACATAATTTTGAAACATGCTTCATTGTCAGATAGTAAAAGACAACTGATAGACGTTTTTGTGAGCTTTGGTTCAACTCCTCCTCGACTCCAACTAATTGTAAATGAACATTTTGTTGGATTATTACAACTTTCTGTGATTAAAATAAAGAAAACATCTTCTTTTGAGTAGTTACGAACTTTTAACTCATCCTAAAAATATATTTTATTATTACACATAAATGTAAATATTCACTTTAGAATGGATTTACTTAATTCTAAAATATCAATTAAATATATACACTCAGCAACATTCGAAAAGATATTTTATGGAAAATGGAAAATTCTGAAAAGTTTAATACGGAAAGAAAAAAATTCGGTAAATATTAGTATTCAATATAGAAATATTCAAAGACCAAAGTATAGAAAAAGAAAATAAGGGTTAAAATATGGAAAATAAAAATTCATAAAGCCAAAATATTGAAAATCAATAATTTTATAGATTAAAATATGGAAAATTTGATATGCAACCCGCTAACTTGGTAAGGGCAGTAATACCCGTATATTTAGAAAAAGCAAATTAACAATTTGCAATATTTAATCTATAAATTATTGATTTTCAATATTTTGACTCTACGAATTTTTATTTTCCATATTTTCACCCTTACGAATTTTTTTTATACTTTGGTCTTTTAATATTGCTATATTCAATACTAATATTTTCCGAATTTTTTTCTTTCCAAATTTTACTTTTATGCAATTTTATCTTTTGGAATATTTAACTATACCCCTCACTCTGCGTGGATTAATTCTGATTTTATTAGACGTCACTTGACTCGGTTATTTGGTACCGGCTATTTGCCGGTACCTACATGAAAAAATGTGTCATCAGATATCGTCAGCTAACATCAGAATTAACCCACTCAGAGTGCAGTAGAATAAAAAGAACAATGTCTAGTTACCACATCTATACTATTATATTCTATGACTACTATTCTCCTGTATTGATACAGTACAGTTAAGGCAGCAATATCAGCAGTAAAGGTTGTTTATATTTTAGTATGTCGAAATTATAAACTCAAATCCTAAACTTCGAAAACACTCATATAATCGAAAGCATCAATGATGAGAGTCATTTTATGTTTTAGTATGTCGAAATTCTAAACTCAAATCCTAAACTTCAAAAACACTAATATAATCGAAAGCATGAATGATAAGAGTCATTTTAACACAAGAAATCCAGCTATACATACGTTTAATTCTCTTGAAATTTCCGTTTATCAATAAATTTTTGACTCATTAAAATCATGCAAACTCCACTGCTGGATCGGGTATTGCTCTAATAGCAATATAATATTGGATATTACGATAACGAAATAAAATTTGGCTCGAAACTTTAATACGTATGATATCTCTAGCAGCAGTTCCGCGTCTAATATATTTTTATTTGGTGTGTTGACCAAACTGTTTTCTCTGTGTAAATATAATCAATTACCAATATTATCATAAAATTTTGATTGTAAAAAATGATTAATTAATTAGCATTACTTTACCTACGCGTCCCACTTGTTATTTACTTTTTTTTTTATAAAAGTCCCATGAACTAAATTATTAGAGTATATATTTGAATTAAAAAATAAGATATATATTTTTGAGATATTACAAGCAAAATAAACGATTAAACTTATAGGTATACCAGTTAATACAAAAAACTTCGAAAAGTAATTAAAGAAGATTTTTATTATAAAGCGATCCGGTCTTTGTTTTTATTCAAATATGAAAATAATACCTATATTTTATGTTAACGCAGAAAAGAAATGAGACTGAAAGAGTCAAGTGAAATGAGAAATAAAAAGCAGCGCGACGGCAACTTGCAAGAAATACCCAAGTTTGGCAACATTGTGGAACTCTGCACGGAGTAACCAGTATTCTGATATATATATATATATATATATATATATATATATATATATATATATATATATATATATATATATATATATATATATATATATATATATATATATATATATATATATATTCTTATACTTTAAATTTCTAATAGTGTAAAAAAATGTCTACATGCTCATATTTAGCTTCGAACAACTTGAATCCTAAGGGTTTAAAAAAAAATGAAAAGGCTCATTAACATTGTACACACCAATGGGAACATGTTGCTTTCTCAAAGAGAAAGCGTTATAACGAAGATAAAAAATCTCTGTCTGTATGTATGTAAGTGTGTATGTATACATGAAACTAAAATTTTGAGAGAGAGAGAGAGAGAGAGAGAGAGATAGAGAGAGAGAGAGAGAGAGAGAGAGAGAGAGAGAGGGGGTGAGGAAGAGGGATTGATTGATTGATAACAAATTTATTCATGCCAAGGTTATCATAACCGTATGGCAAACAAACAATATAATACATTTTAACGATTGTAACATGTATAAAAATATATATAGTAAATAGCTATTATTACAAATTAATACTAATAACAAAAATAGCCTCTCAGTTAATATATTCGCAATGTATAACGCATGAGTATAAAACTAATATTAACAATTATAATCAATTAGATTAAATTCTATTCACACCTATGGGTGTTCTAATCCGACATTCGTATAATGCCATTTTAAACGATTCAACAGTCTTTTTAAGTCTGATAGCGATAGGCAAAGTATCCCATAGTTCCATAGCTTGAATAGAAAACGTGCATCTATAAGTTCTCGTTGTAGCTAGGGGGATTACAAAATTTGAAGATTTCAGTCTTTCAGAACGACGTGTGTCATCTTTGATTTCCGGAAAAAACTTCAAAAGATATTCCTGTCACCGTTAATATTTTATAAGTAGTGACTCCTAAAAAATATTTTCGACGCTCAGCAAGGGATAGCCAATTTAGCTGCTTATAATACGGTTTCAATGTCGCATCGCGTCTTAGACTAAATATAAATCGTATGACAATATTGCATAGTCGCTGGAGTTTAACAGCAAGATATTGCGAAAGATCACTAAATACTAGACAAGCATAGTCAAAGTAAGGAAATATTAGTGCATTGACTAGTTGTGTTTTAATCTGACTTGATAAACATCTACCTCTAAATCTTAATCGATAAAGAACATTGTGAACCCTAGAGCAAGTTTGGGATATATGGGCATTCCACGATAGGTCTTCACAAAGAATAATACCCAAATTTTTCACTGTGCTTACGAGTGGTATGATTGAACCATCGACTACTATGGGTGGAAGATTGTTCTTATTAATACGCATGCGATATCGCACGGATGCAAAAAGCAAGGCTTTCGTTTTATCTACATTAAGAATTAGTCCGTTCGATTTAACCCAATTTACTACAGCAGCAGCATCCTCATTTAATTTAGAGATCGCAGCTGGCAATTCAGCTGGCTCACATTGTATGGAAAATTGGAAATCGTTCGCAAAAAGTAAGCAATTATCTTTACAATGAACTAAGACTAGTACTAGCATGTTGATAAATATTAGAAAAATAATTGGGCCCGGAGTTGAACCCTGTGGTACGCCTGAAGAGTTTTTCATAAAATCAGATAAACTACCATCAAGATTAATCACAGCTTGGGATCGAAAAGTAGCAGGACTGTAACCAATCCCTTCTCGATCCCACGACGGATATCTTCGGTAAGTTTCAATAATGCCGTTTGCGTACTAAAATTACTTCTAAATCCTGACTGGTATGGAGAAAGAAGTGAATTTACTTCAAGATACTCAGTAAGCTGTTGCGTCATGAGAGAGTCAAATACTTTAGCAAAATGCGATAAATTAGCAACTGGTCTTGTATTTGCTGGGGAGCCAGGCGAAGGAACAGTACTAAGAGGAACTATGAGTGACTTTTTCCACTCTGTAGGATATGTACAAGATAATATGGACATATTAAAAAGATCAGTAAAAAAAGGGACTAATAATAATAGCATTTCTTTGAAGTAAGAAAGAGAAAGTCCATCACAGCTACGTCCTTTAGCTTTAGGAAGGCACGACAACATTGTTTGGTGGACTTGTATTCTGTCGACTGGTCTAGAAGAAAAACTAAGCTCGTTGTCACATAACGGTATCGCGAGTATTTCCCGAAGTTTTGTAATTGAACAAGGTGGGTGACAACATGTGACTGAGGAATAATAGCGAATAAGTTCATCGGCAGTAAAAATATGCATAGGTGATGATAACTGACTCTTCACTAGGCCAAATTTACTTAGTAGATTCCAACATTTAGATTTATCCGAAATGGATGCTAATGATCGAGTAATATAGGTATTTCTAGCTAAAGTTATCTCGTTTTTAAGCCGTTTGCGTAATGTTTTATACTCTAAGAGAAGGGATGAGTTTTTCGTGCGTTTAGCCACTTTATATAGTCTATTTCGGTATTTACATTTATCTTTGACTTCTTTAGTTAACCACGGAGCAGCATTTTTGTAAATATGACGGGTTTTAATTGGTGCATGTACATTTACTGTTTCAACGGCCTTAGATTTGAACTCATCTAACAGAATGTTTACATCATTATTATTACCGAATCTCTCACACATATCCTCCAAACAAGCACATATATCGTTGGAAAATAGATTTGAAGAGAATTTTATAAAATCTCTCGACGTCACTGTAATGTTCTTATTAATAGGATTATCCAATTTATAATCGATTATTATGAAATCGTGGCAATTAATAAATGGTGCTTCAGATTTTTCGAACGAATGAACCTTGCTTGAAGAGTCAGTAAGTATAACATCGAGCCATGTATCCGAACTATCTTTATGATGTGTCGCACCAGTTGGTACAAGAAATAAACAGTTTTCAGAAATAAGATTATGAAAATGCAGCCCATGGAAATTGTTAGTTAACAAATCCGAATTCAAGTCCCCAGCTAGAATAACATTCGAGTAGAGATGTACATATTTTTGAAATGACTCAAAAAAGCTTGTTAGAACATTACCCTTAGGTCGACGATAAATTAAGGCAAAAAGAACATGCTAATTATTTTTGAACTAATATCAACAAGTAGGTATTCGGGGTCATTCAAATTATTTATCTGTGGAGCGCTAAGTATCTTGTATGAAATTCCATTCCGAATATAGCATGCGACTCCGCCAGCTTGAATATAAGTACGTTTGCCACTAGTCGCTAAGAGGCCTCGATCGTTGCGAACTAGATTAAAATTCAATAAAGAGCGAATAAAGAGGTAAAGAGAGAATCTTCTTTATTAGGCGTAAGCCAGGACTTGGATATGGACAGTATATCGATATTTTTATTAATAAGAAATATTTTGATTTCATTTAGGTGATCTTTTATTGAATTTGCATTAATTTGAGCGACTCGTAAAAATGAATGTCTACAAAAGGATTGCGCTAGTGAGGTAGAATGTGTGGGCAGTCACAATAATTTATCAAGATCATTTTCGGTTACTATGCAAATTCTATTAGAATTATCATTTTTGCGAACATAAATATTGCCTTCACGCGTCCAAACGTAGTTATATTTGCACTGTTTAGCTTTCTCTTTAGTTAGATACAAAAGATTGTGAACAACTGAAGGCAACATTTCATATAAATTTATAATTAGGTTATCAGCGCCCTGGTAAAGATAGGAAAATAACAATTCGCCGAATTCTCGCTTAACTTTTAATACGTGGTCGATTATACTAGACGACTTAAATTTAACAATATAAGAAAAAGTCGGTATCTTATCTTTTTTTTCCCCTTATTTCTCGCATTATTATCATCGCCGCTTGAGTGAACATTTTGTATTTCCATTTCATTAGAAGAGTTTTGTTTTTTTTTGTTTAAACTCACGTATTTCTAGAATATCAGTTGTCAATGAACCTAGCTCTATATAATGTAAAATTTTGTTAGTGAGCTCATGTAATGGTATCTTTGACGTAGTAGGGATACTCGTAATTTTTATTTCCGTGCTTGGGTTAGCTCGGGCACGCAAGTCTTTTAAATCGTCTATTTCATTACGGAGAGTAACATTTTCTACTTCAAGAGATTTTAAGCGCACAGTGAAAGTGCTTACTTCTATAAGTTCCGGATCTGTGTTTTCACTCATACTAGCTATATGGTCACTAACGTTTGATAAGTTCAGATTACCAACGTTAATACCCCTACTAGAATCATAAACTAATGATTGCGCAGTAGAGCTATTATTTAAACCACTCCGCAGAGAGGGAGAAAGATTGCACGGATCTGAACTATGACGGATCTTGACTATGTCGACGAAGTGTATCTCGGAAAGAGCGAACACAGCAATGATCAGTTGGCTTATTTACAATAAAACCAAAAATACAACTCGGATGGAATGTACTACGGCATTCAGAACATTGACGATGTTTGAAAACAATTTTTCTTTTGCACTTTTTGCACTTATGCATGTGGAATATAGCTAAAATTACCGTACTTTAGTAACAAAAATTTACGAAAATAACTAGGCCTAGCTTATTGTAATGTGTGAATTTTCTTAAATTTTTCTAAGATATTTTTAATTCTTGGTTCTGTAAGTCGAAGCATGAACACAAAACTAAAAACTCAATTAAAATAACATAGCATATTACTAACCAAGGCACTACTATCGTAGATACTGATAACGGGTAAGTAAGAGTTTGTTATTAACAACCTTCTGTACTTGCGCGCGGTACTTCGCTGCTATTATCGCTTTTCACAAAATTTTACGACGCTTATTAATTTATGGTAGACACGCAAATAATTTGTGTAGCTATAGTTGGTCAGTATCAGGCTTAACATCACAACTGGTGAGGTACTTAAGTAATAGTGATTTTATGGTTTGGAGGGAGGTAGATTTGAGAGGTAGGGAAGTGATGTGATCCGGTAGTCTATTCCATAAATATGAGGCTGCTATTACAAATGAATTGGCATATAAGGAAGTTGTAAATTTACGTATGAGGAGGGGTTCAGTGCGAAGCCGAGCTGATCTACGTACATCAGTTTCAGCCGTAAGTATAAAGTAAGATTTTAGGTATTCTGGACAACCAGTTTTAAGTATTGAGAACGTCAGCAGACCCATGAAATACTCTCTTCGGGCTTTCACCGACGGCCACTCTAGCCGTTTACGGTAGGGGGTAACATGAGCCATCCAGGGAATAGTACCAAAATCGAAGCGTGTGCAAGCGTTCTACGCCTGCTGAAGCTTCAGGTTCTGTTCACCAGTTAGATCGTGATATACAAGGCAGGCATAGTCGAAATGAGGGAGAATAAGAGTCATCTGAGGGTGCGAAAAACTTGCTGACAGATGTGAGACACTTGTCTTCGCCAGTTAAGATCAGGAGTCTGCAAGACACCTAGATTTTTTACTTCGTTGACAAAGGGAATAGGAATGCCATTGATCGTAACCTTAGGTAAAAGTTCTGTATTGGTTAACGAGAGGTTCAATGTGCTACCAAAGTATTGCTTTGGTATTAGATAAGTTTAATGTGAGCCCGTTACTGGTGGCCCACTGGATAATAGCAGAACAATCGGCAGATACTTTATTGATGGCGTCAATAAGTTCATGTCGCTTAGAACTTCTGTAAATCTGTATGTCGTCAGCATAAATCATGTGTTTGGTGAATCGCAATACCCTGGGGAGGTCATTGATGAAAATGGCGAACAGTAATGGACCAAGGACCGAGCCTTGGGGAACTCCAGCCAATGTGGCCATCCAATTTGATATACTCCCACCCTCATCAATGACGGCCTGACATCTGTCGTCTGTCGTAATGGTAATGCCGTCAAGACCAAAAGTTTTGGACTTTGCAGAACTAAGAGCTTCAGAGACGTCACTTAGGGTAGTGCTAGTGAAACTGAATGAAGGTGTATGAGGTGAAGGTGGAGGGAGAGCTGGTAGCGGGAGTGGAGGGGATTGGTAAGATGCATTGGAGACAGATGCGAGATGATTGTTAATACTGTTATGTGAAAAATGAGTAATGGGTGAGGTTGAACGTAAGGAGACTATGCCTAGCCTGTTTATGAATTTCATTTGCGTAATAAGTGGTTTTTGAGTTTCGTAGCAGTGTAAGAGCTTTAGTGCGCAGGACTCAATATTCGGTGAATGGTAGTCCACTGTCCCGTGCTGTCCTATAAGCCCTATCACGTTCTTTTATAGTCGCGCGGATTTCGGATGAGACCCATGGTTTTCGTCGATTATTTATATAAATTGATCGAAGTGGTGCGAACTTATCAAGTGAGCACGTGACAACGATGTTGAAATGCGAGACCATTTGTTTAAGATTGTTAGTATTAGATATGTTATTAATATTACTAGATAACTCAGCAATATATTTATCCCTATTGAATCTACAGAAATCACGAGAAGTGATATGGCAAGAGAATTTCGGCGAAATACTAAGAGGTATAACTAGTTCGATTCTGTCGTGTCCATAGGTAAAGGGTACATCTGATTTGCTATATCTTACAACTGCCGATGGTGCATGCACGATGAATAAGTCTAGCCAAGTATGAGATTCAAGACGATCTTTGTTGATTGTGTGATGCATCGGCCCGGAAGGGACCAGATACAGTGCGTTTGATCGAATGATGTCATACATATATTTGGCTTCATATGAGGCAGTAGATAGCATGTTACAGTTGAAGTCACCCGTGATAACAACATTATTGTAGCGCGTGAGAAAGACTGAGAGTTTATTAAAAAATTTGTGATGCATTGCTGTTTTAGGAGGCCTATAAACGACAGCAAATAAGAGAGTCAGAACCACGGATAATCTCAACTATGACATACTCAGGGACGCTGCCATGTCGGACATCGGACGTCGCTAGAGTCTTAAAATTAAGTGAATTATTTATGTAGATAGAACCCCCCCCCCTCCTGAACGCCCCAGACGATCATGTCGAACGAATGCATACCCGACTATGGCCACGGCGGAGTCATCACCGAAGTCATCATTATCTTCATCAGACAGTTTAGTTTCAGTTATAGCAACTATATGTTTCGGATATGCGTAATGGTAGGCCTCTACTTCCTCAAAATGAGTAGTTAGGCCATTCACATTTGCATGCATGATTTCAACATTCACGGAGGGAGTAGAGGATGAGGGGTTTCCCATATTGTTCGGATTTAAACTCACGTTTACGTTGCGCCGTTCGCATTGGGCCAAGCACGAAAATTTGATCGGTAATTATTACTATCACTATTATTACTAAAATTAATGAGATTAGAATTACTAATGTTAGTTTCTTCGGTGCTCCCTCCCCTAACAATAACAGCATTGTTTACATTATTATTAATAGTCATCGATTGGCTAGACAGCTGTTGCCTTGACATGCTATTTGCGTTGTGCAAAGTTTGCACAACCTGATAGTCGGTATCGTTCAGATCACGTTATTTACCGGTGGGCAGGATGACAGGTTGTGTTCACTGTGAATCGGAATAAGCGGAGAGTTTAAATCTTTACACATATGAACCACCAGGTCAATCACTCTTGGACGTCCGTACCCCAAAGTACTAGACGCAGGTCTGGCTTTTAACAACAAATTAAATACATTTCTGGGGTACGGGGTTCTTACAGCGATTGCCGAGGTGGAAGCGTGACCGAAAACCGTAACAGCTGTAAAAGTTTTGAGTTCAAGCCGCGTAAAAGTAACGTGATCACGAATTAAGGTGATGCTAAACCCTCTTGTTACCGTAAAATACGGGGAACCACTTTTTTCATTCAATATTAAATTTTGAGAAAATATCTCTCTGAAAAGTTGTTGTTTTTGAGTAGGACAATAACGTTTCATAGAGATATTTACTCAAAATTAAAAATAAAATAAGAAAAGTGGTTTCTCATATTTGTCGGTGACTGGTGGCTTTAGCATCACCTTAATGCAGACCTTGCTGTCCAATAACAGGTGTAGATGTTGGGGCGGTCGAAGAGGATGCATATCTTGGTAGCGTGCCAGTGCCTTGATGTCGAGGAGTAGCAAGTGGTGCGGCGATTAACGATGCAGTGGATGTTCGTGGGAATTTATCAGCTGACAGTATGTCGGCTACGAGATTAGCCAGATTCAGTGCTTCCAAGAGCTTTGCAGCGATCTCACGCGGTCCGAGTAGAATATCCACTGGAATGTCGGATATAATCAGCTCCGCCGTATCAATATAGTTATTTGGAGGTACTGGAGTATCCCTGACACTAACTTGAGGGCGCATATTGACGAGTGCGTCTAATTTCTTGTTTATTTCATCAAGCTGTGAACTATGTGCTTCAGCTACCTGTATACATTTTTGTAACTGAGTGTCATGTTCGTTGAGACGCGAGTGAATATCAGATAGATCATTTAATCTCTCCTCGATTTTGGCCTCTTGCCTTATGCAGAAGCTATCAAATTGTGTCTGTTGGGACGCTTTAAGTGCATCAAATTGTGAGGAGATTTGTTGCGTTTGCTGTCTAATAATGTTCCTAAGGTTGGTCATTGCTCCTCCAGGTAGCGAAAAGTCCCCCGCTAGTGCATCACTTTGCGCTTGGTGAGCGGCATCTGACTGCATGGACACAGGCATTTCAGTCGAGCCCACGGCAGACGGCTGCTGTTGCTGCGACAGCGTCGTCGGCGGCGGCATCGATGGTGCCAACGGGCGAGAGAGAGACGGAGCGGGAGTAGCGGTGGGAGCTGTAGAGGTATTGCTGTTATCGACTGTGGCTAGACTAAGAGAGTTATCGGTGAGCGAGCCTGCTTGTGTGTGTGGGTAGGTAGCGACAGAGCCACTGGTCTCATGCGTGTGCGTGCCTAAAGATGTGTACGTACGCTCCGTGCCGACTATAGCAGGTATTTTGACTGCGTCATTACCAGCTGATGATTGCCGTATGCATAAAATTAGTGTTCAAGTACTCAGGCCGTTCAGTCTTGAGAAGTAAAAAAGTCATTGAACCTAGAAAATACTTTTAACCTTGGGCCATCACAACCGCTTGTGGTAGGGGGTAACATGATCTCTCGCAGAAATATTTCCATATACAAATCTAGCGCACGCATTTTGGGCTCTCTGAAGCTTAATATCATATTCCTCGGTGATATCATGGTAAACAAGACAGGCATAGTCAAAGGTAGGAAGTATAAGTTATTGAACAAGGGATTTGCGGACGGATAATGAGACTGCGTATTTGTGGGATCCGAGTTGTCGTAGTGTACCAAATACTCGTTGGCAAATGTGAGCAGCGTGTTTCTCCCAGCTGAGGTCCGATTTCAGCCAGACTCCAAGATTCTTTGTTTCCGACACAAAAGGTATGGGAGAGTTAATTACTGTCACACAGGGCAGATCAGCCATGTTGACCGTTGCTAAGTTTAGTGTGCTACCTAAAAGCATTGCTTTTGTTTTCACTAGATTGAGGGTAAGACCATTAGAAGTTGCCTAGTTATATATGACTGTAGCATCAGCTGAAACTTTAGCGATGGTGTCAACAAGTTCATACGGATAACAACTACGATAGATTTGTGTATCATCAGCGTAAATCATGTACCTGGTGAACCGAAGCACAGCTGGCAGGTCATTGATGAAAGTGGTAAATAACAGAGGACCTAGCACCGATCCTTAGGGAACCCCCGCGAAGGTGCAAATCCAATATGATATTTTGCCATCCTCATCAGCGACTGCCTGACATCTGTCAACGAGGTAGGAGATAAACAAAGTTATAGTATGGTCTGCTATCTTACAAGAGCGTAGCTTATGAATGAGGATGTGATTAGGAATGCAGACAAACGCTTTACTAAAATCGAAAGGCACTAACACTGTGCATTTAGCATCATCCATTCCCAACCTATTGTCCTCGATTACCCGCAAGCAAGGCTGTTTGAATACTATGCCCAGACCGAAAGCCGGCCTGGTGTAGATCAATGAGTTTGAATTTTTCTAGATGATTTTTCAATTGTTTGGAGAGGATGTGTTCTAGTACTTTAGAGCATTCGGCAAGCCTTGCAGGGGGGCGAAGATCTGATAGGCTGGAAACGGTTGATGATTTTCGTATCGGTGTAATGAGTGTTTGCTTCCAAAATGTTGGGTAAGATGCAGTTGCGATGGATGAGTTAAATATGTCTGTTAGATGTTCGAGAATGATGGGACATGAAGTGCGTAAATGGTTTATGGTAATGTCATCCAGACCATAAGTTTTTGACTTGGCTTCGGCTAATTCTTCCATGACATCACATCGTTCGATTTTGGACAATGAGAAAAATGGGATGCTGTAAGATACATCAGTTAGAGATGGAGGCAAAGTGTATGTTGATCTGATTCGGTTGGGAACGGGAGAAAGGAGATATTCTAGGAGAAGAAACTACACCTAACCTGTCGGTACTTCCAAAGATCATTGGAGCATTGGAGCGTTGTGATTTATAAATTACATTGTTGTAGTGTGCGTTCTTTGAGCTACCTAGACGGCTGAGCACTTGTACACGCAAGGACCGATATTTCTCCATTAGAGAGTTGAAGCCAGTGTCACGTGCCCTCTTATAGACGTGATCGCGCTGTTTCATGAGTGATCGAATGTCGTTATTTACCCATGGTTTGCGCTGACTAGAGAGAACTGTTGTACGCAATGGTGCATGCTTATCGAGTGCGCCTGTGACCGCCGTGTTAAAGCATTCGATCTTATTGTGCAACTTAGATTTGTCAAAAAATTTGTAGAGATTTGATTTGAGGTCTTGCAATTATTGCACCTTATTAATCGAGCGAAAATTTCTGCGTACCACTTCTTGTGGACTAGGTGAAAGGTAGCGGAAACGAAAACAAAGATCAATCCTATCATGTCCTACGGTGAACATCGATGAGTGGGTACGTGATTAAGTACGTGATGAGTGGGACCTGATGGGACTAAATAGAGTGAATAGTTGTTTATTACCGAATGTATAAACTGGATCGTAAGAATCGTGGATCATGTTACAATGAAAATCACCTTTGATTACGACATTGCTATATGATGACAGAAAGCCAGTTAGGACATTAAAAAATTCGGAGAGAGAGAGAGAGAGAGAGAGAGAGAGAGAGAGTGATTGAGTGATTGATTGATCTTTATTCCGCCTTGGGGTAGAACCCCGTCTGGCGCAAAGAAAATACAAAGTTATAATTTAATTAAATTTACATAGCATAAATGTACAAAGAAATTAACATGTAAGTTTAATTTTAATTGCAAGTGTAAATTCGCTTACTATTATTTACAATTCAAGAATTAATAGTATCGGATGAATAGATTCTAACTAAAGTCTAAGTGCTAAGTTGTAGAGCTAACGCAACATATGTAATAAAATATAATATAATATAATAACTAACTAAACGGATAAGCCCTCATTTTGAATCCTTGTTTCCCAGTCTATACGATCACGCGTAAAGAGTGCATCTCGCAGGAAGGTTTTGAAAGTCCCAAGGGCCGATGAAGAAAAATCTACAACACATAACGAATTCAGCAACGCGGACGCTCTTATATGAAATGCCTGATTGAGGGGTTCCGTACGAGGGGCAGGATACAGAAGAACTTGAGGGGGATTCCTAGCTGACCGACGCATAGTTGCATCAATATTGAGTCTTAAAAAACAACTGGCAAGATAAGAAGGACGTCCGTGGGCAATGACAACATAGGCTAGTGCGGCAGTAAAATATTCATGCCTACGTGCTGCTGACAACCAGCCTAATTCCATCCTAAAAGGTGTAACATGAGCACGAAAGGGAATATTGGCAAAAACAAATCGAACGCACGCATTTTGGGCACGTTGAATTTTCAGGGATCGGGTGGAGTCAAGATCACTGTATACGACTGAAGCATAATCAAGCTATGGAAATATAAGACTTTCCACCAAGTTCTTCCTTAGTTTCAACGTTAGGGCATGTCTGTAGAGTTTTAAAACAAATAAGGTGCCATAGACTTTTCATGCTACATGCTTAGTATGTAGCTGCCACTCGAGAGTAGGGGTGAGCCACACACCAAGGTTACAGACCTCGGAAACATATGGAAGCGCATGACCATCGATTATAACTTCAGGAAGGTTTGCTATGTCGATTTGCGAAATGTAAGCAAGACTTCCAAGAATCATGATTTTTGTTTTAGCTAAGTTTAGATCCAGACCATTTGCACCTGCCCAAGTGGCGACAGCTTGAGCATCTCTCGTGATTTCAGCTATACCTTGAAGGAGATCAGATGGATAGCAGTGATGATAGATCTGGATGTCATCGGCAAATATCATGAAATTAGCATACTTCAGGACTGATGGAAGATCATTTATATAAATAGCAAAAAGTAAAGGGCCGAGGACACTCCCTTGAGGTACACCTGAGGCAGATCTGAGCCAATCCGATATAGAGCCACCCTCATCTATTACTGCTTGAATGCGGTCTGTAAGATAGCAGAAAAACCATCGTAGGACCCTATCAGAAACATTGATTGCGCGAAGTTTGGCAAGTAGTATCGCATGTGGGATTGAGTCAAATGCCTTTGAAAAGTCAAAGAGAATCAAAATTGTGATCATTCGATTATTAATAGCCCGCCTGATATCACCAAGTACACCTAGTAGAGCGGTCTGAGTGCTATGGCCACGACGAAAACCAGCTTGCCTAGGATTTAGAAGGTTATGAACCTCGAGATACCCTAGCAGTTGATGATGAACTAGCCGCCCAAGTATCTTGGATAACTCGGAGAGTTGGGCTATTGGTCGCGTGTCCGATGGTGTAGATGGAGCTTTAACTTTAGAAAGAGGGACTAACAGAGCTTTTTTCCATGCTGAGGGGTAATATGCATTCAAGAGCGAAGAGTTCATTAGATCAGTAAGAGGGCCCAAAATATCAGGCAGGGCAGCTTTGATCATCGTCACTGACAGGCCATCGACGCCAGTGAGAGAGTGAGAGAGTGAGAGAGAGGAGAGCGAGAGAGGGAGAGAGGGAGAGAGGGAGAGGAAGAGAGAGAGAGAGGGAGAGAGAGAGAGAGACAAAGAGAGAAAGACAGGGGGGCGTCTCTAGTCGCATCGGCGACGGCAAATATAAGCCGCGCGGAGAAAGCCTCTTCCAGATCTACACTCGAAGAGGTACCTTGCTTTTAACGTTGAATAACATTTATATGTCATATTATAATTTATATTACATATTATCATTTATGAGAATGTCAGTTAAGATACCGTTAAAAAAAGAATCAATAACATATAATAATAACACTAAACCGATAGTATTAAAAATTAAATTAAACCACTAATATTAAACGATTAACCTGTGCCTGCTATATAGCTATGCAAGGTTCGTAATTATGGTTTTATTTCAAGCTTTAGTGTAATTTTCTCAGCATATTATTAAATACATTATTAATAAAACATATTGTTTTTTGCTTTAATGAATATTTGTTCAACTTTGATGTACACACGAATGACACCCCGCAATAATACGAAAATCGTTTTAAAAATATAGAGGCTCTTTAAGTGGTAGTTTATTTACTAATTTGTTAAATTGAACCATTTAGTCATTAAATCAAATGTCTCATTGAGTTGAAGTGTGCATTTATTAAATTAATTTAAATATAACAGCACAAATATTAGGAAAGGTTCAGAAACCAGTGTAGGTATTATTCTACTGACATCAGGACATGATCAAGATATGTTCAAGTTATCCTTAATTAGGGATCAAATTGTTCCGAACGATACGAAAAGGAAGTTCTGCGTTTCATTAACAGAAATTATGTTTAAAGTATTTTGAGCTATTTTGTGATGAAATAAAGTTAAAAATATTTCAGTTTTCTTCAGTTGTTGTCATATTTTAGGAATGCAATCATGAGCTATTAAATACTATAGCAACAGTAAAACGAAAGTAAAAACTTAAATAGGGGAGAGAAGCGCAGTTTGGGACTGTGTCTCTTTGAAATACTACCAGTTTTGATACTTTCCAACTAGGTATGTAGAAACAATGGTTCAGGTATTTGATCTTTATTATACAAAGAACGCTACAAATTTACAAAATTTCTTTTTATATTAAATTCAAATTCGTCGTCGCTTAATTGGTATTAAGTTTGGGACACCAGTACAACATAAAAAGATAAACATAAAAAACAATAAATGCACTTCTATCAGTGCATATATCCGTAGAAAATTATTATAATTGACTTATTATAATAGGGTAATATAATCTTTAATAACTTCTAAAAAATAGCAATGTATAAAGTGATTAGAATTAGATTTAAAAATAGTGTCCCAAAGTGGGGGACCATGTTTCAAAGTAATCGAATCTTAAGCTTGTTTTCTACATTAAATTATTAAATGCTATTTCTAGGGATTTAATAACTTTTTCATTATTATGAAATAGATATAGAATACCTTTATGCATTTGCGAATATTAAGTAAATAGTTTTATTTATTATACGAGCTCCTCCAGTGATTTTTTATCAAAAAGTCGAAAATTTTTTATGACTTATTTTGAATGTTTATAATTTTATGAACATTATGAGTTTAGATGTCAAAATTCGAAGTTTTAATAAAGTTATAACCAGTCCATAGAAACAATTTACAGTTTAGATAGCATTCAATGATAAAACCTTAAACGCGTTTTTCTCCCAACTTATTTTTCTAATTTCAAAAAGTGCTAGCAGCCAACCTGTTCAACGAAACCTTTTTAAAAAAAATTAACAATATTTTTAAACCCTTAACTGGTTGAGGGTGGCTAATGTGTATAAACCGATTTTTTCAATTATCCACAAAATTTATTAAAATTGAAAACATTCGATAAAAACTAAATGTTTCTAACTTTTTCTAAGACCTTAAAGAATACAATAACTGACTACATAAGAAATTTCATTAATTTTTACGTTTACAGTAAGACAATATGCAAAGAAATTTGAGTCAATTCGTGACATATATAAACGTTATGCCACCCTCAACCTGTTAATAAACAAATCTCTGAATTTTTTAGGGTATACTGATTTTAAATATTTTACTTATAAATTGTTAGTCTTAAAACATGAAGTTTTTTAATAATTTTATTATTAAAAAAATGTTTTATCTATTTTTGATTATTTTATTTAATCGAACACAAACAATTTTTGAAAATCCGTTTTTTGTTCATTTCAAGTTAAAAAATATTAAATTTTTTTAAAAGGGGTTTGTCGAACAGGTTGGCTGTTAGTACCTTTAAAAAATCCCTAGTTATAACACAAGAATATGAATTTTCTTGAATGTCTTGTTACCAAATTTTATTGAAAAATGCTTAAAATTTTTTTATGATCTCTAATCGTGACAAAAAAATGTTACCTAAACTATAATGTTATTGGATGTTATAGATAGATTTTTTTAAGATCGCTGGAGAACCCCCTTATTGTTAACAAATGTATTTTATGTATATCAACATTAATAAAATTGTCTGTACTATAGTTTTTTTTTATAAGATCGTACAAAATAGTTATTTTTTGCAATTTAATTCATTGAATTTAAAGATATGCATAGTATACTTACTTGTTGAATGTCGTTGTTAAAGTTGAACAAAAGTTTATTGAAGCTTATCACAGGGTAAGTTACTGTGCAGTCAATCCAAATGGTAGGCAATTTGGTAGGAATAGATAAGATTGAAATGTCTGCAAGATCTGTGTAAAATTCATTGAGTGACTTAAAAAATTTACTGGGTACAAAATTATTATCTCCACTGGGTACTGGTCCAAGTAGTTCATTAATAACTATAGGCAAGTAAAATGAATAACTGGCTAAATCGCATGGAGTAACGTGTAGGAATAATTTGACAGTCGTTGAAGGAGGTATTGTAATTATTTGTTCGTTATCTGTGAAATTGCATTACATAAGTTTAGTGCAATAAGTTTAGCACGTATAAAATTTGATCGTAATTACTTACTAATATAGTCAGCACTTTTTAATGCCGAAAGGGACATCCGAAACTCGGGATATTCCTTAAGTAAAAATTTGATTGTAATACTGGAATTGGTCAAATTACTTGCAACGATTTCTTGAACTTGATATGACATTAAATTTATTCTTTTTATTTCGATTTTATTTGGTTTAAAGAACAATTTTGGAAATGCAACTGAACCATGTAGTTTTAATTGCAGATTTAGACATTTTTGTACAATAATATTAATCAACGTTGAGAACTGTATGCAAGTATCAAACTTTAAACATATCTGAAAATGATTCGTGTTATTAATGCAAACATTATTTGGTCAATTTAATTAAACATGTTTATAATATTATTAAATACGTTGATAATGGCGATGTTCACCTATTGCCTCGTTTACACATACACTTTAAAGTGTATCTCTAATGTTGAATAATATATATGTGATAATTATAAGGCTACATTAAATGTACAACCTAAATAGACAATTTTTTATAGTATTTATAGTAGTTTTTATTTTTTGTTGTATCTGTAGATGGGGTATATGAACATATTTTCTTATAAATACGATATTTTTAAAATATATTCTTTAATATACTTTGAAATTAAATATTTGTAAAAGTAGAATCTTACATCCATTTTAAAATTCAAATATTATAGCCCAATTAAAGAATGAATAAGAGCTCCAAACTGCAACAAAAAGTTTTTTTTTACTGAAAATCATAAACCAATTCTCTGAAAAATATTCTCAAAATTTAAATTCCAGTAATTGCTTTTTTAATTATTAGTGAAAAGGTTTAAATTGTAAACAAAATCAGTTATATTGATCTTGTTGTCTCTTTAAAATTAGTACCTTTATAATTACGGGTACACCCAACGGTAAAACTATTTTTCTGAACGAGTCCCTAAATATCAACTTTTTCATAGGCGAAAGAATGTCAAGTTACCGAAAAGTCAACTGAAAGATGACTTCAGATGTGATTTTGTTTCTTACACCTATGAAAAAGTAGTTATTTAACGATCGAAAAAATGGTTTTACCGTTGTGTGTACACTAACTCAATTATGTGAACTAAAATTAAATATCGGCGAGATATAGCGACGTGCTAATTACTACATTAACCTGCCAAATAGTTTAGGCGATGATCAATCATTAGATATATCAAAAGTTACATTTATCGAGCGTTTGATAGCATAGGCTTATTTATTATGCAAATAGAAACATGTTTAAAAAACGAAAACCTGTTAGACATTTAAGGATGTGGCTCAGTCGAGAATATTTTCGATCCATTGACACTAAAGCCTAAAGAAATTTACCAGCATCTATTATATACAAAATTAAAAATTATGCTCGATTCAAAATTATGATAAAAAGTTAGAAAAAAATCAGTCATGCCATATGTTTAAAAGACAAAACCAGACCCAGTAGATTGTTATCTAGGATGTTTGAATTATGTTTTCCGAAAGTTAGAGCTCATAAGGTTATAATAGAAAAAGGTACAGTGGTGCCAATTTGACGGTTTCCGAGAAAGTACATATCTTCCAGACGCTGTATCTTTGATATATATATATTATAGTTTCATATATATATATATATATATATATATATATATATATATATATATATATATATATATATATATATATATATATATATATATATATATATATATATATATATATATATATATATATGTGTATATATATATATGAAACTGTAAGAAAATGATGTATTTCATACCCAAAATATGTAAGAAAATGTCATACCCTTACCTATATTGGTTCAGGATTTATGCCAAGCTGAAAAACATAATGATTTGCATTATTATCATTTTTCTCAAAATGTATGTATTTTTATCTCGAGAATTATAAAAAATAAAGTACTTCAGTCCGTGTGTTTTGAAAAAAGAATTTGATGCAGAATATGATAGTATTTTTTGCATCACCAAATTTGATTTAAACTGAGCGTCACAAGCAATTTTATTGAAAAAAACTTCAATGATAGTTTTAGATGTATATTTTAAGATAAAGCAAGATTTAGAAAGGTACTATCACTCAGTTACGAGAAAAAAATAAAAGAAATTGGCTTATTTTATCAGAAACAGATTTACATGTTAAATACCATAAGAGTCTAACTTTCGTAAAATAAACAAAATTCTTTTATTTTTTTTCGTAACTGAGTTATAGTACCATTCTATATCTTGCTTTATCTTAAAATATACATCTAAAACTATCATTGAAATTTTTTTCAATAATATTGCTTGTGGCGCTCAGTTTAAAATTTCATCGGTGTCTTGGCAGAAACTTGGACCAATAAAAATCATTAAATTTGATGATGCAAAAAATACTATCATATTCTGCATCAAATTCTCTTTCCAAAACATACGGACTAAAGTACTTTATCTTTTATAATTTTCGAGATTAAAATACATACCATTTGAGAAAAATGAAAATAATGCAAATAATTATGTTCTTTAGCTTGGCATAAATCCTGAACCTCTAGAGGTAAGGGTATGACATTTTTTTACATATTTTGGGTATGAAATGCATTATTTTCTTAAAGTTTCAAAGTTTTAAAATTTGTTATTTGCTCACTTGACGTGGAATCACCCATATATATTATAAATATATATAGAATTGATATATAGAAATATTGGAAAATCGATTTTTTCGTAATTTTTGACGATTCTCGAGTGGGTGACATCCGTCGTTAAATAAAGGCACCTGTAGATGTATTTATGAATATTGAATTTGTTTATAATTTCCAACCTTCTTACAATAATAAATAATGATGTAATGCCTAATTAATGTTATCATTAAGTTGTAGCAATTTGTAGTGTTAATACTTTTCCACTTAACTTTTTTATATGTAAAATATTAACAAACATTTTCTTCTAAACCATTTCAGCATATTTTATTTCTTAAAGTACCATACAATAATGGTGAAACGAATAACGTGAGTTAGTTTCTTTAATTGTGTAGGTTAAATTCTTTTTTACTGGACTACCATTATTATTATTGTAATTTATAATAAATTTAAAATATTGTTTTATTAATTTTTAATTGGTAATTAATAATTAATAATTAATTATCAGTTAATAATTATTTTTAATTAAATTATTATATATTAATTAATTCAGAGGTATCCTTACTCTCTTATAAATAAGTTATTTGTTCGCGGAGTAAAATGACGTAAAAGTTGTTATTTAATAATTTACTAACGAGGAAAGTACAGGTAGTGAGGGAAACAAATTTTGATGAGATTTTAAAAGTATACTGGTAGTATTGGTACCCATGGTGGAAGGAGACAAGGTGTACTCAGCAGGAGCCCTTCCAAAGTCCACCATTTATGGATCATGTATTTTCAATGATCCACAAATGATAAACTTGGGAAGCGCTTTTACTGAGCACACCTTGTTTTTTTCCACCATGCTGGTACCTAAGAATAAACTCCAACATCCGTTATTTCATCTAGCCAGCCTCTACCCCCGAGATTTAGGCAATTGGGCTCTTTTTAGTGAATACCCATTTTTAGTGAAAAATAGTACTTCTACTTCAGATCATAACTCTGCAAGCTGTAATTCTGAAAAGACCACTCTAAGTTAAGTATAAGTGGATAGAAAGAGGTTTAATTTCCGCTTTGTTTCACACGAAAAAATGAGCCTAATTCCGAAGATGTTAACTATCAAAGAAAGTGATGAAAAAATACATGAACATTTAAGGATTTCAACTCTTAGCTCTTTTCATCATATTCTATGATATTTAATTTTGGAATACATTCATTTTTTTTTATAGAAGGTGCCGGGGTGTTTAATACCTCAGGGACACTTAGTTTTCACCATTGTATCCCTATCTCCCCGGGTTGAACTTAAGGCGGCTCCACGAAACCTACAGCTTTGCAGTAAGCAAGCAGTTTGCTCGTGTTTACCTCCTTGAAAATCTCGGGATCTAAGATCCCGTTCCCAAGCCATCTCTGTCGATGTCCGGTTAGATTGGGACATTTGCAGAGGAAGTGACTGGAGGTCTCCTCTTCTTCGTTGCACCATCTACACAGGTTGCTTGTTCCCTGTGTTTTGTATAAGTAGCACCGTAGGTCACAGTGTCCAGTTAATAGACCCAGTACGATGCGTGCCCTGCGTTTATCCAAGCTGATAATTCCTTTTCCCCACTCGGTGATATGTTCCCCCAGTAGTTCTTTGGACCATCTATATCCTGTAGAGTTTTTCCATAGACTCCATCTTTCTTTTACTAATTTTTTCCTAATTGCGTCACAGCCTTCCTGGTATGGTATTCCTACCTCCCTTTCTGGCTGTCTGCTTTTATTTGCTGCCTGCTTTGCAAGCTGATCTGCTCTGTTATTCCCTTTTATTCCCGAGTGTCCAGGAATCCAGGTGATGCAGACCTTGTTTACTCTGGCCAGTTTGTTTAGGATGTTTTTCGTGTCCCTGACCATGGCTGACGTGGTGCTAGGTTTACCAAGAGCTAGGATAGCTTGGCTGTCGGTGCAGATTTGGATATCTCTGCTTTCTATCCTTTTTTGCACTAAGTTCCTCGCACAGATCTCTATGGCGGTTAGTTCCGCCTGTATCACTGTGTTAAGTCTTCCCAGGCTGTGGGCTGCGTCCTCCCTTCGCTTGGGACCACAGATTCCAATTCCCGTACCTTTGTCCGTTTTAGATCCATCTGTGAACCAGATGCCTCCATGTCCAAAGTTTCGGTTGTTCCATTCCTCTCTATTCGGTATTTTCGTTTTGTAACGTTGCCCGAATTGGAAGATTTTATTAATTCTAACCTGGGGCTTTCCAAAGATTGGTTCACCCAGCATTTTCCTCCGGATTGTGGTATGTCCGTTTCCTTCCTCTGACCATCATGCGCCGCACATCAGTCTGTATGCCGACCTGGCGGCCACCTCCTTAATATTTAAGTCAAGGCCCTCCATGTCCAGCAACATCCTGACGGCGGCTGTGGGGGTACTTCTTCGCACCCCGAAAATTCCCGTCAATATGACCGCCTGTACATGGTCCAGGCTTGCTTTTGTGGTTTTATTTTCGACTGCTTTCCACCATATTACTGCAGCATAGGTAAGCTTTGGTTTCAGTATTGCCTCATATATCCATAAGGTTTTCTGGGGTTCTAGCCCCCATCCTGTGCCAATAGCCGCTGTACACTGCATGCATATCGTTAACACCTTTCCGTATTGCTGTTTAACACGCTGCTTCCAGGTTAGTTTCTTATCTAGATATATCCCTAGATATTTAACCCCTTCCGCATACGGTATTTCTTTTCCGTAGAAGTTAACCTTTTTGTTGAGTTTACATTTATATTTAGTGGTGAAGACTACAATCTCTGTTTTTTCCGGATTTACCCCCAGAGATACCGTCTGGCACCAATCCCTGACTTTGCTCAGTGCTCTTTGAACAAGATCCGGTAAAACTTCCTCATACTTACCCCTGACAAGTATGGCAAAGTCATCCGCATAGCTGACAGCGTAGATCCCCACCCTGTGAAGTATGCGTAGGAGTTCGTTCGCTACGAATGTCCACAAGAGCGGTGATATGACCCCCCCTTGCGGGCATCCCTCGTTAACTTCTCCCCTTACTGTTTATCCCTTCCATTTACAATAAATGTCCCTGCCGCTCAGCATCCCCGCTATCCAGTTTTGAATGGTTCGCGGTACACCATGCTTCGCCATCGCTCTGTCAATGGTTATCCTAGTGGTGCTATTAAAAGCTCCTTTTATGTCCACAAAGGCACCAATTACCGTTTCCTTGGCGCTTTTTGCCTTTTTCAATATATCCTACAACAGAGTGTAAAGCCGTTTCCGTGGATTTGCCTACCGAATATGCATGTTGTTCCTGGTGTAGTGGAGAACTTCCCAGGATCGTTTCCCTTATGTACCTATCCACCAACCTCTCCAGCGTTTTCAGCATGAAGGAGGTAAGGCTAATAGGTCTAAAGTCCTTCACAGACGTATAACTCTTCTTTCCATCATTAGTTCCTACAAACAGATCTCAGCTTGTATTTAGCCCTCTAACGCGTCCCTTCCATACCCAAGGTTCTTGTATTAATGTTATTAGGGCTGTGTTTGTATGCACCTTAGCCATGTTCCGTGCTAAAACTGTAGAGGCGCTTTTGCTATGGTGCAAATTAATCTGAGAGAAGTGTATCTTGGTGGCAGCTATTTTATTTCGGTGCCACGGCGGTATTCTCGCGGTTCAGTGTCTTGAAAGTCACCGAACCGACACCCGCCGTGAGTCTGTAATTCCGACTCATCAGTGTAGCGGCCGATGGTTCGTCTAGGCCCAGAATCAGATAGCCTTCCGGCGTCTAATTTAGGACCGCCCACCTGGACGTGTCGACTCCCCCATTCTGTCCCCGGACCAGCTTCAGGAAATCCGGTGCAGTTTTAACCCCCTCGGGGAGCCGAGTCATCACCTTGGTGATTTTTAGCTCCTCCGCACTTACTCTGGCCTTCAGGTTCGAGTCCCCTAGGTCCAGTTTCTCTGCTTCTCCTTCTATCCAGGTCGCTGTTTCCTTGTCTTCGCAAACGAAGACAAGGGTGCCCTTCCTCGGAAAAGTTTCTTTGAATCGGGGTACAAAGTCCTCCTCTTCCATCTTTAGGACTTGGTTCACCACCGCTTCCTTGAATTTTCCTATCACGTCAGCAGGTATCTCCCTTCCGAGATAATCCCCACAAGTGAGGATGACCCTGGGCAGGTTTGAAGCCGCCGCCGCGAAACTCCCACTCTCCTTAGGGCGCTTAAGCAGTCTCGAAGCCTGCTCCAGCGCCTCCAGGCTAGAAGATGCCATCCTCTTGCCCCCCGAGGCCCCAGTAACAGGAGTTGAAGGTTGAGTGAGTGCGTTGGCACTCCTCTCTTCCCTCCTCCTCCGCCGCCTGTTTGCCCCGAAAACGGGCACGGGTCGGCCCTCCTCTATCGCCTGTTGCTTCAGGAGTTTCCTCCTTTGTGCCCCACTCAGATGTCGATTCAAGCTCGTCTCGTCCTGGGGTATCTCTCCAGCGATCTCCGTTGCCGGAGGTTCCTGGAGGTCTTTCTCCGAGTTGTCGGCGATCGGTTCTTGACCCCGATCAGCCGCCGTCTCGTCTGTTGTTTTTTTAATACATTATCCATGTTAGTCCCACGAGTAGTGCGGAAGTATTTGGTCCGTCCGACAGGAGCCGCACTGCCGGGTAAGGCTTTCTATATGACGGGATTTCAGCCTGGTGTCCCGAAGGAATCGTTTGCGACACAGCTCCCCCTGTGCTATGCATCCCTCAGCACGATTCTCACACCTTAGATTGGGAGTACTTTATGGTTTCTTTACCCTTTTGCGACTTTGTCGCTAAAGTGAGTCGTTACCCTCGCCCTCCCATCAAGGACGGGCAGGTAAATGTTCATGTCATCATATTCTATGATATTTAATTTTGGAATACATTCATATATTCATATGAAACATAGCAGAAATTAAAGCTCTTTCTGTCTATTTTTACTTAATTGTGGATTATATGGAAAATATGAGCTTGTTAGTCCAAACGATTAGTGCTGAAGTTAATTTTTGGGTACAAGAAAATACCTCTCAAAGTCTTATCAAAGTTCGTTTTTGCATTTCTCCTTGTTAGGACCGCATAGCGGTGTTTATTTAGGCCGGTGGGGCGACTATGAGCCAAATAAAAAAAATATAAGTATACATATATCCAACACCCACGCAAAAAGTCTGATTTTTGAAGTGATCGAGGTATTTTGATTTAAAGATTAGATATATAAGCAATCAAACAGAAAATTATTAAGTATCTCTAAAGTTGATTTTTGGATTATTAAATCTAAATAAAAATTTAACCACATTTTCGACCTCGAAAACTTCTTTCTGTTAGCACGTACATAAAGCTTCTACTTCGCCATTTTTGGTATTTGTATATAAATTTTTGACTGATTATTCATTACCATACCATCTTTTTGGACAAAAGTGATTTTGTAACTGACTTGAAAGTACTTTAAAATGAAAACTTACGATTAGCTGTGAGATATATTGAAACTAAAGATAAGTGTCGAAAAGTCGCTCCTATCAGCGGGGTGACTTTGAGCACTCTATTTTTCATACTTTGTTAAAAGGTACGCTTTTGCAATCGGATTTCTAGGGTATGGATATATACTGTAGGTCAAGGCTAAACTTTTAGCACTGGTTTTAGGACTTAATTTTGCCGTAAAGCTATTAAACCCTAATAATGTAAAATTTCAATGTGGTTGAAGGTCACCCTTCTTTGCGGTACTAAGAATTTTTTATTAAGGTTGGTGCATGTAATGTTACCATCTTAAGGAACATTTGATTCCCAGTAAATATATATTTAGTTTTGGGGCTTCGGAAACTATTGAGTTTGAGATATGTTATTTGAACCTTTAATTCTAATACCTCATGAGTTTTTTTGCATAAGAAATCACTCTCTAAATTTTAATTAAAGAAGTTCTGAGTAGTAAAAAATTGGCCTCTTTATCAACAGTAACGGTAAAGTGGCCACCTCTCAGTTATTATGGTAAAGTCGTATAGTAAGTACTTCAGAAAGTCAAGATTAGTCTAGCAGAAACTTCCATTGTGTTATTTAACTATTGGGAACCGACATTGGGGCATGGCCAATACAATATGTCTGACTTGAACGGTAATTTTATGCGCAGAAGTGTGCACAGAGAGGTGTTCATAAGCGAAAACATGCTCAGAAGACTAATAGTCGTGCAAAATCTCCGTTCAATGAGCTTGTATGTTTTGCCACCGGGGTGCGAGTTTCCAATGTCAGATCCCAATATAGTACTGTTAAGTACGCCTTGGAGTCAGTATTTTAAAGATTAGTATGCCTAGGAATTTTAAAGGGGTAACTGCCATTCTTAACTGCGTCGATTGCCTTTTGCCTTGCAACGCATTAGCGTCGAAAGATGCAATTTATGCATTCAAAATACACTCTACGGCAAAAACCAATATATGCATCTTGAAGTACGTAAAGGAGCTACTATTTTATGTACCGTATGATTTTCTTTTCGCTCGTATCACGCTAACGAAAGTGGTTTCTTTACATGTATGTCCTGCCAAGAAATTAGAGTTTTGATGCTTTCGTGCGTAAACATGACACTATTGACAAAAAAACTACCACCGCGAGAGTGGTGGCGCTAGTGAAAATATATACTCCCATCCGCCATGTTTGTTCATTTAACATGCGATACTATATCTATATATAGTGAAAATAGCCGATGCGAGTATACAGCACCAGAGGGTGCATGATAAATTTAAACTCCCAATATTATAACTAGAGGGCGCTAGCAGAGGGGTCGCCGCGCCCCTCAATGAGTTACGGCGCCGCAGAATAACGCATAGAGCGATATCTCGTATGGGTGGCCACATTACCTGCATGACCACATTACAAGCACCCAATGAACAATTATTTAATTTTTAGCTATATAGAATTACCACATTGTTTAAAATCTTGTTTTGATAATACTGTAGAGTAGTTCTTTTCAGCATGAGCAAAAGTAATAATGGTATCATCAATTTTTTAAAATTTATCTTTTACTACACAACAACAAACGTTCTTCACTATCAATTTTTCAATTCCTCATATACTCACGTTCAAAATGACAATACCGCGCGGTGCAATGGTACCTCTCACGGGCGTGACGACGATGCCCCTCAGTAGGACTCGCTCGTCTATCTCGAAGAACGCGCCGTAATGCTCGGCGTTGTATAGCACGGCGGTCACGCGGTGCTCGAGGTTCAGCGGGACTTCCCCGACGTCAAGCGCATCGCCTTCCATGAGACCGACGACGTTCGGCGCGCGCAGCGGCGCCTCCAGTTTCAAATACGCGCGGCCGCCGCCCTCCGCCAGCATCACCGCCTCGGCTCGATTCAACTTCGCGGAATCGAGAGCGTGATATACGCTGATGCAGAGGCGGCGATTGGCCGGCACCACGCCGCTCGAGGGCTCGATGGTAAAATTCGTATAAGATGGCAAACTCCATCTATTTTTATATGAAAATTATATTAGTAAATATAACTTTATACCGGTGTCATTCGAGTTACATTTTATTTCTCGAAGATATAATTTTGATTTGTTTTCTTTAAATTACACCAATTGGTAAAACAGTTGCGCCCTCTACTGCGTCAATATGTTTAAATTATAAAACTAATAGGTTTAAGGTGGAGCGCTACTGATTTTTCTTAATCTTTCAATTGCATTTTTTATGCAACAAAAATTGATAGTGGTATTCACTATAAACAACAAATTTTTCACCAACTTAGAGCCTAACTAGTGTAGTAATTATTATGTCAAACACGGTAATACACTTTTATACTCCTTAAAAACCGGTAAGAAGAGCATAAAAATCGTATTTTTTATCACATTAGTAATTTTATCAAGACATATCTTTTTTGAGTAACAAACAATCAAGCGAATTGTTTTTAGTTTTATGTATATAGTATAAGTATTGAAAAATTTTTATTTAAGATTTGAGGTTGAGAGGGTAGACCTCTGGAATATTCTAAAACTAACATCTATCTATAGTCTTGAAAAATTCCTTTCATTACAAACTTTAAGGAAAATCAATAGAAAGAATCGATTTTTTTTAATTGGTAGTTTCACGTTAACACGCAAATGGAAACTATTTATTAATGAATGATCATATAAAACATAACGAAAATAAAAAAATTTTAACTATAGCTTAATGAAAATTGTATAATAGTTAACGTCATTACTAACTCATAGGTACGTAACAATATAAACATATTTTTAATTTTGTATTCCTCTTCAATTCAATATTATTTTAATTAAGAAGATAAATATTATTCATCATTCATTTTTATAATTATTTAAATTTAAATTAATTATATTAATTAAATATAATGTAACATCTTACTTAAATTTCGTGTTAGCATTGAGTTTATTTTCAATTTCTATAACTTTAAAAGGTATCCGATATCCTTCTTGAGAGTAGTAATCATTTTCAAAAATAACTTCTTTTGTTTTTAATGTAAGACTTTTGGAAACTACATATGCTGTAATTGGCAACTGATATTTGTGGTTATTATTGATGACATAGTTTAAGAAGGAGCTGTATTGTCCGACATTTTGAGCTTGAAATTCAATTGAGCATGTTCGCGTCGATCTTGGCTGGAGTATTATTTTTTTGTCACTTTCAGAGAAAATAATAGTTTGACTATCCAGACTTATAAGAGAAACCATCACTCGAAAATTGTTTTTATTTTTAAATATTAATTGACGATAACTTGTAGTTTTTGTTACAACCTTAAACACAAATTACAAATGAAAATTAATAAAATTTCACTAACCCTTTAACGCCGAGACGATTGTTCACGTCTGATAGATATTTAGATAAGCTACATACAAACCTTCCCGAAGTATAATTTAAAGGGTGAAACGTGAATTTTATAAATTTGCAAGGGTGTAAGAGGTACTGATGACCTCTTTTCATCATTTTCACAACTTTTTAATTCAAGAAACTCTTTTAACGATTTTTGTGCAATTGAAGTATTGCAAATTTTGGATATCTTTGGCAAATTGCAATGTATTTCATAGTCATCATTACATGCGCTTTCTTTCATTATATTTATATTTCTTTCTGGGTGTGAAAAAATAGAACGCAAGTAATGTGTCCAATATTCACGATGATTCAGTTTAATTTCTAGTTTTGACAATGTGTAAGTCATTGAATAATCAGGATCCAGTGTCAACTTATTCAAAGATACAGTTTTACATATATTGTTAGAGAATTTAATTTTCCCTGCTGCTTTTAGTGGATTATAAGTAAATTGAACAAAGGATCGAGCAATATTTATATGTTTCATTTTATTTGACGGATTTTCATCCATACTTTCTGCGAATATATTGAATTCTAGATTGAATTGTGGCTCCACTGAAAATTTTTTTGTATAATAATAAATATTTTAATCTGAAGAAAAGGATGAAATAAAGATAAATGTCTCTCATATAGAAGTGTCAACTTACAATTGAATTGGACCGTGATCGTAACTAAAACTTCGACCGATTGGTTTGGTGACAAACGAGCCTGTCGTGGCTCGCATCGAATATATGGCTTTGGTAAGAATGAAAATGTCAATGATAAATGCTTTGACGGATTTCTTATGCGAATTGATCGTTGGATTTTGTCAGCAATATTCAGATCACCGAGCTGAAATGCATCAGGAGAGAATTCGAGTCGAGCATTTTCAATATCTCCATGCAAATATATTGTTGTAATTTCTGGTTGTATTTTTTCGTCGGATAATAACATTGTTATTTCATCGTTTTCTTTATACACAGTGTCATCTGAATTTATGATAAAAATTGTTTAAAGAGAAAAAAATATATAATTTAAATACATGTAACCTATAGATAACCTACTAAAATATATAAAAAATAGTTAATAGGTATATTTAAGGCCAAATGAAGCTTACCGGTATGTATAATGTGCATTTGGTTTTCAATGCTCATATCATTTATAGATTTTTTTTCTGTAAAATAAAATCATGTAAGGCTAGAAAATTCTAGTATACTATCAATTATCTTTAGTACACTTAGTTTTGCCTTACTTAAAATATCTTTAGCTTCTGTGTATCTGATCTTATATATTTTAATCACTTCAATGAAATAATTGATATTTTTATTTTGACTTTGTTTACGTAATAAATGAAGATTTTTTAACGTTGGTGAAAAACTAAATTAAATAATTAAAGAAAAATTCGTTAATTACGTGTAGTAATATAATCATTTTAATCATGAAATTTAAATCTACGGTTTTTACTTAATTGATAGTGTTACTTCTTCAAAAGGCTGCAAAATACCTTCAACCGGATAAATTCGAAAAGCATCAAAAGTAGGATATTCTTTAGTATTAATTTCCTAAAAAATTGACTTTTTAGCTATTGGAAAGATTTTATTTGTAGAAATTAAAATTGTGTTCTTACCCGGATACCTATTAGATTATCGTTAACTTCATTTAAAATAACAAAGCTGGCCACTTGCGAAGAGGAATTTCGTAACGGAACATCAATGTGCCGCCGAGTTTCCAAAAAGGTTGTAGTGAATTTCAATAAAGAAAAAGAATCCATGGTAGTAGGGTGACTTATTATTAATTTTGGCTTGATCACGTTCATTTTTATTGATATAGGAATATTCGGATTTGATTTAATCCTATAAATAAATAAATACAAGCAATTAACGGCGATATAAGAGCGTATGATATGGTACAGCTTATAAGTTATTATATAATTTTGCTACTAATGACGACTAACAAAATTATTTACCAGAATTCGCTACAGAAAACACCTGCATACTTCCCCGTAACTTGAACAGCAAGTGTCATAGTATCGTTTGGTTTTACCATACCTTTAATTGGCTGTATATTTAAGTCCATTTCGTTTTTTCCTAGATCAACGCTAAACCTATAGTTGAATTATCATAATTAGTATCCGGATACTTCGGGCTATAACCACTAGGTTTTTATACATATGACAATCTTTTCAAACCTTGCACTTTTGCCACCAGAATTTGTCATTGTCACTTTTTTAATATTCGATACCGATCCAATATCCACATGTCCAAAATCGAGTAAAGTCGGCTTTACCGCGATTTGAGGCCACGAACTGGTACAAATCAAATGGTAATCGAGCGTAGTTCCATTGATTTCTATCGGGATCATTGCATGTGTCGAAGAGAGCACTTTAAAGGAGTAACGGATTACTCGGTTTAGACTCAAACCTGGACAAAGTCTGTGTCCATTTTTAATTATCGTCTTTATTTTAAAAGTCTAAAATAAAATCATTGAATATCTAATAACTATATAGTAAAACTTGTAGACAATTCATTTTCTTTTAATTTATCTTAAAAATTAAAATTAAAAATATAAATAAACAGAAAAAAGTAATAATTGTATATAATTGATAAAATATCATTAATTTTTAAAAAGGAAATATGAAAGTGAATATAAGGTGAGTGCAGGTAATGTGACCACCTACACGAGATCTCGCTGCATGCGTTATTCTGGGGCGCCGTAACTCCTACAGTATATGTATTGTGACAATAGATGTTGCGAGGCGCGGTGAGCCCATTGCTAGCGCCCTCTCATTATAAGATATAGTGTCATGTTTACGCGCGAAAGCATCGAAACTCTGATTTCTTAGCAGTGCATGTATGTAAAGAAACCACTTCTTCAAAATTCCTAGGACTACTAATTCAAAAATATCGACACCAAGGCATACGCGCGCTACGGCACCATGTAGTTAAATAACACATAAAGGAAATCTCTGATAGACTAGTTTTGACTTTTTGAAGCACTTATTATACAACTTTACCACAAGAACAAATAGGTGGCCTCTTTACCAACACTGTTGGTAAAGTGGACAATTTTAACTACTTAAAATTTCTTTAATTAAAATTCAGAGAGTGCATTTTGTGTGTAAAAATACTCATGAGATTTTCATGTTAAAGGTTCAAATAGCTATGAATCAAGAGTTTCCGAAGCCCCAAAACCCGAAATATATCTACTGGGAATCAAAAATTGACCACATTACCTGCAGCTCCATACATTGATCTTATTGACATTATAAACCTATTTAATCTTAGCATCTATCAGAATTATTTGTATTTCTAAATATATCCAAAATATAAAATTAAAAATACCAAAATTTAAGTAGATATTATTTTATTATATATATGAATATGTTCAAAAGAAAAATTACCATAGAATTCGTATCTTTAATTCTAATAATAGCTGCCTTTTTTCCAAGATTTTGTATGGTCAAAATTTTCTCCATTGTGATTCCTTCACTGCCATCCTTGAATTCCATATAAGTTGGAGTAATAACGACATCATCTATTCCAAAACATTCTTTGAAGGAAAAGGAATGAGGGAAGTTGAACGATTGGATGCTTTCTTGCATGTGTGATAAAGAATTTCTCATATTTGCTTCTTCCGAACTTGATGGCTAAGATAAAAATAACACTTATAACTTAAACACTATTAAGTAAATAAATTACTTGTATTATAGAATATAGGTTATAGATTTGAAAGTATGGTAATCATTTTAAGATAAAAAATATTTAATTTAAAATAGGTTGTAAGTATTTTTAAATCCAAATATAATATAATACAATATTCTTTCTTCATATTGCATTATATATCTATTAATATATTCAATAATATTAATATACAAGAACAATGATTACTATTGAAACTCTTTTCTTCCCATTTTCTGCATTAAATTTATCATTATTTTGATAAGTAGGAAAGGATTCCTTTGCGGTTGATAAAATTTTCTTCAACGACATTGTTATTATTGATGAAGATAAAACATTTTATTATAAAAAGTAGTGTTTGCAATCAGTATAACCTATGTACACGATTGTATATTTTATTAAGTCACAACATTACTGTTAACAAGCCTAACCTAAAGTAAACATATATATATAAAATTAGAATAATATATATACCTATACTTACGTTGCATTCATAAAATTGATATGTGAAATTAAATTATTTTTTTGTTGCATATTAAGAGAAAGAACATTTTGTTAATTATTTTTTATTTATAGAAAAAAAAATTATATAAGTTAATATATATTTTGTAAATATTGCACTATATTAATCTTTATTTTAATCCAATCGAACATCATCTTTGTTTGGAAAGAAATTCTCATCAGAAGTTCGTGTTTCACTGACTGGAATAGATTGTATTACCTTTTTTATCCAGTCAACGTAAGCAGATACCTGCAAATAAAAATCAAAAGTGAAATTAATTTCAATAATTCATAAATTACAAATACAATACCAATAAAAAAAATTGAGGTTTAATTAACAAGGAGAGTCGATAACTTGCGTTTGATAAATAAAGTGGACATAATTAGCTTTAATTTAGGCTATGTATCATATAAAAATATTAATTCGTTTTATAGGTATGCACAATCAAAAGCGATGAAGAAAAATGCATGAAAATTTGAGGATTTTTAAATTTTTAAATTAGGTAGTTTCCCAAACACTTTTCATCACCAATTTCGGTTGTTTACAACTTTGAAATAAATTAATATATTGATATGAAAGCTTATGGTTCGAAGTTATATGTACTATTAGTCATTGAAATAATAACTCGTATACGCATGCTTGTAACATAGGTCATCTCTTGAAAAAGAGCCGAGAAGACAAAATTACGAATGTCGGTCATTATTTTTGGGCAGCAGTAACTACTTTCCAAAGCTTGATTGAAATCCTGTTTTTGCAGGTTGCGGATTCTCCTTGTAAGTCTAGAGTGGAGGCAACTCTAGCTCTATAACCTAGAATTAGACGAACTACACGATTCTCCGAAAATCAATAGACTAATAATGGTACGTAGACTCAGATAAGATTGAACGAATGGTGATATTATGCCACATATTAATACACATTAAATTATTTTCTTTTTAAGTGTCATAACTCTAATTTTAAAGCTTAAATTGTAACGCTTTTAAAGTTTTTTTAATTAAAGAGTGTATGAAACACTCTAAATATGATTGATGAAAATTGGTAGTAATTGGGAAAAATATATATACTTAACTCGTCTACAAAAGTGATGTTATAGAGACATTCCTAACATTAATAAGTTTACATTAAAAATAACATTTTTCATTCGTTCACGTGTAAGGTACAATTTTATGAAGTAACTTAAATAACGTTAATTATCATAAAAACCAATAAAGATAAGCTAAAATCTTCAATCATAAAAAACGTAGCTGATCAGAAATTACTCCCTGTTACTTTTTTCTTTAAAGCTTTATAATTAATTAATTTCTGATTCTTTGTGTATTTTTTAAATTTCAGATGAAAGATTAAGAGTTATATTTATCATTAGAAATGTTTCTTTTGTGTAAACAGTTCATTTTCAAATTGTAATGCATCAAATATCCCGACATTGCGCCTTAGCTGATTAGAAACTGGGTCCGTGACGGTAATATGCAGTTATAAAATAAGTAGATCAAGTCCCGGCTTTGTCCAGACAATTCATGTGAAATATAAAAACTAACAGAACCTCGTATCAAGTTCTTCACCATTACGTCATAATACTGTACTGTGAAAAACTTGGCATCGCTCCTTCATTATACGTCGCAGCAACTTACTCTGGTGAAAACGGTGTAATAGTTCGGATCGCAGAAGGAGGCGCCGAGCCGTCGCGGGCTCAGCGAGACGATGCCGTGCACGTCCCAGAGATTGGAGTCGGGCCGTCGCAGCAGGAAGCCACCGCCGCTGTCGCCGTTGCAGACCCCGGTGCCGTTGGCCCAGCCGGCGCAGAAGGACGTGTAGGTCAGGTACTTGCGAAAGTCCCGTGTCTCCTTGACGCGACACTCACCGTCGGTTATCACCTTGGCGGAGACGAGGCGCAACGTCGGGCTGAACGTGTCGTTCTCCGTCACGCCCATACCTGCGAGAATCAATGGCTAATTGGTAAATGGATTTTTTTTCTACTGGTGCTTATTTATAAATATACTTATTAAGTTTGATCTACATCTTTAATGAAATTCGCACCCTTGAGGCAATTTGTCTATAATTTGTTGTGCAAAGTTTGAATTTTATGCTAAGAAATAAATACTGGAGATTTTGAAACACTGATACATTTGTTTTGGAATATTAGAGTTATGAGACACCTATAAAAGCTCCAATGCAATTTTACTTCCATATTGTTTACTTCATATAAATGAAATTTAAGTGATTGTTATTTTTCAAATCTTTATTAAAAGCATTAAATAAATCTTCTAATTATTGATTAAAAGTTTAATGCAAATTATAGTTTTACATTATACTTCTCTTACCAGCAATGAAACCGATTTCACCAGATCTTTGGGTAATGTCAAATTTATTCGACCAATCGATACAAGCCGGTAGCACATGAGAATTAATTAGTGCTGGATTCTCCAAAATTAAAAGTGCCAAATCTGAACCGTAATTTCCTTCATGATCCTGGTAAGCCTCTTGAAGGTCAATTCGCTCAACATCTCGAACTTGAGTATGTTCATTTTGATGTGTAAAATTACTTGAATTACTAGCCAATACTACCTGTAAATACATTATAATATACATTTCTATCACAAATAAAATTATTTTTTGAATATTTTAATAAAAAAGTAGAAATTTCAAATTATACTTTAATAGTTTGAGGGTCAGTTTGCCAAACGCAGTGGCCCGCCGTAAGGACGATCCTTTCGGCAATTAATGTACCTCCACAGAAGAATTTCCATAATCCATTTTCGTGAGAAAAGAGCGTGACGTGCCATGGTAATGGCTCATCAACTGGCGCTTCCCATCCGTTTACAATCATGGCGGTTACTATTTTTAATAAAATAAATTATTCTTACAATTGATTATCTGGAGATTATACAAGAATAATGAAAATACCATTAACCGTACGTATTTGATTAGCAAAAGATTATTATTTAATTGTAAAATAAAATTATTAACAGAAATGTCAATATACTGCCCAACAAACAGTTTCATTTTTTTATACCAGGCAAGTAAAGTAGAATATATCAAACATAGCAATATCACTAGAAAATAGATTTGGTATCATTGTATGGAAGAGATTCAAGTAATGTCAGATAAATTTAATGTTCTATATAAGTAGAGACCGCCATGAATAATATTTCTTTTGTTTAAAAAGTATGTTTTGAGGACAATTTCTTTTGTTGTGAGTTCAATCGTAGATTTATTATTTAAATATTGGAACTCATTGTTATCTTAGTGACAGAATTATTATATTGACATTATTGACTCATGTTTTCTGACTCAACTTAAATCAATAAAGTAACACCATATTTATATTGAAATATAAGAAACGCAATAACATTATAGTAACCCCTATAAATGTTAATTCCGAATTTTCTAAATGATTTAAAATTAAAAGAATATTGAAAAATTTTGAAAAGTGCAATATTTTTACTCGAAAAGCTTCTACCAAAAATATGGGACCGTGAATAAAATCCATCTATTTTTAATTCCATACGGCTTTTCCATGAATTCCATTCGGTATTCTAACAGAAAATAGGTTCCGCAAGGATTTCACGTAGATTCTGTGAGGTTATGTACATGTGGATTTTTCACTAGAGTTTTGATATTTTAGTCTAAACTGCAATATTCGCAAAATCGACCAAATTTAGATTTATTTCTGACCAGCAAAATAATAAATTTTATTAATTTATTTATAATACGTACACATTTGCAGTGCATATATTCAAGAAATAATACATTTAGAGTAGTTTTGTTTCTGTCTTCAAGAGCATCAGATATTTTGTGGGGTGCAATGATAAAAATGCGATGGAGGGGAGTAAATAATAGGATGAAGACACTTTTAATATGTGACAAGATTTTTGTGAGACAGAAATTCTGTGCCGACAAAAACTTATAGGATGAGCTAGTTAAGTATAACGTAATCATTAATACTTCTTGATTAATTGAGAGTTGTAATAAGCGCGCGATTTTTTAAATGCATTATTAACAAGACTTTATAATAATATCAAAATAGCTTCATTTTCATATACATTTAAAATTGACTGCTTATCCTCAGGCGTCTTCGAAGTATCTCCCGCCTTTGTTTAGATGTTGTTAGCGAGACAAAGAAGAAATTTTCCACCAAAAGGAAAATACCCAAAATCATCGAATTATAATCAAAGCAGAAAGAAGAACATGACTCACGGGTCGATGTTCTGATTCCGCACGCGGGCCGGCAGCTCAGCGGCGCCTGGCTCCAGGTGCCGTCGTGCAGGCACGTGGCGTGCGACGAGCCGCGCTCTCGCTCGTAGTACTCGCGGCACTCCGTCGTCACCCGCGTGCCGATGGCGACAGGCTGATCGCAGGACGTCCAGCCAGCCTCGGGCCCCCACATCGTCTCGCAGTGCTTTGTCGCGCCGGGCGCCCTCACCGCCGGGCACTTTATCGCCTCGCCACCTGCAATGCGAAGGGTCATTCCTTGTGGGCTTTTCTATTCGTACGGTACCGAAGAAAGTTAAATCGAACATTCTTCTCTACTATAAATAATGAACATCTTCATATTTTCCAAAAGTCTGGCTCCAAAGAAAGCAACCTATTCGCTAAAATTCAAACAAAGTCACATTGGCAAAAGTATAATGGTACCCACCGTTGGCGCATATCGGTATCGCGGGCAGCCAGCGACCGGCCTGGCAGTACACGCTTCCCGGGCCCTCGAGGCTCGCGCCGTCCTGGCAGCTGTAGTCGAGTCTCGTGAGCTCCGGCGCGACGTCCCCCGGCCGGCAGCGCGGCTCGCACTCCCGCCACGTCCCGGCCAGGGCGTAGTGCGCGCCCGGCGTCGCGGCCGGCAGCCGACAGGCGCCCGCCGGCAGCGAGCGCCGTACCCCGCACGCGGCCTCGTCCTCGTCGCTCCAGTCGTGGCAGTTGGGCCGCTGGTCGCAGCGCGAGCTCGCCGGCACGCAGGCCCCGTACGCGCAGCGGAACTGGCCCTCGGCACAGCTGCGGGTGGATTCGATGAGGGTACAAACATATTTTTATAACGCTCCGATAATGCATATGTGAAAAATATGTTTTCTATTTTTATACCTTGTAGTTGTTGTATTCAATAATGATAATACATATGTATAGGGTATCGAATACTTTGCGTTAAAGAATGAATTCAAGAATAATTTGGCTCAACTCTTAAATGACATACGTCAAAAAGATCACGCAAATGATAAATACATATCTCAAAAGCTATGCATAATTTGTTTTGCAAAAATAATTGATAAATTAGAATGAAATTATGCTTAAAATCGACATATATTTTGAAGGAACGGAAATAATGGTAATACGGAAAGGAAATTATTTTTCTGTAATAGAATTATGGTGTGCAAAATAACTACACAGCATTAATTAGAGAAAATATTTCTATTTACGAAAACAATTTAATAACAAAAAGATAACAACAAATTTGCGTCTACCTGAGTAAGAAGAAATTTACGCGCGTTTACAACCCAACAAACTTTTATTTTAAAACTTATGATTTTCAGATGCTTTATAGAAGACCTCATCCGTTTCAATTTTTTAAACATATTTCATCAGCGATGAACAATGCACATTTGTTTATGAAATGTGACGCGCGATAGTGAGAACTGCGATCAAAAGTATTCTGAACAAATGCATATTATTTTTCACTGGTTAAGTACGAATTATAATCTAAAAAAATCGTTAAATATTTAAAATCCTTATAGCTCTGAGTTATCAAGATGTGCGGAATATCTGGCTAGAATCTGCTCAAGAGTCTGCTTTAAGTGAGTACGTATTTTGTCTGCAAATCTAACCTATTTATATTTTGTTTTTACAATTTATTAGTTTTTAAAAATATACATTATTATACTTTATTGATAATAAATATCCATATCGTTTGATGCCATTATAAATATTTTTATCAACAAATAACAACTTATGACCATATAGACATACGCATATGCAATACTAAAAATATTTGATCATTATAATTATTTCCCTTTCAAAAATTAGTCATTCATAACTTAGTCAACAAAAATGTCGAAATTTTTTATGAAAATAAAATTTTGTAAAAAAAGTTTATTGTAAAACTAGAAATATTTGTTTACCAATTATTGTTTCTTCAAAAATTCTTCAAAACTTAGATTATTCTGTTTCTACTATTGTTTTTAAAGTAATAATAATTATATGACTGCATGCTTTACATTATTAATAACAAATTTATTTAATAAAGACACTTCAATTTTATTCAGGAATTTTTGTGTAAATAATACTTTTTAAATGCACGCGTCATTATGTAAACAAATAACCTAACCTCCAATATTAATAGACATTGATTCCATTTAATTTTCAATTTAGAAAATATCTCTATGGTAAGTAATTGTTTTTGATTAGGACAATAACGTTTCATAAAGATATTTGCTAAAAATTGAAAATTAAATGAGAAAAGTGGTTCCTCGTATTTGTCGGTGACAGGTGGCTTTAGCATCACCTTAAAGACATCTTGAGGCCTCCCATTTTGCCACCTACTTAAATGTTTTCATAATTTTTAATCGAACATAACTTTCCATCCAAATAACCTCAATGGTGCTCCAACCACACAAATTAAAGGTTTTAATGTCAGCTTCTTTTTTACCATGCGTCTAATTATTTGTAATGTATAATACCTAACGTAAATTACGTCAGACTATAATAGTATGTCTTTTACTTTAGATGGAGAAATTAAGCTAGAAAAAAATTCACAGTTATGTTATATGTTAAAAAGGCAAGACGAAACCAAGTGCATTAGTGTCTAAATTAGTGTCTAAATTAGTGTCTATAAAGACAATTTCTGAAAAAGTACCTATCTTCCATATGCTGTAACTTTGATTATACGAAACGATCTTGAACGTACCAAAAAAGGAATTAAAGGTCTTTTTAAGACGAAAAATTTGAGATGTGGTAGACCTAAATCCGTTTTGATTACCTAAAATGGCAAAAGATCAAACATAACCAAAAGAACAAAATATTTCAGGTTTACATTCATCTCTCTAGAGGTGACCGATTGAGCTGCCAAGGGAATCCAATTTTTTGTTTTCTGAAGGTTTGTAAAAAGATGAAGAAATTCGTTTTTGGTACGTTCGAATTAATAAAAATCGGAGCTCTCTAGAATTTTTTGAAAAAAGCCGTTTTTTTGACATGTTTGAAAATTTAGAACACTTTACTGGGTTCCACCGTGGAATTTACGGTCTGAACATTTTTTTGAGCGCTTCCTTCTTTTCATAGTTACTTTCATACAAAAAATCGGCGTCAAACGAAGACTCGAGTGCGCACAGATTTATAAAATTAGTTTTGAATGTCATATATATATATATATATATATATATATATATATATATATATATATATATATATATATATATATATATATATATAAGCATATTTATTTAATGTTTCTTTAGAATAGATTGTCAGGAAACTACTTAAATAGTGAATAAATTGTTTATTTTAGAGACCAGACACTAAAAATATCATTATACATCGCGGTTTTTCGCCGTTTCAATGAATAAATTAATTTAAAGATGAGGTTTTTTCGAAATAAAAATTACTAAGCACTTAAAAATGCATTGCTTATGCTATCTTTTGATAAAAAGAGAATAAATTGTTCATTTTGGACACCAGTTGTATGTCTGAGAACTACTTAAAGGTCGAAAATCATTAAAAATACGGTTTTTTGCAATTTTGAGGGGGGCCGACCATTCGGCAAAACCTGAAAACAATTTTAAAATTATAAAATATTAATAATATATCATGTAACAAGGGCAAAAAGGGGAATATTTTTCCGCGGGTGAGTTTACTGCCCGAGTGAGCGAAGCGAAGGCAGTACCACCCGAGGGAAAAATCGACTTTTTTCTCGAGTACATATAGTACTTTATGCCCATCTCAACTATGGTCATTTTTTGACTTGGAACATGGGACTAATGGACTGTGAAAAGACAATATTGTTTAAAGGCAATCAAGAATGTGGGTTATTGATAGAACTTGATGAAATAAAGGAGTTTGGACTAGTTTCAAGTGAACTTTTTTTCCCGCTGATCATGTTTGCAGGCAAAAAGTGAAATTTTGGTCTCGCTTTTCAAGGAAAAAAGTGGTCATTCTCGTTCAGTTGGGCATAAAATACATTTCCAACAAGAATTAGCCCTGCAGGTCTCGATGGCTTGGAGTTATAAGGATTTTAAATATTTAACGATTTTTTAAAGTTAGAATTCGGACGTCCTGAGTGCTGAAAAAATGTATGTAGTTGCTTGATTTATTGTAAACATTTTCACCGTGTCGAGAAAAAAATAATAATATGATAATAGTGGGTTTTCGCAGTTTTAGGGGGAGGGGGAAGGGGTTGAATAAATTATCAAAATATTTTTTTTTATATATAAACATGTATGCATACCTAGTTTTTTCTTATTCAAGACGAGGATCATTTTGACTATCTTAACGAGGGTACACCCTTTCTTCTTACTCCAGATAAAAGCATATTTGTTGTTATATTTTTGTTATTCAAATTTTTTCGTAAATAGAAACATTTTATCTAATCAATGTTGTGTAGTTATTTTGCACATCATATATCTATTACAGAAAAATAAATTTTTCCGTATTTCCATTATTTCGACAGAATTTCCTTCTTAAGAGTTACATTTATGGCGTTCGAAATTTAAGTTAATTCTTTAAGATCATTTTCATAAGAACTATTTTTCAGAATGAAAAATATTAAAATATGATATTAATAGTAATTAATTACTTCATTACTAGAAAGGAAAATAATTTTTTTGTCCTGATTATGGTGTATGACTTCACGAGTAGCTTATGTATGACTCATATGAATAAATCTGCGTTTGTATACAAGAAGGTATATACTTTACGGAAAATGTCTAACTATCTTTAAATTTCAAAAAAGTCTTGTAATGGGTAAAATATATTCAAATCCATCTAAATATCAAGAAATATATTTTGTGGGTTAAAGGCATAACGACATAAGTCCACTTATTTTTGTTTTTGGGATATTATAGCTTATTAGAAGTTGCTATTTTCCATTTAAAATAATGTCAAAAAATTTATTAATAGTTAAGTAGATCTTTTTAACTAAAAATATACTATGTAAGGATACTAAAAACGCTCAAAACTCAATTTTGAAGAAAATGGACTTATGTCGTTGTGCCGGGAACCCACATATATTATGATGAAAGATTTATTTTTATTTTAAAATACATTTGCAAATTAATATTTAATTTAAAAGGATTTCGGTTAATTCCTCTAATATTATTTTATCCTAAGTATTAAATTGATATAGGAAATAATAATTTGCCAGGGGAAATTAATAATCTTGCATTAAATAGTTATTACTATAATAGTGTGTGTAATATTTGTTTAAATTCAGACATGAAATAGTAAATATATTATTTCTTCATTATTAATGATGTAAAATAATTTTTTATGTTAAAATAGAAAAAGTACATGAACTGTAGAATGTTATATTCTGTTTTTAAAAAATTAAAAATATTACCTAGGAGGTTTGTGAGTTCGTGGTAGGTAATCCTTACGCAATAGATAACATTTGCACTGGAGTTACATTGTTATCGATTAGGCATTTGCTTCAAGGCTGTTTTCCGATAAGCGGATAATACTTTACGTATTATATTATTATAGAATTATGAAAACTCACGTTCGGTCTTTGCACGTTTCACTTTTTTCATCTGACGCGTCTCTGCACTGATGCATACCGTCGCACACTCTATTTAGTGGAATGCACTGACCTCCACTTTCACAACTAAACTCATCATATCTGTAAAAGAAAAAGTGGTTGTTTTTGTATTGTAAATAACTAGGATTCTGCATTCTAACGGAATATCTTCAATTTAAATCAAGATAAAGTCATCTTTTCAACAAGGTTTGTTATTATGATGATGAAATTAGTGGTGATTTTACTACGTTTGTAATATAATCATATTAGTTGGAAATTAATATCCTCTGAAGAACAAATAATTTGATTATCAAAGTTTACAATAAAAACTGTACCTGCAAGCGTATTTCTCGCAATCCTCGCCTTTACACTTGGCAGCCACGCACAGATTTTCGGCTTCGTCCGTGCCGTCGATGCAGTCCTTGATTCCGTCGCAAACGACCTCCTGGTGAACGCAACCGCCATACGTGCACTGGAATGTATGCTCCGGGCAAACGTAATCCTTGCAGATGCCCTCGTACTCGTCGCTTCCATCCGCACAATCCGTGAAGCCTTAAAACAATGTAGACACTTTTCGACATATTTTTATAAAATACGCACTTTTTACCTGATATCTACAAGAATGAATGTATATATACAATTTCCTCAGAAGGCATAAAGTTTAGGCATTAAAAATGTTATATATGCATTATGATAAAATAAATTATTGGTAATTTAAACAAAGTAATACAAATGATATTTTTCAATGTTGATGTATCTGGTGGTAATTTAATAAAAAAATGTTTTTGCTTAATATACTGCTTTAATTCAAAATAAATTGGTCAACAATAAACAGTTATTAGTTAAAGAAATATTTAGTCAAATTATTGATGCGCCTATTGAGTAAGACATGTAAAAGTATAACCTGAATAAACATAAAAGTAAATAAAATTTTGATTTCAACATATTTGACAGATTAAGGGAAGAAGATATAGGTACATATTTGGTTTTCTGTAGCTTCTTTCTTTAACAAGAATTCAATACAATAACTCAATCTAATTTTTTCTTTCTCAGCTTAAAAAATACGAATCGAATTAATATTATGGAATGTAAGTATTACAATGCAAAGTTATATACACTATTCACCGTACCATCACATATAAGAGAGAACGAAATGCATTCTAACGATGTAGAGCAGCGGAACTTTTGATCGGCGCAATCTATTTCATTATCGCAAAAGAATTCGTCGCTTCCGTCAACGCAATCCACAAATCCATTGCAACGAGCACTTCTAGGTGTACAAGCTCCATAAGCACACCTGAATGCAGTTACAGGACATCTGAAAATGATAACAACTTAAACCATTAACTCTATAATTTATACTTTTGGACAAATTTGATTAATTTTCGAATTCCAAATGTTGTTTTGGATTCGTATAAAATATTTCACAGAGTACATTCTTCAAAAGGTTTTATTGTTATTTTAATCTTCTGTTTATATCAATACGTGAAGTTAAAATATCACTGTGTCCACAAAAATTAACATATAAAGTAGTTTTATATTATCTTTGAAGATAAGCGTTCACAATAAAGGTATTTATGTAACAAAAGACAGCATTAATAATAAACTTGATTACATGACTATATTTTTAAGAGATAATACTTTTATAATATTTATGTTTACTTTTCCTCTAATCGATTTATAAAACCATTTTTCAACAATGAAAATGAAATAAAATAAATTTAATTTTATTCTTAATAGGCAGTTTTAGTATAATATACTGTCGGTTACAGTTACCAACATATATTACATGATTTTATAAATCGTTAATAATTGCTTTAGTTGTCAATTATTCTGTTTTTAGTGCGTAATACTAAATTACAATTAAGAATAAAATTAAAAAAAAACACAGAGTTGATTTATATTATTGTGATATTTCTACCTAACAAAAGTAGTATATTTTTTTAAAGTTATTGCTTAGTAAATTAAATACTTTATAAGTAAAAAATTGAAATGAAACATTCGAAATTTTTTGACATGAAAGTTTAAATAAAACAAGATAAAGGAATTTTATCACCGATTAAAGGGAGGGGAATAAAAATAATGTTCATACACAACGTGATGACACAGTTTAGCCGTCTCGTCCGAGGAATCCGCGCAGTGAGGCAGACCGTCGCACACGTTTGCCAATGCTATCTCGGTCCCATCAATGCAGATAAAAGGAAGAGCTTCCTCTTTGATAACCTCGGCGCGTTTTGGCCTCCCTTGTAAAACTTGAAAGTATCGTTTTATATGACAAATTCTAATTTATAATAAACATATAATTCCTATTTTTCTTTTCTTTCTTTATCAATTTAAAACAAAATGTGGTTTGTTTTTAAAACTGCAAAATGTTTGTCTTTTCTTTTAATGAAATGGAAAACTATTTTTTTTATGTCTAAATTACTCACAGCCTCAAGCCTACAGAATTGAGTGTAAACATTTGTTAACTCAATGTATATGTACCAAGCATAGCAAAGGGTATAAGAAATTATCAAACGTCTTACCGTGTTCTGTCTATTACTACTTATTTACACAAGTATTTTTTTTTAATTTTCACTAAGTTTTCTTATTTTTAATTAGCAATTTCAAAATTAGTTAATAGGCATTAGTTAATTGATTAGTTTTTTGTATGATTTTTTTATAATCATACAATGTCTTTTTTGTAATAGTCATTTAAAAAATTATTTAGTAGAAATGTACCTAGAGTAAGACACACCAGCTTAAAGATCTGCATGCTTTACACTCCGTAAATTTTGTATGCTACACGACTTTTATGCTTTTTTCAAGCCCCATTAAAGAATGCGTTTACTTGTAACGAATTGAAAAGTATTATTATGATAATTTATAAATAACTTGCGTGTAATTGTTTATATTGTGATTGTAGGGTATAATTAAAATTCATATTTTACTCTTTGAAATGAGATTATTTTATTAAATTGCTTTTTCTGATTTTAACTGGTTAAGAAAAGAACTTCCTGTCGCTTCGACGCAGTGAACTTTTTCTTAGGAAGTTGATGATGAATGTTGACTTGGGTTTATCTCTATTACTCATGTTTGATTTTCAATGTGTGTGACAGTCTTGCAGGTCTAATAGAGACAATGTTGCAGTTGTGTCTTATTATGTGTACTTTACAAAATATACTGGTCTGAATAACAGTGAATCTTCAAAACTATTTGGACATTTTATTACTTATATATATAATGATCAGGTTTTCTAAAAGTTAAGATATTTGAATTCTCTATTTTCACGAGTTTCCCATGGAAACTAACACTTTCCATAAATTTCCCACGAAGACTAGCACTTTTGGCATAAAATATATAGATTAGTGTTGTAGCGATAAACTCTTGAATAGTCGGATCAATTCTTTTCTTATCGGGTTTGGGTCGGATACTAGACTCTTTTGGTACTCAAAAAATGACCAGTTTAGCGAATAAATAAAAGTAGCCCGAACAAGTCTGGCGGCGAAAAACTGCCGAATGTGCTAGTATCCGTGGGAAAATCATGAAAAGTGCTAGTCTTCGTGGTGAAAATCCAAATGAGCTACTCCTCGTGGGAAACGCAACAGACGTGCTAGTCTTCGTAAGGGTGATCGATACAATCAACACAGCTGTTGGAGCTGATTTTGAGTGCATTTTATGCGCAATCAGTGCAGTTGGTATCTACTAATGGACACCATATTCGAAAGGTTTAGAAAGAAATTCTAAACACGAAATATCTACTATATTCAATGCCAATCAAGTCTTCCGGTACCAGTAATTCATCGATAAATCCTTTCACTTTCAAAGATGAAACATCTCGCTCCCCAGGAAGACAAACTCGTCGTCACCGGTTTTTGGCAAGGCTAAAAATAGATAAAAGTAAGCGTTAGGTTATACGTATCGTCGCATCGTAATCCGATCATCGTCGTCAGCTTGCGCATAGCAGTTACTTCTACCTATACCTATACGCGCGGGATATGAATCAGAACAAAGTTCGGCAGAACACACATGCCACACACATGCCACACACATGCCACACACATGCCACACAAACACATTCACAATGCTAATACACAGCAGAGATTACGAGCGCGTGTGTGCGTTATCGCGGGGCAGTTGGCTATCAGTTGACGAGGTGAGGCACCGCCGACGCAGAGCTTCGAAAAACTCGAAGAGAGAGAGCCGGCTAAGCCGTCGTCGCGAAAAGGTGTGCTGCTTCAATCCTCGCGTTCGCCGTCGATGCGTATATAGTGCAGCGTTGATTTCGCGGATCTGAGGAGTGTTTTTACTTTGTACGCATACGTTTCGTGCGGTAAAGAGATGGGCTGCTGGAGGTACCTGGCGCTGTGCGCGATACTCGCGCTCGCCGTCGACGCCGAGGAAAAACGTGAGTTGGGCTTGGTTTTCGGAATTTATTTTGTTTCTTTTAGCGAGGAATTAATTTTACAACCACTTATGGAGATTGGTCAATAGAATATGAGTGTCAAATTTTATTCCTTGAGGAGGAATCATTATCTTTATTGATTTACTATTTACAAAATGATGGGTGTTCCATTGTACTTATGTGACTACATCTTTATGAAAAATGTTTTTTGAAATAGTGATGTATGATTGGTTAAAATTCTTTATCGGTTAAATCCTTTACAATAATTATTTAAAACCAAATGATTTGCAATGGCGGTGCTGGTTCACAATTGGATCTGGGACAGTACTTGTTTATCACTGCAAATTACAAAAATAATGAATTTAGTAGAACAATTTCTTTTCACTTTTATCAGTTAATGTTTCAAGTAAACTTAAGCACATGAAAAAACAGTTTCGTAAATATTCAAACGATTTGTTTACGACAACAATTTTAAACATAAGTTATGCTGAGATATGCATCGTTTTGATGAGTAGTTTGTAATATCTATTATAAATCGAAATATTGCATACCTAGTGTAAAAGCCACTGCTATCATTAATGGGCTCTGTGATTATTTTAATCTTTATGAAAATATAAAAAACTAGCGATAATGCTATGAAAGCATTTTAACGCTATTATAGTTTAATAGTACTAATTAACTTAATTAAGTCATTTAAATAAGAAACAAATCATATTGTTCAATCACGCTTAGATTGATCAGCGAGATTTTCACTCTTTTTGATAATAAAAGCAACAATTCTTTTTAATGTGAATTTTAATCGCATAATTTGTATGATAAGCACTAAGATTTTTTAATGAATTTTTGACACATACACGCCCACACACATATGCATACGCACACATACTCGCACACGCACATACACACACACATAGATATATCCATATATAAATATATAATTCTATTAATTGAAGCAAGATGATTTTCTTACTTTTCCATTATTTCAAGTACATTATTTGAAGCTAATAATTGCGAAAAATTACATTCATACATGTCATTGCTTTTTACAAGTTATGAATAGTACAGTTTATTTGCCATTCGTAAGTGATTCACAATAATTGACTCATCAAGCTGCATTACAAGTAGTATTAGGTTAATAGCATATTTTTTTTATATTACAGATATCATTAAAACAATAGAGAACAAACATGTATTTTTTTTATATTTTTAAATCAAACTATATGGACTAAATTAATACATAAAAATGCAAATAAAACATTTTTTAGGCGCGTATTTGCTTTTCTAAAAAATATTGAAAATCTCATTTTCTGAAAGCAAGTTCAAACAGACCGACTAAAGAAATCCAATATGGCGGATATTTCGACAGTAGGAAACAAGTTGCAAATTAAGATTTTAATTGTTTCAAAAAGTAACAAATGCAAAAAATGGATTTGTCTCTTTCAGAATGATGTTGTATAAACATATAAAAATAAGTTTTATTTTCCATAAATAATCTATGTTTTATACTTCGCGTAAAAGAGGTTACGCGGCTGTTTCCATGTTTAACTTTGCTACGAAATTTTAGCGACTTTTAATTAATTATTTATAAATGTAGAAACGTATAAAAAGAGAAAATAATAATTGATAATAAAGTCTTATATAGGTTTGTTTGTACTAGTTAAATAAAAATTGGTGTGATCTGTGACGTCAGGTTTGTTCTCTATTATAAATTAGTTACGGATTACAAATGGCCTTTTTTATTATACAAATATTATCTTATCACTTTTGATATAAGTTAAGAGCTATTAATCAATCTATTCTTTATTTTACAAAATAAATATGTCCGATGCCGATGCATTTGAAAGAAGACTTAAAAAGTAGAACTCGATAAATAGAAACGTGCACTTGACGTTAACAAATTCTGGTCGAATTTATTTTAATCTTTTTGAATCGTTGCAACTTCCTTGGATCGAATGTTCGTTTATCTCTATAACCTTATTGGAGGACTAAAAAAAAATCAAATAAATTCGACCAGAATTTTTTAACGTATACTATACACCCACCGGAAAGTGATTCTTTTTCGAATGTGCCGGGGTGGAAAGTAGTGCCACCTACCATCGCATAACCTAAGTGGGGCTTTTTGATTGAATATTGATTGAAATCAATCAAAAATCCGCACTTAGGTTATGCAACGGTAGGTAGCACTACTTGCCACCCCGGCACATTCGAAAAAGAATCTCTTTCCGCTGGGTGTACCTACATGAATTTTTTTATATCGTTTTAAAAAGCTGCCAAATTTTATTTACAACGTTTGTTAATATATGACAATAGAAATATTCGTAATCAATAAAACGATAAAAATGTTTAAATTTTAATAAAGACCAGGTTATCATTCATGTATGCGTTGTTATATAAAATAAATTACAAAGGATCGATTCAAATGAGTCAGATAAAATTTTATTAATATATCATCTTAAAGAATCTGCTTGACTCATTTGAATTAATCCTTTTATATATGCATCTAAACTAAACAAATATTAAAATGGTATAATGCCTTTTCCTAAATCGGTATACCGAAAAGTTATCATATACCTTGCTTACATTAGTATGATTCAGTAAATTAATCTCTGATTAAACATATATATCAGCTGTATTTTTAGAGTGTGACGGCTGTGTACTGTACTTTGTGCTTGATTTGCCCAGTGCTTATAATACACGTGTGATCCAAGGGCAAGTAATGATAGCCAATAGATATTATCTAAGGAATGACGATAAAATTCTATAATGCTGGTAGAAAGCTAGCTAGAATAGCTGGTTAGCTTATTAATTTTAGCCAGATTAATAAGCTATTAATAAGTCAAATTATAGCTAGTATCTGGCTAGAATCTGCTTAAAACTATGCTTTAAGTAAGAACGTATTTTGTTTGCAAATCTAACCTATTTATATTTTGTTTTGAAAAGTTATTAGTTTTTAAAAATATACATTATTATACTTTATTGAATGTTCAATATAGTATGTCGCCAAAATAAATATTTTTATCAACAAATAACAACTTACGAGATTATAGAAATATGTATATGCAATATTAAAAGTATTTGATAACTAATAATTTCTTTTCCGAAAATTAGTCAATCATAACTTAGTCAACAAAAATTTTGTGATTCATGTCGAAAATAAAATGTTTTAATAAAACTTCATTGTAAAACTACAAATATTTGTTTATCAATTCTCCAAATTTCGTCATAACTTACAGTATTCTGTTTTTATTGTTATTTTTAAAATAACAATAATTATATGACTACATGCATTCTATTATTTATAATATAAATTTCTTTAATAATGACACTTAAATTTTACTCGGGGCTTTGGTACTTTTTGTGTAAATAATCCTTTTTAAATGCACGCGTCGTTATGTAAACAAATAACCTAACCTCCATTACTACTAGACATTTAAGGTACATTTTTAACTTTAGTTTAGTAAAATACTTAATGTAGTATGATTAGAATTGCGTATTACTTTGATTATTATAAAACTGTTATTATTTCCATTATTAATTAATACATAAATTAATTAGTTTATCAATTTTATATTAAGTAGAATATTAAGCAGAATCTAGCTAGAAATAGCTGAAAAGCATGTCGATTTTAACTGATTTCTAGCTAATTTCTTAACCAGAATTAAAGCAGATTTAGAAAATCTAGCTAATATCTGGCTAGAAACCATCTTAGATTTCTACCAGAGGTTTGATTGATTCGATTGCATTTTAATATAAATAGACACTAAAATATTGTTTTAAAGGAAGCTTTATTAAAAGATTTTCTATATTTTTTCTTTTTGAGATTAACATCTCAGTGTGAATTTGTTGCTTATTGTAACATCGAACATTTAATCAATTTATGAATTTATTTTAAACTTAAGAGAGTTCACGACTTTAAACGCAAAAAGCTCTTTTTCAGGCAATTTTATATGTTTGTAATTAAACTTTTTATGAATACCTTTGATTGGCATTTGAAAGCTTAGGTATATCTTAAATTATATTTCATTTGTTTGTAACTATAATATCTGATGACGTGAAGGTCCTCAATGTGTAAACGAAAGTAGCCGCCATAGGCCTGAAAGAACCTCTAAATTAAATAATTCTAACGGATACTTAAAAATATGTCTGATGGCTAGTTTTCGTTAAGTATAGAATTTTTCAAAATAAACTTTTTGAACAATCGCTCGGGGGCCTCGGCTTGACCTGTAATGCGCACTCGCGGCAAGCGCCTACTTTCCGCCCTTGATACACAATATACTATTTTTTCGCTTGCTAGGCGCGGCGCGCTGTCTCCATCAGTACTTTTAAACTCCGATATTTATTCGGATCGAAACATATTCTTTTGCAGGGACATTTTTGATGATCTATATATTATCAGAAAGTTAAATAAAAATATAGATTTCTTTCAAATTTTATAGTGGTGTTCTCATCGATGTAGATAGTAGTTAAATCTTAAATATATGGGTGATTCTGCCATAACTGTCCCAGATGGCGTCCAGACCTCGCATATGAGTGTATAAATGAGAAAAAAGGGTTTTGTCGGCTCTAATGTATGTATAATGTTGTCAACTTTCTTGGAATAAACCAATAAAATAGAGTCAAAATGTCAGTTCCATTCCGCGACCCAAATATGATTCTCAATATAAAACTAGTTTTAAAGCCAAATTCAACTAACTACTATTAGAACTGGATGTATACTTTTTGTCCAGGGATTTGCTCCAAAATGTTGATAATAGCACTAATCGCTTTGAAAAACGTGCTATTTGACTACCCAGAAGTATCTAACGATGAATTTTCAAAGTATATATCCAGAGTACATAAATGCAAATGTCAGAATAATTGTCAAAGGTTTGAGATATTGCAAATGTGCACAAGATTTTGTAATATTGTAATGTACAAAAATTTCAGTCAGATTCGTATCCCCCTGTAAACCACTATTTAAATTATGTTTATTGGTCAATCAAAATGCATTTTCTCATAGTATTTGGTGGACATAAGACTTATCTATGCGGAAAATTTGTAATAACAAATATACGGGATGTTACGAGCATTTTTAACCTGGATTATCAGTTCCATCCCCTGCTAACATCATAATGATAGGAATACTTTTTAATGTATCTCATTCAAGTATTTTGTTTTAAATGTTATTAGGTATGAGTGCAAAAACTCCTCAAACTCTAAGAAAGAGTTAGTTATGGAGAACATTTTTTCTTTGGTTTAATAAATTTTCGAATAGATTTGAAGCTAAACTGGTACAGTTACGGCAGAATCACCCATATCCATATATCATTATTTAATTGGAAAAATTTTAAACATAGGGGAGACTGGGGTATAACGGAGCATGGGGTATATCGGAGCAATGTTAACAACTTTGATTTAGACGTGACGTCATCTATATAATCGTCTGTTACATTACTTGTAGTGATTATGCGAATTAATTTACCCTTCTCCACCAACCGTTACCATGCAGAACGAATTTTAAAAACTGGTTTTCTCAGCAAGAAGAAAATAAAATGGCTCAAAAACTTTACTTAATGTTGTACTTCATATTATTAATCAACTCAAAATTTTTCAATAAATTTCCATCATACGGTTTAGATATATAACAGTTAAAAAAAGACACGTTTTTGTTTATGTAACCTTACCTAAAATTTAATTAATGATTAATTAAAACTAATTTCAAATTACCGTATCAAACATTTAGGGTCGGAAAAACTCGAAAAACTAAAACCCTAAAATAAACAAACAGCTAAAAATAAAAAGGAATTCGAAAATCTTAAAAATAGTATATTATATGTGTCTATGGTGGAGAGTAGGCGATTACCAAGAGTGTAATTTGCAGGCCGACCCGGAGCAAGCCAAACGACTCGAGGCCAGTCGAGAGATGCAGCGATGTGCCGAGGCAAGGGCTGTAACTAGCACGAGCGTTAATCGCATCACACACACTCGTACATACACACATCCACACACACCCATACGCACATACACACGCACACTCACATGCGTACACACATACACATTCGCACACGCACACACACACGCACACACATATTACAAAAGCAACATGTTATATAGCATGGATACAGTTTAAATATTTTATGAAAAATCACCTATATTGAGCGGTCATGTATCATACGAGTTGTTTTATCCAGTTATAAACAATTGAATTTCATCGCTAAACTCATCTACAATTTCTGAAATTCTTTCGTGGTTACTCTTACCTAAAATCTTGCAAGGAATACAAATATGAGCCCTGAAGCGTTAAAATCGACTGAAAAATAAAAATGTTTCAAGAACTTTAAGTGACTTATCTTCAGTGAACTATATTTACGACTGCAACTTTTTTATACGAAATACTCTTGTTTTATATTACAATATCATTTTAACTATATATGAGAACTTTATAACAGTTATAATAATTTCAATACATAGGGTTGATTGAAAGCCGGAGTGTTGACCTTAAGTATTTATTGTGGTTCAACATTTTTTTAAATCGCTTTAATTTCTACAGTCAATTCTTATTAAAATTTGTACTATTTAAATTTATTAGATCATTCAAGAATATGCTCTAAAAATTTCTGAGACCTGAGTTCTCTAAGTTTAAAGATACTACTACTTTTATATTCATGAATTAAAAACACTAACTCAAATATGGGTCTGTCAATTTTGAAAGTGCACGAAAGAGTCCCTACCACCAATTCCACTTATAAAGGTAGTAGTGACAAATATAAAAAATTGCATCAATTTATATAATTTCCAACTACTTTTATAAGGTTGATTATGTTTTTGTTAAAAATGAATCATTTGCGAAATCGAAAAAAAAATAGATTTCTTTCTGGATAGAAAGAAGATAAATTTTCTAAATGTTATAATAAAATTATTTCCAGTATTATTATTTCAAGAGAAAATGTATTTATATCTGTGTTATTACTCTTTCTCTATGGGTATCTATATTAAAAAAATCATCAATAGTTAGCAATTTATGTAATCTTTTGCCATAATAATAAATTATCGTTTCTATAAAAAAAAATTTTTGCGTCAACATTTCTTATGCTACTTGATATTTGCAGTGCGATTATGCGCTACGCAAGAGGATGCACCAGACTCGTCGTGCAACGATTTGCAACGCCAGAACAGCCCGCTCAAGTGCCAACGTGTGATTGACAGCACCGAGTGCGCCATCCAACTCGCCGATGGAAGAGCCGATTTCGGACTTTTCACGGCAGACGAGCTGCTTCTCACCCATCACTTTTATCCGACCGGCATTCAGGTTGTCGCCGAGGTCAAGAACAAGGACAAAATGTTTGGTAAAATCACAATTTTAAATCAGTGTATGACATTCACGTTTGTAAATATAGATGGAAAATAAGTGTTACAATAGACATTTACTCTCTAAAATTTTTGGTGTGAAAAACTCATTCCATTGACTGTGTTTTTTATCTTTATGCATTGGAATTTCACTACAAAAGTAAAAAAATACAGTCATTAGAGTGAGTTTTTTACTCCAAAATTTTTAGAGTAAATACATTCCAAAGATTAACATTTATTATAAGGTAAAAGCACCAGTACTGGGACACTTTTGGGATACCCGTTTAGAAAAACTTGAATTCTGAAATCTGATAGCAAAATTAAAAAAATATTTTAGTACTATCGTGTAGCCCGGGAGATTTCCTGTCGATTAAAAAAAATATTGCTTTTTAAACCTTTCCTACGCTAATAAATAGTTGTTTAAATAAAAGAGTTCCTGGTTGCAGTAGTGGGACACGATGTTTCGAGTTGATCCAGTACTGGGACAGGCAATTGGCACCAATACTGGGACAGTTATTAAGTACCTTTATTCGTTACCATTCTGCAAACAAATAAAAAAAGACTCATTTTCTCAATTCATTCGATAAGACTTTCGATCTACATGCTTTTGTATTTCGGTAAGAATCGGCAAATTAAAAATTACAAAAATTGATAAAAAGAGACCTGTAACCCCACTTTTTGAGGTTATAGGATTACACCCCATCAAGCAAGAGTTATAGATTTCCAAAATTCACTTTTTCCGAAATTCTTTCGAGTTGACATTATTGATTGTTATTTAATATCTTGTTTAGTAAGCTCTAAAGTAGTTTTCAATCACTGAATCTAATTATAATTTGTATATTTTGAGTGTTCCACTACTGCTCCCTCGCGAAAATATGGGACCAAAACGTGGACACCAAATTGTACAGAAAATAATTATTGTATTCACTAAATACAACTTTAATCGTATTCATGAGCGTGTTATATATTAATAAAAATATTATTTTAATACTGTAGAGTACTAAAATACTGTAGAGTAAAATATTTCTTTTGAATGCAAAACTCAATCTTCGCGATTCAGTCAAATCTGTACGATTCAGTAGCGCCAATCGTTACTCTCGGATCCTGCTCAGAACATATTTTTGGTAAAAGCGTTGAATATAATTTCTGCGGTAGATTTGAAATAATTCATATTAATTTGAATAGTTGATACGTTATACAATAGATAAAAAATATTACTACAACGATATATGGCTGTATATTTCATGAAAACAGTAATTTTTCGTGTGTGTCCCACTATAGGTCCCGATTTTTTATTTGCCCAGACACTGGTGATTTTACCTTATTGATCTTGCAAAGAAATATTATGAAATTTAGACCCTTATTTGAATCGTACAAAAATATTTAATTAAAGAAATATGAGCTTTTTATAGTGTGGAAAAAAGTTTCTTCTTAAATTCGCATCAATCCTAAATACGTGTAGATATATCAAATTTAAAATGTTTTTTTATTTTCCAGCATGATAGTTACAAATTTTAATGAAATCTCTTGTGATAATCTAAACAATGATATGCATTTAAATGGTTTTAATTAAAAAGTTTCAATGATATGAATGCGGCGGATCTGCTTTACCGTCCGATACATATATTTATTTATAAATAGGCATGTACAAAAAATATTAGTCTTAAAAGTGCTAACTCTTCGTTCATATCTTATACTATCTAGCTGACATATAAGATCTATTTTTCCTTTTATTCTATCAATCACGAAATTGAATAAAGGTAGAAAAAAGTTTCGATTTTCTCAAAAAATAGTCATCAGTTTTAAAATCGCTCTATTTACAGAAAATACATAGCGGCACATTTGAATTGTGATCTGAAGAAAAATTAGTAAATTATACATGATTTTGAATTAGTTTCTAGTTTTTTTAACTATTTAATTTTTTTATATCTACCAGGGAATATTAATAATCATACATATATACTATAAAGGTCTAAAAAATACACTGGCTTCTACTGTACAAAGGCACATTGTATTACACTACGAGCTCTTGTTATAGTGCAATAGAAGAAATATTAATTTAGAATATCAATACAAAAAATATATCTGTTCCAGAACCGTTCGAATTCCAGTCCGTAGTCGTGGTATCCAAGGGTACGTCATCGGAGGAGGGTTTTAGAGGCCTCTACGGTTCAGGCCTCTGTCATCCTGGATTCAGTCAAACGCAAATGTGGAACGATCACGCTTTGAAATACTTTGAACAGAAAATCATGAATAAAGTTTGTCGAAATGACACGACGGTAGCCGAAAACGAAATCATCAACTTGAGAGACTTTTTCAAGAAAGGCTGTCGCCCTGGCGAATGGGTCTTGGACAAAGAGTTGGATAAGGAACTCAGTAAGAATATTTTGTTTTAATTTATTGTTGTAATCTGTATTGCATTAGTTGATTTTTAACTGATTTTTAATATTTTTCTATTTTTAGAAAAAAAGTATCCAGAATTATGTGAATTATGCGATTCTAAAGAAACCTGCCAATATAATAATCGAACGCATCACGGGCATGTAGGAGCATTGGAGTGTTTGACATCAGGTCGAGGACAAGTGGCTTATGCTTCTCTTCAATATGTCAAAGACCATTTTGCGGTTAGTATTAGATTATGAAATTCATTGTTGGCAAGCAAACTTAATAATAATTTTTATAACGAAACTCAGCTATTTATAACCATTGGTATACAAAATTATAATATAATATTAGGGCAAAAAATAACCATCATGTTAATAATCATAAATATCATTACTAATTACTTTTTTCATTATTTGATAAGTTTAATAATTAAGCACTAATTTTTCTTTCATTGCCTTTCCAATTCATGCCTTAGAACTCAAATCAAAATGATTAATCCAATGAAGATATGTAAAATTTTAATAAGTATATGTAAAAATCTAATGTTATTAAGTTGTATATATTTTCTAATATCTTATATCGATGGCCCTTACGAAGACTAGCATATTTCAAATTCCCATGAAGACTAATACCTTTGAGCGCTTACCACAAAGACTAGCACTTTTCATAGTCTTCAAATACACACCTAGTTCTTTACAGGGGCTTTTTATATAAAACTAGAACTTTTTAGATTTGCTGATAAATACTAATACTTTCTTAGATTCTCTGAAAAAATGACAGTTTCTTTCTAAAATTTAAAAAATTGCCAATTTTCATAGAAGGTTCCTGACAAAAATTTAACTAGTATTTTTCAAAAAATCTGTGCTGTGCTAATATAGCGTAAGGGGCATCGATATAAATCAGTGATATGCCTATAAACTCATAGAGTCGGGTCGATTCCTTTTTATCGGGATAGGATCGAATATTAGACTCTTTTGATACTCGAAAAATTATCGGTTTACCTGGGAAATCTGGTTACCTGTGTGTGAGGGGGAGGGAGGGGGGGGGGGTGTCCGTTAATTAGACTGTTTTTTTGTAGATCTGCTAGCATTTTATAATTTTTATTAGATTTAAATAGATAAAGAAGAATGTTCATAGTTTTGACAATAGATATAACTAATACTGAAATAAACATATGCAAATAATTCGAAGTCCAAATAAACGCATGGAAAATGTATTGATAATATCTCATAAATGTAGAAAAATAATTCATTAGAATAAATAGATATATACGACAGAGAAAACGTGTAACTATTAGAAAATTGTTACTCTAGTGTAAAAAACATCTTTTTTCGATTTTTCAAGCAGTATTACTTTAATTTGTTTGATTAATAATTATTCTATTTATTATCAATCTTATCCTAAAAATCATTTCATTGAGGAGTCTAAATATTTTGTTTGAGTGTTTGTACATTCGCTTTTTTACCTTTGTTAGAACTATTTATTTCTATTTTGTGTAAGTCTAAACTTTCAAAATCCGAAATACTCAGCAAATCTATAAAAAAAGTCTAATAAATGGACCACCCCTCCCCGGTTACCCGAATGATAAAACCTTGAAATGTGTTACTCTTCAGGGGTAATGCAACAGGCGTGCTAGTCTTCATAGGGACCATCGAACTAATAATACATCATTACAAGTAAATTAAAATAGGATTTTATTGCTCCAAGGTGATGATATTTAGATAATGAAGACTCGCTTGATTTCGTGGAACTATAACCTTCTTATTTGCTATGTTAGCGACGATTCGGGAGTTTTTTTACTTACACCTCTCTTCATAGCAGTCTTTAGACACGCCGGTCGTTAACATCATGCGTCGACATACCATCTTCGTCGATGGCCGGCCTTCACTGACAAATCACTGGGTTGTTTTATGGGATTTATTGGTTAACGGTGCATTACACAGTAGTTATTATAATGTTAGCTCGTTTGTCTTTTCGAGACTATAAGTTATGTATCTAGCTACGAAGGGAGGTGTAAGTAAAAAACTCCCGAAACGTCGCTAACGTAGAAAGTAAAAAGGTTATAGTTCCACGAGATCAACCGAGTCTTCATTATCTAAATACAAATAAATTAAGGCCAATGAAACAATTTTTATCGCGTGGGTTGCATAAATTGTACGTAGTATATTGGTATTATTAAGATCATTAAACATACATTGTAATAAGACTTCAAAAAATGTTCAAACAGTTTTTCTTTAATTTTTTAATTTTCAGGATTTCAGATGTGTAGAGCTTAATAGCGAAATTTCTGTTTTATATGAAAATGGCGAGGTAATTAGGCAAACCCTTACTTTCATTAAAATGCGAATGGGATAATTTGTTTATTAATTTAGGACACACAATATTTATTATACAATAATTCATAAAACTTTCAAAAATGTTTTCATTAAGTGTATATATATATATTATATAATATATATTTTGATAACTTACATTTAACTCACATGGAGTTTGCGGTGATGCTTAAGGTTTTTAGAAAATAAATTTCTATTACGCAAATAGGCTTTTATTTTGCATTTTATATTCATTTTATTTCGCTAACAGCCAGAAATTCGTGTTAGAAAAACTTTCATTTAATTGTCAATTATGTATTTTGACATATTCATCTAATTGTAAATACACATAGTACATCATTAAAGCTTTATAGCTACATTCCAAGAAAAGTAAAATTTTGATCATGCGAAAGTTAATCAGCTTACAAATGTCATATGTTTGTATGATAACACTAAACTGGATAAATGGTACAATTGGCGTTAACCATTAATCATTAATATTCATATTCATTGAGATTTACATATATATAAGGGGGGTTCAGGTAATGTGGCCGCCTTAAGGAACTTTCTATTCCCAGTAGATATATATCGAGATTTGGAGCTTCGGATACTATTGAGACATGTTATTTAAACCTTTATTTCTTATTAGAATTCTTATGAGGTATTCCTCATGAGTTTTTTGCAAAAAAATTGACTCACTGTATTTTAATTAAAGAAGTTCTAAGTAGTTAAAAATTGGTCACTATACCAACAGTATTCGTAAAGTGGCCACCTATTAGTTCTTATGGTAAAGTCGTATAGTAAGTAGTCCAGAAAGTCAAGACTAGCCTAGCAGAGACTTCCTTCATGTGTTATTTAACTACATGGCGCCGTGACGTACGCTTTGGTGTCGATATTTTGCGATTAGTAGGCCTAGGAATTTTGAAGAACCAACCGCCACTTTTGTCGGCGTCGATTGACTTTTGCCTTGCAATGAATTCGTATGGTCACTTTACCAACCGATAAACGTCAACGAAAGTTCTAATTTTCCCATCGAAAATAAACTCTACTGCAAAAAATGGTACATGCATCTTAAAGTACGTAAAAAGGATACATGTTTCAAAAAGGTTTTATGTACCGTATGATTTCTATTTCGTTCATATTACGCTGAAAAAAAGTGGTTTCTTTACATGCATGCGATGCTAAGAAATCAGAATTGTGATGCTTTTGTGCGTAAACATTACCCTATCTTACAATTAGGGGACACTAGCAGCGGGGTCACCACGCCCCTCAACATCTATTGTCACAATACATATACTGTAGGAGTTACGGCGCCCCAGAATTACGCATAAGAGTGATCTCGTGTAGGTAGGCATATTACCTGCATGGTCATATTACCTGCACCCACCTTATATGAAAACATATAATGATTACTTTACTTTTTTTTTAATTTCAATACTCAATATTAAATTATAGCCAAATCAGTCATCGAGAAAGATGTCGGATTATCAGTTCTTGTGTAAAAATGGATCAATGATTCCCCTTGATAGCCCAAATCCTTGCACTTGGTTTAAACAACCGTGGAAGGTCATTCTTGCAAGAGAGTAAGTATTTTTAAATTTTAACAAATATACATTTAATTTATACCTGTATATTCCAAACATACTAATTAAAAGTTCATCTTTCACTGTATAATATAATAAAAGCAATTGCTTATATTAAATCGACGCTTCATAGGAATATCAGTTAAATATAAATATCAGTTATATGAATATTCCACACGTTGAAAACCCCTAAAACAAAGACCTTGTTTAGAGAAAAAGCGAATGAGGTCTTGGAGAAATTGGAAAAGACATCAAAGATCACATATTCCTCTCTACCCTGGGAGATGACGCTGAACTCAATTCTCTTCAACACGGATTCTCCCATCACGTGCTGGAACTACACGTCGCCAGCGCACTACCTGAGCAGAGCCAAGGACGATAGCGAAGTCGTCGAGCTGCCGAGATCCGAGTGCGGTAGGGACATACGCTGGTGCACGATCAGCGATATGGAGACCAGCAAGTGCAATTGGACTTCGGCCGCGGCGCGCGCCCTCGGTATACAGCCGAGCATCGACTGCGTGCAGAGTCCCACGCTTTTCGACTGCTTCGAGAAAATTTCGAAGAACGAGGCCGACATCATTACCATCGACTCGAACTATGGCCACCTGGCAAGAAAGTGAGCCAACAAATATCTTGACAGTTTTATCACTGGTTCATTACATACTTCGGCAAGTATTCGACCGCAAAATTTCGGGGGTAGTTAAATATTCGGAAAGACAAAATTGCATAAAAGTAAAATTCGGAAAGATATTTTATGGAAAATGGAAAATTCTGTAAAGTTAAATTTGGTAAGAAATAAATTAGGAAAATATTAGTATTGAATATAGAAATATCGAAACACCAAAGTATAGAAAAAGAAATTCGTAAGGGTGAAAATATGGAAAATAAAAATTCGTAGAGTCATAATATTGATAATCAATATTTCTTTAGATTAAAATATTGAAAATTGTTGATTTGCTTCTTTTCTTAAATATACGGATATTACTGCCCTTGCCGAGTTATTGGGTTGCATATCAAATTTTCAATATTTTAATCTATAACATTATTGATTTCCAATATTTTCGCTCCACGAATTTTTATTTTCCATATGTTTACCCTTACGATTTTTTTTTCTATACTTCAGTCTTTCGATATTTCTATATTTAATATTTTTCGAATTTTTTTCTTTCCAAATTTAACTTTTCAGAATTTTCCATTTTCCATATAATATTTTTCCGAATATTACTTTTATGCAATCTTATCTTTCCGAATATTTAACTACCCCCAAAATTTCGGCAAATATACTTTTTATATCTTACAAAATACTCAATGAAATAAGAAAATTACAATTTTTAAATGTCTCACATGAAAATATAAGGCCCATAGAAGTTGTTCCAAAAAGTATCTGAAAATTTATTCATCGAATAAATTTTCAAATAATCGGTTTTTCGAAAAAAGAATTGGTCGAATAATTTTTGAATACCCAAATTTTAAAAGAAAAAAGAATGTTCATAATTGACATTACGAAAGTCCAAAATTTTACTTGTAACTTGATGCGATTACTTTTTATATAAAGACGCACTATTTTTAACTTGAATTGACGCATCCGATTTTTAGGTAAAGTAATATCGTTCGTAATGCCAATTTGGAACGATTTTTTTTAAGATTTGAGTATTCAAAAAATTTTTGACGAATACTTTTTTCAAATAACCGATTATTCGAAAATCTATTCGACGAATAATTTTTTCGAATATTCGATATTCGAAAATTTATTTCACGAATACTTTTTTTGAATAACCGATTATTCGAAAATTTATTCGACGAATACATTTTCGAATACTTTTTAGAATCACTCCTATGGGTCTTATTCTTTCATGTGAAGCATTTAAAAATTGAAATTTTCTTATTTCGTTGACAATTTTGCAAGATATGAAAGGTATTCGCTGAAATGTTGCAGTCGGATACTTGCTGAACTGTGGTTCATTATTATTCTGTATTTATAATATTACAAAATATTTGACAAAAATATAAAAGTTTTCTAATATTTGCCAAACTTATTCCAAACTTTGCATAACATAGCCAACGTTTTGTATATAGTTCTAATTTCCATAGTTAGGCACAGTTTTATAAATGTTTAGCAAAGTTTTGAGTTCGGCAACGTTTCCATTTCCATCAATTGCCATTATAACAATGAATTATGGCAAGTTTAATACAAAATTAGTTTGGTAATTTTCTTGATTCACTGCATCAGTTATTGAAATAACACTAACAGTCGTAATATTTTGGTAGGGTGTACGGTCTGCGGCCAATCCTGTTCTCCGAGACGCTCGAGGACAAGAACAGCGTGGTGGTGGCGGTGATCCGGGACAACGCGCAGATGCGCCGCATCTCGAGCCTGGCCGAGCTCAAGGACAGCAACGCCTGCTTCCCCGAGTACGGCGGCATCGCCTGGCTGAGCTTCATCAACGTGGCGCGCGAGCACCGCGTCCTGCCCGACTCCTGCAAGTATCCGCAGATCGTCTCCAACCTCCTGCACGCGGCCTGCACGCCGGGCTTCAGCGAGGCCAGTCACTCGCTCAAAAACATGCAGCCCAGGCTCAAGGCGGATAATCTGGTTAGAAAGATGACCATCGATTAATTTACTTGACCCTAATACGCTTATAGTTGTAGCTTGGAGTGTGGATCATTCTAAATACTAGCATTAAGAAAGTATTATTATTCATAAATCCACGCTATTAACTAAAAAGTGTAAAAGTTTCTATACACTTTTAATACATAGCTAGAAAATTTTTAATAAAAATTACTGTGATAATCATATTAAACGTGGGACATCCTGACTTCGTGGGATATTTTTAATCCTTGATGAACGTAATGATTAACATTAGATATAAAATTTTATCGTTCAGTAGGGTTAAAAGACAATTTTTACTGATTATCAAGGTAATTTTTCCTCCAAGTCAAAATATTCCACTTCCTACCTAATAATTTTTATCAGCAAATACTCTGTATAGAATTTTAATTAATTTCTAACCAACCATATTGAAAATAACAATTTTATTCATTATGCACATTTTCTGGGCAAAACATTTATAATTTCTAGGTGAGAATCCAATCGATATTGATATGGCCGTTTAGAAATTATGATGACTTAAGGGGATCTGACTAGCTTAAAATTTGAATTACATTGATTGTATATTTTTAGGTGAGAATTAATTATTCATCATATATTACGTTTTCTTTTTCGGTAAATTTAAATATTTTATCAAAATATATCGGATTTTGTTGTCGTTAGGTCACCTGCAATAGCTACCGAAGAGAAACTGCTCTTTTTTCATCGTCCAGATGATTTTGAGAGTTCTAAGCATTGGATTGAACTTTTCTAAGGGTTATTTTGTTCAAAATACAGTTAATTCTGACATGAGAGAAGGAATTTGTATTAAAAATTCACAGACATAAGTTGTAGCCCTTAAAATTCAAATTTTATGATATAACTTTGAAAAAAAAATATAATTTTCAGAGATTATAATTTATGTCTGTGAATTTTTAATACAAATTCCTTCGCTCATGTCAGAACTTATAGTATTCTAAATAAAATAACCGTTGGAAAAATTCAATCCAATGCTTAGAACTCTCAAAATTATGAAACTTCTTTTTTCATGGACGATGAAAAAAGAGTAGTTTCTCTTCGGTAGCTATTTTAGGTGACCTAACGACCAAAAAAAACTTTTATTTCGATATATTTCGATAAAATATTTAAATTTACCGAAAAAGAAAATGTAATATATGGTAAATAATTCATTCATTCTAAGGTGGTCAAGTCCTCTTAATACTAACCCTCTCCTTAAGTCTCCCTACTACTTTCCCTTGTGAAAAATAATCTAGAAGTACGTAGAAAAATAGATATTTTTCTACCAGGGTTGTCTTTTCCTAAATTAAGGATTTACACATATTTGTCATTCGATTGACTATTTTTATGTGAAACTGTACTCAAATATTTATTGTGTATGCGTATAATCTTAAATAGATTTTAAAAAGCTTTTATGTGTTTTTACAAGAAAGAATAATTATAAGATTTTTTAGGAGAACTTGTGCGACTTGTGCCCAACTCAAGCTAATGGAGAACGATGCGAAGCTAATTCCGAAAATACGTATTACGGAGACAAAGGAGCAATAGATTGTTTGAAGATTGGAATTGGAGATATTGCTTTCTTAGAGTCCAGAAACATAAAGGGTATTTGAAACTTGCTTATCACGTAAATAAATTCAGCCACTAAAAATATTACCCTATTACTTTTGTTGTAAATATTTTATTCAATATCTAAATTAACATTTGCTTATCTTTTAAAACAGTGTTTACTAGCAATGGATCCATCAAAGCAAACGATTACCGAGTATTATGCAAAAATGGAACTCTGGCTGAATACACCGGATTCGATGTTGATGAAAATTGTGCATTCTCAGTTACGATAGACAGTGAGGTAAGTTTTTACAATAAATTCTATCTAATAATAAAATAATTGCAGTTCAGAACCAATAAAATTATAGAGTACTCTGACGATTTTTTTATAAACTTTGAAACTATTGACACCTGTAAGACGGTAAGTATGCGAGTGAACAAAGAAAAGTTAAATTAAGCAAGTAACGCCAATTTTTCATGAAACAAAATTCATTTGGCTAAATCGTGGCCTAAATTTTATTCTTATGTATTTTATTCTTATATAAATGTTTCTCAACATTTTTCGACCAATTTGTGAAGTGTATGAAGGGCTTTTATTTTCATATGAGCTTATTTGTCTACAAAAATTAATTTGAAAATAATTTTTTTTTTAAATCATTATTAACATTATTTTTTATATAATACAATATGACATTTTTCTAAAAGACAAAATCAAAGTTTTATTATTAAAATGTAACGAGATATTTTTTGTATTGTACATTCTGAAGGGGAGGTCGAAGCTTATATGTATAGTTACGTAGTTACCGTCAATTTCAAATTTTTCATTATTCTCATTAAATTTTTAATTTTTTTAAGTATCTCAGTTGTTCGCGGTATTCTTTAGAAGATTGGGAACACCGGGCAACTAAAATTTTTAACTTATATGAAAAATTAAATTAGAATAATGTAAAATTTAATGTAGAAATCTGTAATCGTCTTCGACCTCGATAGAAATTCCGTACACTATAGGGCACGAAATGGAAGATATTAGTTCATAGTCATAGGTATATGTTATGTTTAGACCAGTCCGTTTTCCTCTATTAGTTATTAGCTTATACTTTTTCTTTATTACTTTAACTTAAAATTTCACACTTAAAGCTTTCACACAAACTGATTCATTAATATATTTTGCCTAATCATTTTTTTTTGCAAATAAAGTACCTACTAATAATACATGTTATAACATAACATATATATGAACACTTTATACAGTACAGGTGATTTTCATTAAACTGTCCTATTTGATATCCCCTCCGTGGTATCACACTGCTTTTATTACGCACGCCAAATCTTAAATATCTGAATTTTTATAAATACATCTTATATATTTGTTAATTTTTTATGTTAATACATTGTATTTGTTGACTTGAAAATTATTTTCGATCAGGTAGACATGCATGTTTGTTGCTAAGGAGGGGACAGAGACACTGTTTGAGTGATATTTTAAATTAGTAAATTAAATTTGTATAAATTCTGACCGCATATAAAATGTTGATATTAATCTGTATTTTAAGTTGCACAATTTTAAGATTACCCTAATTTCACGTAAAGACAGCTATATTTAATTTATTGCATAGAATGAAACTAAAACCTTGTCACGAATGGAAGATTTGAGGTATATTTCGCCTACATACAATACCTTGTTGTGCTGAATATGTTATTTAATATCATGGATCTTTTAGTAAAAGATATAATGATTCCATAATTGCATGATTTGAGTGATAAAAAGTATCTTTAATAGCATTTATAAAATAGGACATCAAAAAAGACAGTTTATAAAATAATTTTCTCCATTTTCTGTGCACTGCACCTGTATCAACAATATCCTTGTTTTTTCAATCAACGGTCGACGAAAGCAATCGACGAATAACGCTAATTTTCACCTTGTCCCCAAGGTCGTCTCGCGGGGTGACCGCGCGAAACCGGAGCTGCGCGACACGACGCTCGCCCTGCTGAAGATCGAGAGCTGGCTGGGCTACCGGTCCGGCGAGCGTCGCGCCATCCGCATCTACGACCGCTTCAACGGCACGGAGAACCTGCTATTCAAGGACTCCAGCAACGGCCTCGTGTCCATCGACTCGGACGTCAAGTCCGTGCTCGCCTACAAGGAGCTCTTCAAGCACGTCGACGAGTGCAACGGTGCAGCGTCCGTCTTCGCTGCCGTATCGTTCCTGCTCCTCAATTTTCTCGTTGCGAGATACATGTAGATGAAGTGTACACTTGAAACTGTTTGCGCTGAAAACAAATTTGAGAAATGATTTTTTTTCATTTGTAGTAATGGACAAATTTACCCAATTCGAGTAAATACTTTTTGAGTCGAAGATCATTTTGTTGTTTTTTGAATACTAATTTAATTACCTGAATTCAATAAATGTTGCATTACTTAAAGTATTCGAAGAAATCATTTCTTTATATATAGGAGGATTTTCTTCAGTGGGGAGTTTTGGTTATAAGCGAATGACCGTCATTGTCTTCGAGTTGTACATTTACGTTTAAGATAATATCAGCTCTGGCAGCTACTTTTTTTTCTTGTAATTGCTGCTATTGAATAGCTACACTCTATAGAGAATATAGTAATATATATTACGCAACTAGTGCGCAAAATAGGTGAATCCCGCACGAGCCGAGTTTGTCGCCCGAGCGAAGCGAGGGTGATAAAAACACGAGGCGAGAATCACCTATACGCATGAGTTACGTATACTATTTTTCCTAACTGAGTTCGCAAAATTTTGCACACTCACTTTACATTCCTTTGCGTACTCAGTTCGGTGTGCAAAATCGAATTTTACGCACTCTGGGAAAACTATTATTTCTCTGGGAATATTTAGTACATACCTAAAGTTTCTTTTACAAAAATTATTTTATTCGTTATAAAAATTTATTTTTTAATAATATTAATTAATTTGGTAAAAGTTTCAAATGAACAAATCTGAGTAGTAAGTTTTGCTATATTTAATTTATCTCTATGTACGAAAATTAGTGATTCCGATATTGATTGTATTTTGTATTTTAGCGAACGTCTTTTTGTATAATTTTCTATATAGCAACAATAATCTTTCCGCGAGTTATCAATGCTCAGTTTTATATTTGATAAATGTATGACGATTTGCGTCGTTTTAAATGTGTTAATGATGAACAATGTTTTTCTTCGAAATTGCCTAATTGGATATATAATTTGTGTATTCGTGCAATGAGTAGTTTAATGAAAATTTCCGGCATAAAATACCCTAAGTTCTTTAGTGTATACCATTATAGATAACGAATGATAAGTGCGATTAATAAATGTATTTTTATTGTAAATAAATCTTTTTTATAAAAAATTACTTTCTCAAAAAATGGTTGTAATCAATAATATAAAGAAATAGTTACAAATATTCCAAGATTATTAATAATACCTATCACATTAGGTATTCTTAGTATATATCCCTATAGTAAAAGAATGTAATCACTGAAACAGGAAATAGACATAAAGCTAAATTAAACATATTATAACTATGACATAGTGCTAGAAGGCTCAATTTGGAGATTATGGAAGGGTGCGCTAGCATAATGGGACAAAATTAGATTAGATAGAAAAAGTGGGGGAGGGTATGGCGGTCGTGGAGGGGGTATTTTTCTTAATAAAATAATCAAAATAATGATATGGGCATCGTTACGCTACATTAAACATATTATTGCTTTAACATAGTGCTAAGAGGGTCAGTGTCGAGATGATGGATGGGTGGGGTAGCATAAGGGGATAAAATTACGATAGGTAGTATAAATGGGTGGGGGGGGGGGGGGAATGGAGGGGTATTTTCTTCTTAATAAAATAATGAAAATAATGACATAGGCCCCGCAATGCTAAATTAAACGAGTTATTACTTTAACCTAGTGCTAAGAGGATTCGTGTGGAGATGATGGATGGGTGGGCTAGCATAAGGGGACAAAATTAGGATAGGTACGAATAGCGGAGGGGAAATGGGTGATGTGGAGGGGGTATTCTCTCGTAGTAAAATAATGATTGTAATAGCTAAAAGCGAAACGCAGAATGAACTCTTCATTTTCTATGAAGTAGTGTATCGACGAATGAAGTGAAGTGGTCAGAAAGAACCGGTAGCGTATAAGAGTGACGAAAATAAAACTGAATGATGAAGTATGGTAAAAGGGGAATGAAGAGAGAGCGTTCGGAATTGCATGCACTTAGGTAGTTATAGTTATTCAGAAGGATGTCATGAGGTGGGTTTGAGGACGGGCAAGTATGCGCAGTAATAAATGTGGGCACACAGGCGTGCGCAGAAGTTATTGCGTTTACAGAGGTATATGCAGTAGTGACTTCGTGCATGCAAGCGCGCGCAGTAGTAATTGCGTGCACAGAGGCATGCGCAGAAGTGACTTCGTGCACACAGGCATGTGCAATAGTGATTTCACGCACACATGCATGCGCAGTAATGACTTCATGTGCATAAAAATTATAAAATTTAAGATATTTTTTACTCCATTTTTTATTCAGAACTTATCTGACGTTTTTCAATAGGGATTCTTTATTCTTTTATATACATATTTTATCATGACATCGTCATCTTATTTTTATGTAAACATATATGTTGGATACTTAAGTTAAAACTATCTAATAACATTAACAATCATATTCTTTATGTTATAAATAATACTTATAAATGATTTTATGCACAAAATGGATATTAATATCTATCTTCTGTAATTCATATTAATATTGATATTGTCAACAATCGAAATTGCGATTCCTAATAAATACAAAAATTTTATAATTAAGTGTTTTATAATTAATCACGCAACTGCAGTAAGATTAAACTAAATTAGCAGAATTTGTATGTACTAAGTACAAATAAGATAATATAAATTTCAGATTGACTAATATTACTTCAGCATTTTTAATAGTTATTGAAAATTTTGATTTTAAAACAAATCGTCACCTATAAACTTTTAAATTACTATTTAGTCCAGAGAGTTATCGCGAAACTAATTAAGTATGACATTATAGATAAAAAGTAGCTTTACGATTGAACTTTACGTATATAGATACGGGGAATTAATAAAAGAACACTTGAATACACAAGAAGTTTGCAAGATGGTTTTTGTGTAATATAAGTTATATACCTAGGTACATTTAATATATTATTTAATATATGTTTTGATGTTGTAACTAAAAATGTTTTTATCGACTATTTACATACTTTTTCCATCACTTAAATAATTATTTATAAATCAAAATTATACCAGTTCTTGCGTAAAAGTAACGATTATAAAATTATTCTCTTTCAAAAGGATTTATATATTGCGATGCAACCGATGATCCAATTAATATTTTTTTTAAATAATAGCATATATTTACAAATAAACTTGAAAATAACTACTACAAATTATATATAGTCAAAGATTTCTACTACAATATATAGTTTTATACAAATGAATCACGAAAGAGGGCTAGAAAAAGTAGTGATGCTGTCAAGTATATTGTTGAATTTTTATTTATAAATCAGTTTCTTAAACATACATAGTATAAAAATATACGCATAATACTATTATTATTATCTCTAACGTTTAAAATGTTTATATGTAAATATATGGTCATCAAAAATAAGTCTTAGTTAATTACAAACAGGACCGTATTAGCCATCGCTACGCCCCTACGGCAGCATTACCTGGCGCCCCTATTCGGAGCGGTCAGTGTGTACAAACAGAAAAATAGGCTGTCAGAACGTCAGACGTCCTGTAATTAACCTATTTACAATTTACAAATGTTACGCTTCATACGATACGGAAAGGTTTTCTTTTCTGAATGTTACCAACCTTTCCGGACATTGCCGAAAATGTAATTTGTGTTTTATTACACTTGATTATTTACATACACAAGTGTAAGTTATATTATAATATATATATATATATATATATATATATAGTGATTCATTCATTATTTATGCTATGTTGAAATCGTCCGATCCTTTCCGTTTTTTCCGGAATTGCAAGTATTCAAAAAACTATTCAACAAGTAGAAAAATATCACTATAACAATAAAGACAAGTAATCAAAGTGGCTAATGTATACAATGTTTATTCTATTTATACATATAAATGTTTATAACATTTATTATAAATATTTCCCGCATATTAATCTGCACCGCGATATATTCAACATATATCGAATTTTTTATTTCTAATTTCTATAATTCAAATGGCAAAAAAATGGATATTATGTCAATCCAAGAGCAATGTAATATAGTAAAACTTATTAATCTAGATCATATTTTGGAAGCTCATCTTTCTAAATTACTTGAAGTACACACTATAATAATAAAATCCTAAACCGTAAACCCAAAAACCCTAAACCCAACTACCCCGAGCAGAACATTTTGGAATAAAAAGTTTTCATAATAAAATCGTAAACCCAAAACTCTAAACCCTAAAACCAACGACCCCAAGTTAAGCATTTTGTAATTAAAAAAATTTAATAATTAAACCATACGTTCTAAACCCTAAACGCTAAACGCAACTATCCCGAGCTGAGCCTTTTACAAATAAATAATTTTAATAATAAAAGCATAAGCCCTAACTCTAAATCCAAATAACCCAAGCAGAGTAATGTGCAGTAAACATATTTAAATAATAGAATGTTTAACTTTAACCTTAAACCCTAAACGCAATTAATCCAAGCTGAGAAATTTGCAAAAGAATAATTTTAATAATAAAATCCTAAACCCTAAACTGAACTACCTCAAGCTGAGCATTATGCAAATAAATAATTTTAATAAGAAAATCGTAAACCATGAACTCTAAACCCAAGATGAGTAATGCGCAGTAAATAAATTTCAAAAATAAAATTTTTAACCTTAAACCCTAAACGCTAAACCCAATTATACCACGCTGAGCATTTTGCAATTAAAAATTTGTTAATAATTAAACCATAGATTCTAAATCCTAAACCCGAAACTGAACTGCCTCAAGCTGAGCATTTTGCAAATAAATAATTTTAATAAGAAAATCGTAAGCCATGAACTCTAAACCCAAGGTGAGTAATGTGAAGTAAATAAATTTAAAAAATAGAATTTTAACCTTAAACCCTAAACCCTAAATTAACCCAAGCCGAGAAATCAACAAATTTCATAATAAAATCGTAAACCCTAAACCCAACTAAACCCTAAACTCTAAACCGAAAGCTCTAAACTCTAAACCCAAGTAACCCAAGCGGAGCAATTTGTTGTGAACAAATCTAAATAATAGAATTGTTAACCTTAAACTCTAAATTGAGTGAATTTCACTTCACGAAATAGTGTGAAATATACCCGTATATTACATATTATTATTTATTATTATCTATGTATTTACATATTTAAATTTATTTAAATTTTTATTATTGTAAATTTGTCAGCTTGAGTTATTTGTGTTTAGGGTTTCAGGTCTGTGTTACGAATTCTATTACTTAAAGTGGTTTATTGCAAATTGCTTAGCTTGGGTTGTTCGGGTTTATAGCTTATGGTTTATTATTTTATTATTTTAATGTTTTTTTGCAAAATGCTCAGCTCGGGGTAGTTGGGTTTAGAGTTTTCGATTTTATTATTAAAATTATTTATTCGCATATTACTCAGCGCGGGGTAGTTGGGTTTAGGATTATTATTTAGAATTTTTTGGGTATTATTTAAATTTTTTTATTGCATAATGCCCCGCTTAAGGAAATTGGTTTCAGGGTTTAGGATTTAGGGTTTATGATTTAATTATTAAAATTTTTTAATTGCAAAATGCTCAGCTTGGGGTAGTTGGGTTTAGGGTCTAAGGTTAATAATTCTATTATATAAATTTATTTTCTGCCTATTGCCCAGGTTGCCTTATTTGGGTTTTGAGTTTATAAGTGCTTACAATTTTATTATTAATAGTACATTTCGACGCGGGTGCGGAAGTAGATTATTTGCCTCATGTGACGTTTTTCGCTCTAACGAAGCGAGATTTTTCTTTTTTTTTTTAGTCCTGGTATCTTGCGCCCCCCTACAGACAGCGCCCTACGGCATGGCATAGTTGGTGTAGGCCATAATACGGCACTGATTACAAATTAGTTCATTGACGGTATCTTTCATTTTAAACAATAACTATGAACATACTTGACGGTACCGTCGTCTTACAGTTTAAGGTGAATACAGAAGAATATATTGACAAGCAAATAAATGTTATTTTTATCAAAATAGCTGAAAACAAATATAAGTTGTTTTCAAATCATTATGTGTTTAAGGAGGTCCGAGCGGTATACTAGTCAAAACAGTAACTTATGAAAAAACGTTATTCAATAGAGAAGTTTATGACAATGTATCATGTTAACAAATTAAATATTTAAAAAACTTTGAATATTCATATTTATATCAAACGCATATTTATCTTATTTCTTTCTGAAAAGATCAATATAGACCTTGATTTGACTCTAACCTCTAAGGTGTTTCTCTGTTTTCAGTACTTTTTTGCGTTATTCTATAAATACCTCTCTAAAACGCCAGGCAACCCTATTTTTGTATTGTATGCACATAAAATTGGAAAGCTAAAGATTAATTTGATAGTTTAATAATCCATAAAAGTTTCCTACAAATGCATGAATTTTTTATTTCAAACGCGAAAAATGCGTTTTCTGCATATTAAACGGGCTAAACGGGCGAACTTTAGAATTAAATATCTTTTCGAAATGCAAGGCAACCTATACTGAAAATTTGTCTCTGGTGTCAAATAATCTTTATTAACAATTACAAAATAGATTTGGGTCTTAAAGTTTAAAATTACTTTTCGCTCATACCCCCTTAATACATTAGAGAAAATTGAAACAGACAATGAGAAACCTATGCATAGAAGTCATAAATGCAATTTGATGATTCAGAAAGACTATATTTTTATAAATAAGTAATAGAATAATTTATAAAATTTGCGTTAGAAATTCAATATAAGTTGTTGTCGAAGTTAGCTGTTCTCCTATGTATGTATGTATGTATGTATGTATGTATGTATGTATGTATGTATGTATGTATGTATGTATGTATGTATGTATGTATGCATGCATGCATGCATGCATGCATGCATGCATGCATGTATGTATGTATGTATGTATGTATGTATGTATGTATGTATGTATGTATGTATGTATGTATGTATGCGTCTCAGGGGGTGAGTGGTGTCGGAGTAACACTCACTGCGGGATTGGCGGTCCCGGGGTTTCCCGAGCCCACATACTGCCGTGAGACCTGCTCCCAGCCCGAGGGTGCGGTAGATGTGAAGTCACGAACACCAGTGACGATTGGGAGAGGCACCGGGTGGCAAACCCGAAGGCCTGCGTGGCTAGTTGCCTACGCGGGCGTCAAGCGCAGTCAATTTCATGGATCTGACTAAGATAAGAGAAAGCCGTCGGCGTTTGCCTTGGAGCGTCGACACTGCTCAGTCAACCACACCATCCACAGATCCTCGGCAACAATTAGCGCAACCTAGCGCACCAAGTGACCGTCAGGAGGAGCAACTAACTTCACAGGTTTCTCCTGCTCCAACGAATTCCAATAATCATGAACGCACACCGCCCGTGCAAGTACTATCACCATCTATGCAGGCGGATCTGGGTTTCCCGGGCCCGGATTGCGATCGCTCCTTTCCCACCAAGAAAAGGTTAGGAGTACACCGACGTAGCGCCCATCTGGATAGAGTCAACGAAGAGGTCAACGTGGATAGAACAAAGGCGCGCTGGTCTGATGAAGAGCTGAGAACAATGGCAAGGGAGGTAGCGATAACGGTAGTGAATGGAGGAGTGCACAAGATCAACGTGCACCTCCTGAGGTTCATGGGAGGAAGTAGGACGCTATCGGCATATCAGAGTATACGCACAAGACCAGAATATAAAGAGCTGGTCAAGGCAGCACTTGATGATTTGAAAGCCGTCCCAGCGGTGGCGCAGGCTGTCTCAGCATCACCAAGTCGTGTACATGAGGACGGTAGCGACATCCCTGCTTTTTCCCCAGTAGGCAGAGTTATCGCTGAGCTAGAAGTTCTAGAATGTGCAACTCCACCTGAGCAATTTGAGTCTTCCCCAGGATCCAGTGCGTCAAGTTCTCCGAGGTGGAGTGACATGTATGGCAGTATTCCATCAGAAATCGATCGCCGTCGGGTGGTTGTTGAGAAGGTAGACGGATGGCATGTTGATCGTTTGCTGGCAATATTCGCGGATATGCTGGTGGGGAGAGATGTGTCGTCCGCCTGCAGTGAGTGGCTTAGGACTGTTTTCCCGCCACCTCCTCCACCGAGGCCGCGGAAACCACGAAGGGACATACCAGTTGAGCGGCCCGTGCCACGAAGGCAGCAACGTCGCCGCGAGTTTGCCAGGGTACAGCAACTCTTTAAAAAGAATATGTCAAGTGCTGCCAAGGAAATACTCGATGGAAAAAACGAGTCCACTCCCGCCGATATGCAGGCTATGGCAGAGTATTGGGGGCCGGTGTTGACACAGGAGTCGACCGCTGTTCCTCGGGAATCGAGACCTGAGCATCGAGTTGACCTTCAGTACGTATGGCATACGGTGACGTGCGAAGAAACGCAAGCTGTCAAGTTACCATCCAAATCGGCACCAGGGTTAGATGGGATAACAGCAAGGCAATGGAGATTTGTTCCGGCGAGTGTAAAGGCCCTGTTTTTTAACGTAATCCTTGCAAGAGGTGGATTCTCTCTAGAACTGCTGACTAGCAGGACAGTTTTTATACCCAAGAAGGAGACGAGTGAAACACCAGCTAAGTTTTGTCCGATCAGCATAGCCTCGGTGGTCGTCCGGCACTTGCATAAGATCCTCGCGGAGCGAGTGCTTGAAGCGAATCTTGTCGATCTTCGACAGCGGTGCATGGATGACGGCTGCGCCGAGAACATCACGGCGTTGGCTACATTGTTGGATGACGCAAGGCGCAACTTGAGAGAGATTCACATTTCTTCTCTCGACTTTGCCCGGGCATACGACAGTGTAAGTCATGAGGCCATCGTCTCCGCATTGGAGGAAGCTGGCCTGCCTCCTGGTTTCATCAGGTATATCGCCAACGTGTACAGCAATAGCTCAACAGTTTTGGAGGTGCAGGGCTCTCGCTCGGAACCTATCAAGGTTAATAGCGGGGTGAGGCAAGGCGATCCTCTTTCCACAGCGGTCTTCTGCCTTGTTGTTAATAGGGTATTCAGATCATTGCCCCAGTACGTCGGATACGAGCTAGGAGAATCACGGATAAATTCAATCGCATATGCCGACGATCTCTTCCTAGTCTCGTCAACCCGTAAAGGCATGGAGCTTCTCCTGGAGGCGGCGGAGAGAAAAGCTGCGCAGTAGGGACTCTCACTCAATACGGCGAAATGTGTCGCCCTGTCCATAGTGCCTGACCGTGCGCATAGGAAGTACAAGATTCTAACAGAACCGTGGTTCAAGCTCGCTGATGGATCTCTGATTCATCAGCTGACCCACTCGGAAGAGTGTCGGTATCTCGGAGTTGACTTCAGAGCGATTGGACCAAAAAAAGCGGGAGGCATGCTCGATATTGAGCTGGACAGGATTACGAGAGCCACAACAACGTTTGCTGATACTGCGCTACTTCCTCATAAGCCGTCGCTATGACAAGCTTGTCTTGTCCGGAAAGACTCTTGGGAAACTGAGAGCGTTAGACAAGCAAGTAAGGGTGGCCATCAGGAGATGGCTCCGGATCTCCGCGGACACTACCACGGCATACTTCCACACTCCGTGTGACAGAGGAGGTCTAGGCATTCCTTCGTTCACTACGACTGTCCCTGGCTTGATGATATCACGTCTCAAGTCATTGGAGACATCCTCATCCCCTTCGATACGTGAGGTCGCCCGTTCTAAATGGGTTGACATGCGCCTAGAGTGGGCTAGGAAAGCACTTACGTTAGATAGAGATGTTCTCGATACCAGGTTAAAAAGGGACAAATTGTGGGCTCGGAGTCTCTACAGCTCTATCGATGGCAATGATTTACGAGAGTGTGGGAAGAGCAACATTTCGAACTCATGGATCGACGCCGGCAGTTTCGGCGTACCCAGGCGTGATTATGTTCACTATCATCACGTACGGGTAAACTGCTTACCCACCCGGATAAGAACATCAAGAGGACCCCGCAGGGACCAGAGGGAAGAGAGGTGTCGTGCAGGCTGCAACACTACTGAAACAGCCGCACACATCATCCAGGGATGTTTCCGGACACATGGCGGAAGAGTCAAGCGACATGATGCCGTGTGTCGGGTCGTCGCCTCGGGCCTGCGGAAGAAAGGGTGGGAAGTAGCGGAGGAGCCCTGCATCCAAACATCTGAAGGATTGCGGAAGCCTGATCTGGTTGCTACAAAGAATGATCGCGTGTGCGTGATAGACTCGCAGGTTGTTAGCGGCTCGCAGTCGCTAGATGCCGCACATGAGAATAAAGTGGCGAAGTACAGGGACAACCGAGATCTCGTCACCGCCGTAAAATCTTGGCGTGGCAAGTCCTATGAGACTGTCAAATTCTCGTCGTGCACTCTTTGGTGGAGGGGCGTCTGGTCAACGAAGTCCATTGACTTTCTGCTAGAGCTTGGGCTGACGAAGAGACTTTTAGCGGGCATAACGACGAGAGTTCTTCAAGGAAGCTACATGAATTGGATCCGCTGGAGCCAAATGACGTATGTTTTCAACGGTCGCTCGGCAGCACGAGAGGGTGTGGGATAGGTGTGGGAATGTAATATAATGAACGGCGGGACCACGGCCCGTAACATCAAGCGTGCAATGGACACAGGCATTACCATCAGGGTTTTTTTTGAGTGAGTCGGACCCAAAATAATCGAATGGTGTATATATGGGGGTACCACCGGTAAGCCTTTCGAGTCTCGTACATTAGCACGAAAAGCTCGGACGGCTGGGTGGTTGCCCGGACCAGCCTCACACACGGGAGCGCAACACAACAAATGCACGCGTGCTCCTACGGTGCTGGAGAAGCATATTTTTTCTTTCTTCATTTTCGAATCCCCTGCCTCTTTGTCCTTAAAAAAAATAAAAAAAAATATGTATGTATGTATGTATGTATGAAACCAAAATTTGTGTCCACCATAACTCTTAAAGGGAAACATATCACACGCTGAAATTTTCCAGGCATATTACATATGTTTAAACTTAGAGCTGATTAGATTTTGCAGCTAAAAGGATAATATTAATCTCATTTTTTTGCAAAAATATTAATTTTAAAAAATTTGTAAAGATCAAAAAAAAATTTTTTTTATTTTATACGGTGAACTTTTAAAAAATATGGACGTTTTCATAAGCTTGCCATCATTTCCTTTCGATTGATATATTTTATAATAACTTTAAACTTATTTTCGTGAAATAATAACAGAATATTAGTTACAAAAATTGTGAAAAATTTTTTTTTTTATTTCATACGTTGAACTTGTCAAAAATATGTACGTTTTCATAAAGTTGACGTAATTTCCTTTCGATTGATGTATTTTATAATAACTTTAAACTTATTTTCGTATAATAAAACAAAATATTAGTTTAAAAAATTGTAAAAAGCGAAAAAAAATTTTTGTTATTTTATACGTCGAACTTGTGAAGAATATACACGTTTTCATAAAGAAGGCGTAATCTTTTTTCGATGGATATATCTTATAATAACTTTAAAGTTAATTTTGTGAAATAATAACAAAATATTAGTTATACCAAAAATTTAGTTGTCTTTTAATACTTTCAATATTTTTACTAACAATACCTAAACGCTTGTATCTAATGAATTAATTATAGCATTCAGTTATTAATTGTGAATTTTCATTACAAGATTCCTTAATTAAATCGATTAATCAGAACCTCTCTTTGAGAAAGTATTCTACTGAAACAGTTAGCAGCGTTTTTTTAAGAAAACGTACATATTTTCAATATGTTTGTCGTATAATGAGACAAAATAATATTTCTTGATTTTTACAAATTTTGTAAAATTTATATTTAACTTACTAGGTACTGCATATAGCTTAAATTGTTCAACGTATGTAACTTATACCCCTTGATCTCTAAGAACTTCATACTCGGCTTTATAGTTTTTGGGCTTCATGTAAACATGTATATATTTAGCCTCTTTTTCTCAATTTAAACTTTTAGTTACTCCTTATAAGACACATTTTAGCTTATTTATATTAGATTGCTGTTAATTGATTCGCACTTAGCTCCCTCAAACGTAACTAACTGTTCCAAAATAATATTTTTTTTTAATAAATTAATGTTAAACATAATTGTTCTTTTAATAACTCAATTATAATGTTTCAGAAAATGTGTACATGCATAGCCATTCAATAGAGCCATTCTTGTGTCTTTTGTTATAGACCATAGAAAAATTTAAATAATAAAATTATAACTTGGATTAACATTATTCTTGGTTATTAGTAATCTGCGAAATACCCCTCTTGCCTGCCAAAGTTATTTTTTTCCGCCGATCGGAAAATGCTCCATTTATAGGGATAAAAATTTACAAAATCGTGCATATCTTACACAAAAATTCTTATGTTATAGGGCGCAACAGAAGCCTCTTCCACAGTCAACTAATAGAGAACGAAGATATCTTGTGAAACATGAAGTTTCTTATCTGTCTGATTCTCATAGCTACATGCATTTTCTTTACTCTAGCAGACGAAGGCGATATAGAATCTAATCTTCGAAATATGGAATATGAATGTGAAATATGTCGTAAGTAATTCTTATAATGAATTTATGCACGAAAACATTTGATATACTAAATTTCTTATTATTTTTTTTCAATATATACAGATTTGCGGAGTCGGGAAACTCAACCAGAATGTAGAAGAACATATTGTTGGGATTAATAAGAATAATACGTATATATAATGTAAATAATTAAACTTTATCTTATCTTGTACTTTGTATATTTTTAATATTATAACATATATAATAAATAATACATAACAATGCGTTTAAAACTGTATAACATTTCTTCGGAAAAATTATATTAATTATTTTTTTATAATAAATAGTTCTACAGAGTTCAGTAATATGATGATGTATGTGATTCAATTTTTTTATCCTTTTGTGAATCCTTAGAATAATACAAAATTTACTTTTTATATCTACTACGTTCAACCCGATTCAACAAAGATTAATAATAATACAATAATATACATAAGATTTTATTGGAAAATGTAAAATTATCAAAATCCAAAATTTGTATTCCAATTGCAAGTGACCTAATGAACGCAAAACGCGTTAAAATACTTTAGCAGGTTTATTTTAAGCTACTTAAAATCAACTTATAATTTCGTTTGAAAAATTTAATAAAGCAAATGAAGTTCTGTAAGACTGTAAAAATCACTTTAAACACTTAGCCGTCCGAGTTAAATTGTTATATGATTACTGGTCATGATGTTTTAATTTAAACTATTGTACACAAATAGCGTATGATTAGATGAACAATTTATGCAGTGTAAAGTTAAAATTAAGTCATTCGTTTCCGAGTATATCGACACTTTTTACTACTATCAATAATTTCATATAGTGGGTGTACGTGCACGTGTGCGAGATGATCATCTCGGGTGTGGTCCAGATATCCAGGACCCTGCGTATGATTTTTCTTTATTATCGATATTATTTATTGATATCGAAGATTATTTATAGTGAGTGCACGTGCACATGTGCAAGATGATCATCTCGGGTGTGGTCCAGATACCCAGGATACTGCGTATGATTTTTCTTTATTATTGGTATTTGTTACTACTATTAAAGATTCTTTATACTGTGTGTACTTGCACGTGTGCGAGATAGTCATCTCACTCATCTACTACATCTTTCTACATTATATTATGGAATACCACTGGTTTAGAAAAAATTCTGTTATCTTTTTATATATGTTATAATTTCTGAAAATATTTTTTTTATTACCGTCCGGACTTATTCTATACTCTTAACTTCCATCCTCCCCCTCTTAAAATATTTAATCTGCATTTATCTACTATCATACATACGTACGTGTGCGAGATAATCATCTCAGTTATTAAATATTAAAAAGTTATTAAATATCAAAAAAGGAGATTGTATAATAAAATATTGTTAAAAAATTACGGTAATACATTTTATTGCATCCAACGGTTCTTGCTAGTAAATAAATTAAGATTGAAAAGATTTCCACTATCTCTTGGCAGTCTTGGCTGAGCTCTTTGACCAGAATATGAAATCTTTTATTTCAAGATAATCGAGGTTATATTTTTTTTATTATTTTCTTTTTGCCTATTTCTTGGGTATTACACGATAATTTTTTACGAATCGCTCATTTTCTTTTGGTTTTTTGATAAAATGAAATTGAAGAAAAGATTCATCGACTCGTTTCTGTTTTATAATGATTTATCATCAATGATAAAAAATCGCACCTTTTTTAAGATACTAGAAGCTGATTTTGCGCGCGTGTGGCAATTTCTCCTGCTGGGCTTTAGTGGGGTTGAATATTTTTATTATAACAAATATGTAATTATATTGTATAAATAATTTTTATAATCTTCAATACAGTAACACTTATTTCACGTAATCATCGAAACATTTATTTTGTTTGCACGTATTATCAATTTGATTGATTATTATTGGATATTTCCTTGGCTTACTACAGTAATTGGTCAAGATTGAGTAAAAAAGAAAAAGATTTGAAGAGATACGTAATTTAAGTTTAATATAAGCTATTTAAAATCTCTTAAGATGCTTGTTTATAACTAAAAGTACTGAACACGGATTTTATTTTTGGTCAAAAAAGTATCTTCTGTAGTTAAGTGGAGCAAAATCCGCCATCAAAAGGATGTCAAATCTTTGTCGTGAGTTTATCACAGCTATCGGTAACATTAAACTATAATAGACGTTCTACACTGATGTGGTGTCTATGTGATGCGGGGGAGGGAGGGGGGGGGGGTCCGATCAGTATACAGTTTGTGATAATTTTGCTAAGACTTTAGAGTATCAAAATGTAGAATGTGCATGTTCAAATATTAGATTCATATATATTAGAAGCAACATATTTCGACATATATAAATACTAACAGTAAAAATGGCGAACGAGTTACCTTAGTTTGCCTAATACATCGAATTTTAAATTTAGAATAATAAATAATATTATCTATTATTTAGAAAAGTAAAAATATAATTTTATAGTTTAGAAAAAACAGTTTTGAACATAGTTAAATAGAAATTTCAAAATTGCATTGCTTAAATATAAGAATTATATTTTATAAAAAAATAATTTATAGATAATAACAAAAATAAACTATAGATGGTAAAATTATTGGACATTTTTTAATTCGATACATAAAACTTTTCAATTAGAAAATTAAAATATTCAGGGACGGGTTCGTTTATTGGACTGTTTTATACAGATTTGCTGAGTATTTCAAATTTCAAAGTTTAGATTTACACAAATTAGAAATAAATAGTTTCGACAAAAATAAAAAATGTATGTACAAACAGTCCAAGAAAATATTTAAATTCCTTAATGAAACGATTTTTGGAATAAGATTGATAATAAGGAGAATAATTATAAGTTAAACAAATTAAAGTAATACTGCTTGAAAATTCGAAAAGAGATGTTATTTTTACACTCGTACATCATTTTTCTAATAGTTACGCGTTTTCATTATCATATATCTATTTATACTAATGAATTATTTTTCTACGTTTATGAGATAATATTAATACAATTTCCCTTTGTTTATATGGACGTCGAATTATTTGCATGTGTTCATTTTAGCATTCGTTATAATTAGTGTCGAAACTATGAAGATTCTTCTTTATCTATTTGTTAGTATTATTATTATTATATTTATTTAGTTCCATGTATTGATTTTATAATCATTTTACATTTTCTCCCTTCTTACAGTCTTTTCGTTTCCTGTCGCATGTACAATAACCTCTTATATGTTAGACTTAAATTTTATTTACAACTCATTTACAAGCTATTTTACATATATTTTTATACATTTTCGCATCCATCTAAACCTCTCTTTATACCACATAATATTCATTTTCCTAGCTCTACTTTCCCCTCTTTCTTAACTCAATGCTTCTGGTTGCCCTCGCTACTTCTTCAAACTTTCTACTATACTCACACATTCTCACGTTAAGTTCCCCTCTCAATAGTTCCTTCATCCTTTTCTTTACCCTTTCCTTATTTCGCCTTAACCCCATTTCTTCTATTTCCTTCCTCCATTCTTGTTTAATGGTCCCCTACGCCTTCTCGCAAACCCATACGTGCTCTAATACCTCTTTCTCCTTCTTACATACTCTGCATATGACTTCTTTATAACCTCGTCCCTCTGATTTTCCCACACTCCCGCATCTCAGCCTTGCCCATTGCTCCTTCATCTGCCCATCCCACCTTTTACTATTCTAGTAGCTTTCACATCCTAATCCTAGCTTCCATTCTCTATACCCTTCACAGTAACTAGACTTGTCTATCTCCCCTGTCTCCTCAAAGGCTTTTCTTATCTTTTTCCCCCACTCCGACGGGTACCCATTTAGTATATTTCTAATTTCTTCTTTCAGGTATACTTTCGGCTATCTGTTATCCTCCATCTTTAATATTTCTAACAAATAGTTCCCCGCCTTTCTTATGGATTCTAACACCAGGCTGCCCCTTCCTGCTTCCATTTTCCAAATATAGTCCGGCGTGTTTCTATTTACTCCCAAGACCATATCTGCTTTGGATCCTCTCTATGTCATGCCATCTTTCCCACCCCCAAATTTCTGTACCGTACATACCTCCCGCTTTTGCTATAGAGTCCATGACATACAGTCTCCCTCTTAAGTTGTTTAGTTTCGCCCTTTTCCATATTCCCCATACTGTATTTATAGCTCTCATCACTTTCTCTTTCATCCTCTTAATGTGAGTCCCATACGTATTTTTTGAATTAAACCAGAACTTATTATATTCTTTAACCACTTCTATTTCCTCCCCCTTATATTTCCATCTCTCTTTCTTCTTTCTTCTCCCCCCCCCCTTTTTTGCAAATCAATACCTTCGTATTTTGAGTGTTTATCCTCATTCCGTTTCTATCGATATACCTCTCGAAATCATTAAACATTCCCTGTAGTCCCTCCACCGTATCCGATATCATTGCCACGTCATCCCCGAACTTTAAATCATATATTTTAACCCCCCCAATAATAATACTGAGCCCCCATCTTTTTTCTTTTCCCACTGTTCTTCCGAATCTTCTAAATACAAATTATCTTTGCCTTAGCCCTTTCCTTGTTTCGAACTTCTCAGATATCCCTTCCTCCGTAATAATCTCATTCTTCGTTTTTCTATATATTGCTTCAACCATTTTTAAAAATCTCCCCTCAATCCTCTTCTTTTTAATTTTTTCTATTAAAATTTCCCTGTCCACCGTGTCATAGGCGGTCCTGAAATCTACGAATCCCATATACACTTTCCCCCCTTTGTTCTTTGTTTTATTGTTTATTAGACTGTTTAGCACAAAGATATGGTCCCTAGTTCCTCTCCCCTTTCTAAAACCCGCTTGGCTTTCCCCAATTGTATTGTTTTCTTCCATCCAACTCTTCAGTCTCTCCGCCATTATACTTGTTATCAACTTATTTCCCACATCCAAGAGAGCTACCTCCTGTAGTTCTTAACTTCGCTCTCATCCCCGCCCTTGTGTATCGGGAAAATTTTCGGTATCTCCCACCCCTTGACTATCTTTCCTTCACTAAATATCTCATTTAAATCCCGGATAGTTCGCTTGTCCATCTTATTGGTAAATTTTTTAAAAATTCTGCCATCAGACAATCCTCTACTGCTGCCTTGTTCTTTTTCATCTTCCCTATGACCCTCATCATCTCCTCCACACTAATATCCCTGTTCAAAGCCTATAAATCCTTTTCACCGTCTATTGGTTCTTTATCGTTCTCTGCCCCTGTATCCTCTTTAGTTCCCTCCGTCTTTTCTTGCATTTCAGTCCCTAGCAATCTTTTAAAATGATTAACCCAATCCTGCTTTTTGATATCTGTTATCTTTTTCTTCCTTCTTGGTCTAAACTGACCTATCGCTTCCCAAAAATCAGTCATCCCCTTGCTCTTCTCTAATTTTCTCCATGTCTCTTCCCTTTCTTCCTCTTTTTTGTTTTTAGCAATCTCTTATAGGAACCTCCTTTCCTCCCTTAGCCTATATTTATCTCTATCTTCTTTTGTTTCGACCCATTTTTTTAAAGCTTCCAAAAATCTCTTTTTCTGCTCGAATATCTCATAATCTTCTCTTCTCCCTGACCTGTTATCCCTCTTTCTCGTTAACCCTATCTCTCTACTTGTTTCCCAAATCGTATTAAAAAATCTTTCCCATCTCTCTTGCGCCTCCCCTCCCCCCACACAAATCCTTTCCGCCCGACTTTCCATTTTTTCCCTGTATTTCATTCCCCTCCCCTCTACCCATCTCAACCTCTTTACTTCCATCCCACTCCCTTCATCCTCATCCTCGCTCAAACTATCCTCGTCCCCTCTTTTTATTTTTATTTCGACCGGTAAATGATCAGATTATATCCTCTCTTTAATTTCCATTTTCACTATCACACTTCCCTCCTCATTTTTTCTCTCTAATAGGAGGTCAAGCACTGAGTGATTATCACTCCCTACAAAGGTTTGTTTCCCTCCCCAGTCCCCCTGTATGCTCCCATTCTTTATAGTCATTTCTAGTTTTTCACAACACTTTAATAATTTTCTACCTTCCGCATTTACGATCTCGACGCTCGAGTTTCTGGATCTTCCTCTTTCCCCCTTCTTTATTTATTTGCCAATTTCCAATCCTCGCATTGAAGTCGCCTACCATTATAATCTGCTCTCCTTCTTTTATTAATTCTTCCGCTATGCTTTTAATTTCTTTTATCGCTGTATCTATATTTCCATTTATATATGCAATTATCACGCTTAAACTCCTCTCTTCCTTTATTATTATACCTTTTACAATTAACCCGCAACTCCACTCCTCTACATTATCTATTTTTACATGTTTCTTTATACCTACAATGATCCCCCCCGCCATCGCTCTTCCTTTCTTTTTTTCCCTAACTGCCCCCTTCGCTTTCCAGTTATACTTTTTGATCAATTTACCGAACCATTCCTTCTCTTTACTTTTTTCTAAACACGTTTCCTGCAATGCAATTATCTCAAAATTATCCAAATATTCCCCTATGTATAACATTTTTCTTACTCCGGATACATTCCATGAAATCATTTTTATAATCCCTTTATCTTTATTTCTCCTCCCGAAAAAACTTTTTTCCTATTTCTACTATTCTTGCCTCTTTTTCATTCCATTCATACCACTTTCTGTGCACCATGATTTTCTGATACCCTATCTTTGTCTCTAACCCATTTCTGCTTTCTTCTCTTACGATCGATTCTAGCCAATTCTGTATTTCTTTCTCTCTCTCCATGTAGTCGTCATCTATCCAGAGATTTATCCCTTTCATCCCTTTTTTCTTCCTCGTGATTTCAATTTCATTTCCGATTGATTCTAATTCCACCACCAACCAAGTAATGAATTTTAATAATTAAAAATATTCTTTGATTGTCGAAAGTCTAAATATTCCTATTTTATTTATATAAACATGGAAATTGTCACTTTATTTTTAAGATTAACAGAATATTACATGCTTCATATTCTTTAAAACATTAAGATTAGCCTACTTTTTCAACAAAAAAGCAAAAAAATAAAATTTAAAATAAAACTAATTTGGACAATTTTTTTATATTGGATTTAAAATAATAAAAAAAATATTTTTTAAGTTTTAAGACAAAAGTGTATGCCATGAGGCAACTTAGATTCGTATAAATAAATAACGTATTTTCCCAAAAACTTTGATTATAAAATTTAAATATGGACTACAATATGAGTAAAACTTTACATTTTTACCTTATAGAACGTAATGTCGAATAATAAAATTAAAATAGTTCAACAATGAAGGATTTGAACTTTTCAGTATAGATATATTACGTAGAAAATGTATTTTTTTGATATTTATCCATGTACGGACTCATAAAACAATCTTAATCGATACAATAGCTTGCATACCTCTTAAGAAAAAAGATTTTTGTCGGCTAAAGTGTAATTTATAAATGGCATTGAAATCGTTTAATAAAATTACGATAATAATATCTGGATGGAATGGAAATAGTTCCTACCCATTTATTGTTAATAGAAATATTATTTAATTGAATTCAACGCACGTCTAAATAAAGTTTACAACATTTTGTATTCCAAAATCGACCTGAAAAGAACATATGAGGTGCGTAGAAGCCAAACGGTAAAAGTGCATTATAGATCTACTTAGATCGAGAAAAGGGGTGATTAATGTTTGGAGAATATTAAATAAAAAATTATATCATTTTATAAAATACAGAAAGCATGATTAAATATATTAGTTTAATTTAGTATAATCATTTGTATGGCTTTGATATACTTTTTGCATTGCTAAACTTACAAGGTAATGCATATAGCTTAAATTGTTCAACATATGTAACTTGGGGCCTTTGCACGCTGAAAGAATAAGGACATAGACAGAATAACATTGATTGGTATATCTATATACTCGCCTTGTGAGAGTTCGCGCAGCGCGAATTCGTAATACTTGCATAATGGATATCTCTGCTTCAAAGCAACATGTCGGAATAATTTTTTTTTAAAATTAAGTATCTTTTCACGTATTTCAGTTTTCTGGGATCAGAATTATTGTATCTTCAAATGAAACCATAGTAATTAACGTAATTTCCACTCAATACTAGTTTCTCGGTTTCATTTATTATTTATTACCTGGGCAAGAAAGAGTCACATATAATTAAATATAAGTACTTTATAAGTATACATAACTTTTGTCTCTATATAACAATGCATATTTATGTATGATTATACATAATCGCGTATCATTATATATGATTGAAAATCCGATATTCAATAATTGTATGTACTTCGTAGATGGTGGATTTCTTTAACATAGGGTTGCATGGGCCACAGGACCACAGACATATGGTGAAATTTTCACGCAGTATATCAAATATTTAAACGCCTGAAATTAACTTCAATGAAGAGATGGCAGTGATTTCACAATCAAAATTTTTAAGCAACGACAAAAATAAAAACCGATTCATACGCATGTCGCATGAACATCTGCAAGATACACAAATATTTTTTAAACAAACCTCTGAAGATGCCGTTGCACTAATACTAATTATGCAAGTACTTTTGAGTCAGTAGTTTTAATTGGAGAAGGCGTTGATTTACTTGTAATACTATCACAATTTGCACAATCTATAGATAATGTTTATTTCCGCAAGCCAAGTAAAGGGTCCTCCACAGAAAAACAATACTGTAACAAAAGTTTTAAGTATCTAGAAATACAGAACTTTGTTGGATTCTTGCACGCCTATAGCGGATGTGATACGGCGTCTAGTTTTTTCAAACAAGGCAAAGGAAAATTTGTTAAAGCTTTATTAAGTAGCGATGAAGTAAAACAAGAAATAAAGTGTTTCAATGCTGATAAAAACATATGATAATGATTCTCTCAATAAATTTAGATATACTTGTTTCACAAAATCGACACTTCATAAAACTTTCAACTTGGCAGTACTACCTCGCGTATGTATTATCAATTACAACAATGGGGTATGAATTCGTCACCACATCCTCTCGATTGGGGCTGGAAATATACAACTATTGGACTCATGCCAGTTACAACAACAGCAAAAATGCTTCCAGATAAATTTTTAAAAATTATTTCTTGTAATTGTACAAAGGGTTATAATAGCAAGAACTGTAGTTGTAAAAAAAATGGGAATTTTTTGTACAGCTTTATGTCGTAACTGCGAAGGCAAAAATTGTGCGAATATTGAAAATCACGATGTATCTTAAGAAGATAATGACTTAGGTTCAAATATCGATTTTGACGATGCTTTAGAAAATATTGTGACCGATACTCGATGATTTTAATCAATCGGTAGATGAATATGACGTTTCATACGCTATAATTACTGAGGAAGTACAATTAGATTGTAAGTCAGGTCAAACATCGGCGAAAAAATTAAAACTATGTAAATAAATGTAAAAAAATCAATTAAAATTTGAACTTTGTAAATTAACTAATTAATAAAATATATTATACATTATAACAAAAGTTTTGTGTACCTTTTTTACAATTATAAGAACTATTAAGTGAAAACGTTTATGAATTTTTATTATGTAAGTATTTCTATCAATATGGAAAATAATTATTTTGTGCGTAAGTAATACTTATGAAAACATACATTTTTATAAAAATATGTGCATACATCCACGTGCACATATATATCGAATAAACGTATTCAAATGCACTGCACTCACGATCACAAAATTCACACACGCATGCACAAATTAAAACACATGTACACACAAGCATTTGCACATACACTAATACTCATCAACAAACTCATTCACTCATCCACACACCCATGTAGTTTATTTTTTATTATGTCCTTCTTACCCGTATACCCTTTCGGGTTTTTACAGGATACCCCCACTACCTCTGTGTGGAGGTATTTGATCCTAACACCCCACCTTAATTCCCAACACTGATCCCGCATTCGCCCAAGTTACCGACATTGCAGTCCTCAATAAAAAAGCAAGATAATAATAAGCCGAATGAGTTTGGCTCAGTTTGCTTTTGAATGCATAGGATTGTGATCAGAAGTTGATTTTGAATAATTACATGATTCGGAGTCTGTGATTGAACAACCTACCTGTCCAAATGTAGAATCAGAGTCAACAATTATAGAACCGGACTCTAACTGTATTCCTTTGGACATTTTCAGGAGTCAGAACCTGCGCAGCGAATTGCTATTTGTTTTATCGTAGAACCAGAGCCAACAATTATGAATTCTGTGCGAACAAGAAGAAAGATACATAGTAAAAAAATTATGAGCCTATTCCACTTATTCCTGCTAAAGAACGAGAGTCAAGAATTATAAAACCTGGGACTAGCTGTATTCCTTCTGAAGACATTCAGGAGCCAGAACCTGTGTAGCCAGTATCTACTTACCTTATCGTGAATCCGGAGCCAACAATTGTTAAACCTGTATGAGCAGCAAGAAAGAAACGGAGTAAAAAACTATATGAGCCCATTCAACTTGTTTCTGCAAAAGAACCAAAACTATAAACATTCAAATTTGATCCAAGCAATATCACCAGACTTCCAGTACCTATATATCTCAGGTGTCGACATTTTTAACTTCCACAATCGTTACTAGATTTACAACACCAAACCCTCAACCATCAACATATTTCTCATCTAGTATGATAAGATATTCAATGCCTAATACTCAACTACCAATATGTTCCTCACGTAATATAACTAGTTATTCAGAGTCACCAAGAACTTTATCATCTAGAGTTCTAAAAATTGTTTCAGAAATCACGCGGACAGATAACTCAACACAGGTTAAAACTAAGAAAGGAAGACCGCGAGTTCAGAAATCTGAGAGTTTAACGTCTTCGTCGTATATTGAAGAGGTCCAAGAAAAAAAGAAAGACGCTGAAGAATAAAGGAAGGCTGAGAGAACTAAAAGAAATAGATAATAGTAAGAAGGCCAAAATTAAGACTCAGAAAATTTTAATGACCGAGAAAAAAATTAAAGTTTAGAATCAGGAAAATGTAAAAATGTTTAAGAAACCAAAGGAAAAAAAATTAAATTAACACTATATGTATAATTTGTCAAGAAACATTTCAGGAATATTGGGTGAAATGTTTGAAATGTCAAGATTAGCTATATGTTGAATGCACCAACAAACTCTATATTAATTACTTTATTTGTAATATGTGTTAAATTATAATATATATATATATATGAATTATCTATATAAATGTGAAGGTTACGATTTTGCGATTTCTAAAAAGTATCGTCCAGTATAACAAATTATCATTTTTACATAATTTTGAGGTCTAAATGATTTATAAAAGTACTCACAACATTTTTATGAGTAACAATATAGTATAATTATTAAAAATATAGCTTTATAGACATTTACAATTTTTGTTCAAATTACAATTATACTGCATGTTTACTAATGTAATTACTAATAACGCTTAATGAATATTTGGAATATATAATTATATATATATATATATATATATATATATATATATATATATATATATATATATATATATATATATATATATATATATATATATATATATATATATATATATATATATATATATATATATATATATATATATATATATATATATATATATATATATAATTATATATTCCAAATATTCATTAAGCGTTATTAGTAATTACATTAGTAAACATGCAGTATAATTGTAATTTGAACAAAAATTGTAAATGTCTATAAAGCTATATTTTTAATAATTATACTATATTGTTACTCATAAAAATGTTGTGAGTACTTTTATAAATCATTTAGACCTCAAAATTATGTAAAAATGATAATTTGTTATACTGGACGATACTTTTTAGAAATCGCAAAATCGTAACCTTCACATTTATATAGATAATTCATTTGTATGCTTGAATTTGACCCAGCCATTTTTTTCGTGATACAGGACTATTCAAGGAATTACGAATCTTTTTTTGAGATTTTAATTTTCACCGAGTCAATTAAAAAGTTATACCCAAAGTAGCTATGGGTTGTCATAATGTACGATTGTTCCTTATTATATAGTAATTTTTCTCATGTTTAATTTTAAAAAATCCAAAATAAAATTTGCCGGACTGCGGTCGCGAACTCACGACCTCTCGCACCGAAGTCGAATTTCTTAACCGCTCTGCGACATGTCGAGTGAATTTGCTCATAATTCTTCCACTTGGCTCCATAGGTTAGAGTTGGTAGGACATAAAGTTATTGATAATGTTTTTGAACTATCGTTAAGTGGTTTGTTTAGCTTTAGCAGCATAATAATTTCCTCCGCGGGACGTTGGATAAATGATAATGCAGCTTTGCAAATGGTTACAAATCATATGAGGCATTGTCTAATAAACAAGGAAGATTCTTCACGGTACTGTTGTTAAAATCGACATATTAAATAGAAAATAAATTGTCATTCAAGCACAAAACTTGAATTTTTTTGGTGAATAATTTTCCGGATTGGAAAGAGTGCTATTTAGAATCATTATGGGTTGTAAATCTGTTTAAAAAAAGCATAAGTGAAAGTAGAGCAAAATGTTAATAACCGAAGTTAAAATAATTAACCAAATAATTTCTCTGTAAATTTTAGGAGGTTACATTAAAATTGTAGGAAACAACGAAAATATTAAATAAAGTTAATACCAGGATCAGCAAAGTCATTATTAGAGAAGTGAGCAAATAAGCATGAATATAAGCGCGGGATTATTACTGAAAGGCAAAAGTGTTATAAGTGCTAGTGCGTGGTAGCGATCTCGAGTATTTCGGCATATTTGGATTCTTCATTCATTGCGAATGAATAACCGTGTCCATTTGGAGTTGTTCTAGCGTCTAAAAAATAAACAACCTACATTTGATATTGGAAATAAGGGCATGACTATCGTCACATCAGTTACAGATACATATAATTGTTATAAATCCTCTTTCATTATTAAAAGCGTCTAAGACAGGGTCGGCCTACACTGCCTTACATAAGTCCAGTAGGTTGACCCGTGACGAAACGCATCACCCGTTAGTATTTTATTTTATTCCCTGTAAATCGTGAACATTAGGCAACATCAAGATTTAACAATCCCATTTTAAACAGTGCAAAAAATATAAAAATTTGAAAGTTAATTGTAAAGCATAATTTATCTAGTGAATTTGATTACTGTTGAAAAACTATGACCGAGTACGAACGTACATATACCTACTCAGCGCAGATTCAATTATCATATCTTAACCATTTAGTACCCAAGGTTTGGTACCAAGCTAGTAAATCGAACAAAATAATATATGGAAAGTATTTTGATATATCTAAAATGGTCCCTGTGGTTATAGTATCCGCTATATAACATTAGTTTATTAATGGAAAAACAGACCCTTAATATAATTATTTAAATGTGGATCATCTAGACGACTATAAATTGTCCTGCTCTTAAATAAAGTAAATTTTAATAACTAAGCTGGCAAAAAGTTAGTTTAAATGTTATTATAAAATTCATCATCATAATACTACGTCACAGTAAACTCGTATGCATTTCTGCATGATTCATTTATCGTGATACTGCCCCCCAACTTTCTCCACCTATTCTATTATTGTCCTATTACGCTTACGCACTCATCCATAATCTCCATATAGACCCTCCAAGCACTATCTCGTAGTAAACTTGCGAGAATTTCAGCGTGATGGTTCAAGCATTTTATTACAATAAATATTTTAAGAAAGAATTATTCATTACGTCATTATTAGACTATTCATAATTTCAAAAACAATGTAATTATACTTTTTTACGTAAATTACTTTTGATAATGCCTGTGTGCACTTCGTCACTATCCCATGGAAGAATTTACTCTCGGCAGAATACTGTTCGAGTATTAGTTGCCGACACTACCAGTACTTGAAAACGTTAGAGGTCCAGCACTGAGATGTAACGGGAATGATAAGAACGGGCCAGTACAACACTTTTCTTCTTGATATATTCAAAATTGCACAAGAAATATAAATTTTTAGGCACACGCGAGACACTTCACTCAAAGTTTAGTATAATAATCATAACTACAGATTACTATCGCGCGGCCGAAAATTTCACGTAAACTTAGTAATCGTACGTTAAATTAATATTTTGTTAAAAACTAGCCTAAAGAGTAGGTTAAGTTACTTAAAAAGTATTGCACCGACTCTGAGACATTTTTCGGGCCAAAGTCGATTCTTTTTACTGGCTCATTCTTATCAAAACGATATAATCCCTTTATTGGTTCAGCATCGAAAAATAATTCACTAGCATATAATATTCAGCCAGAATCGTCCCGAACTATCACTGCTGGCCAATTCTTTCATGGGATACTGCGCACGTCTATATGCACGTAATCTTCACTAACGTGCATGTATGCGTGTACACGGAAATCATTACTACGTGTGTTTGTATGCACCAAGTCATTACTGCGCATACTTAAGTGCGAGTGGACACACCTGCGCATGCTTCTGTGCATATAGTGGCTACTGCGTACAGCTGCGTGCACACAGTGAATACTGCGCATACATGCGCACACAAAGTCACTACTGCGCATGCCTGAATTGCAGTAATTAATGCGCATATCTGTGCGTAAGTAATCACTACTGCGCATTTCAAAATTGTAATTTTTGGTAATTCTTTAGAAAGGGAAGCTAACTTTCAAGCTTTCTGAAGCTTTGGGCATATTTTAACATACATTTGAGCAGTATAAAGTAATTATTAAAATGTCTCGTCTCTGGTGTGTTGAATTGGTGGGAAAAATGGAGTCCATAATTCTTGTTTTAAACAAAAAATACAAAAATATTTAAAATTTTTATGATTTTTTATCGTTGATGAACTAAGAAAATAGAAAAATGCGTAAAATCGTAAGGATTTTAGTTTTGTACAAAAACGTCACGTTTAAAAGAAACGTATGCTTTATGCAATAAAAAGTTTTTTAAAATAATATTTTAACTGATGTTTTTATTTCGAATTGATTGGTAATAAACTTAAATGTAGAGAATAAACTTTGATTTGAGTATATTTGTCAAATAGTTTTTTTTTTATTTTCTTTACGGTTACCAGTTGGCAAAAATATGCATAATTAGTATTCTACAGCAATGTAATGTTAATTAGCTATGCCGGGTCCATACAAGAGATCTTTAGCTTATTACAAAAATTAATTTTGCTGCATTTGCTTGAATATACGAGCAATACAAGCTGCTTCTTCGGCGATACTCTCCGTTTGACTTGGTGCGAGTCGCAGTAATCGGCGAATATCTTGCACTGCTGGTCAATATTTATTTCTAATCATCATCAAAACAAGAATCGTTTATTAAAGATACCTACAGAGCCGTAGGTGGCAATTTCTACTATTTTTGGTTTCGAATTCAGATGTTTTGGTGCAATGCGCCACACAGTTGCATTAAAACTCTAATTAACTCTCTCAAATATCTTGATAACGTCAACGTCATCTTGAGGTCAACGTTCGAGTATTTTTCATAAATCGGTAAAATGTGTGTTTTTTTTATATCTGATTGAGTGACACGAGGGGGATGCGTGAATGATTTCAATTGATTTGGGTTTCTGCGTTGCGTCCACTCGCACCAACTGTCAGCGCCCGCGGGACAATTTTATTTATTCTCGGATCTGTACTTTCCAGAATACTTCGAATTAAGTTCTAAAATTTTAGGAACATTTTCCCCAATAGTTAAACTATCGATTGAAGGCAAAAACATAAAATTGATTTTTTTGACCTGATAAACCGGGACACCCGTGCGTATGTACATGTCGATACAACGGCGTTCTCCACCTCCCCCTACCTCAAACTCATCTCATTCCACCCTTCTTAATAATTACGGCAAATTGCATGCAATTCAACAGGATCTCTCTTTATCCTTCTTTTACCCTACTTCATGATCCCTCCTATACCTTCCTCTCATCTTCTCACCTGCTCCATCCATACACCTTCTTCCTTCTATGTTTACGGTACTTCCTATATCGTTCTTATAGAATTCTTTCACTTCCTCTTTCTTTCTCTTCAAAAATGTACAGATACATATCATACGTGCATTTCACAATTGACAATAATTTTTATTATCATCCCATCCACATCTCCATAACCCACCACACTTCACCCAGTTATATTATCTACATTCTTTTATGCTCCCGGTTCTTCCTGACCCCTTCATTTCATTTCTCGGTGCACTACATCGTAGAAAATGAAGTGCAATTCTGCGTCTCGCTTTTAGTCATTACAATCATTCTTTTATTAAGAGATTAGAATAAAGGCTTATTATTTTTAATCCAATTTAGTATATAGACTTTTCAGATACTTTAAATTTAGTTTCATTAATTTACACCGTCAGTGGTCAACATAGACAAATTTTACTGTATCAGTATATCAGATAAATGCATTATTTTAATTTTATTGTAAAAAAAATACAAAATATATTATTTTATGCAACATAACTAATTTTTCAAACTTATATAATTTTTTGTGAGTTAAAATAATTTCTAATCATTTTTATTGTTAAATTCACATTCAGTCATATGGCATGAGTACAGTATAATTCAGGAATATTTTTCAGAAATAATAGAAAAGATTAAACAAAACTTTAAAAGTAAATTGAAATATCTTTAATGACGAATAAACGAATTGAATTGGCAGTGTTTTTTGGAGGATAGTGAACATGAGCAGTAATAATAACATTGGACTCGATTCTGTATATTTACTCGCATTCCATTTATTAAATGTTTACGTGAAAAAATACAAAAACTAGTACAATTATACTATGCGGAAAATTAATGATAAACTTTATCAGATAAAGTTCAATTAATGCATAATTACTTACGTCATAAAATCATGTGTTAATGAATTAAATCGTATCAAAATGAGTAAGCTGTACATTGCGTATGAATGAATATGCATTCTTGAATAATGTACAAATTATGAGTATGGAAAGTTTAAATACATTTATTAATTCCTGAACGATTAAAATGCGCACTTGAACAAATGTCTATTAATGTTTTTATGCAAGTGATAACAACATCGCAAAAATCAAGGTAATGCGGGTATCGTGCGAATCCTACAAATACAAGCGTGTAACTGTCATATGGGCATCTCCAAGATTTGCAGTCGGTAAGTAAGTTTAACATTCTTTCAAACCCTTAGTCATATTTTATTTCTCGTAAATGTTATTGCAATATATGATGTTATATTTTTACTAACAACGAAATTACATAAAAGCTTTTAATAATTAATAGCGACTATTAATACGGAAGACATTTATTTTCAATTAATTTTTAGCATTGTTCCAAATTTTGTAATAATCAACTTTGGATATTGCGAATAATTCATCATATAAAAAATCTGGCACTGTGACTGAGGAACTCTTGGCACTGTGATTTTTCTAGAGACGGCTCTGTATATATATAAAATGCATGAAAATCAATTGCACAGAGAATTATGTGTAGCACCAGTATGAGGGAAAGTTAACCCTTTAGTGCCCAGCTGCAGACCCAGAAAAGAGAACATTATTTTTTGCCCTTGGTTAATTAAAAAACCGCTGATAACTTCTTTAGTAGAATGCTTTCTCAAAGAGAGGCCCTGAATTACCAATTCATAAAATTTTGTAAATGACATTAAAAAGGGTATGCTTATACTAACTGACTAGATGCGAGTGTTTAAAACTGCAGGAAATAATTATTTGTGATTTGATAAAACAGCTACTTTTCGAAAATTATTTAAACTCTCGTTTTGTTATTAACAATAGCTTAAGAATAGTATTAAAATACATTAATCGAAAGGAAATAATGCACACTTTAATAATGTATATCTATAGTTTATATATCATCAATATAAACTATCGAAAACTTTTTTTTTATTTTAAAATTTCCTTAAATAATGATTATTGTATCAAAAGCCGTTCTGAATATTATCCATTTAGTTCCAAAATCTAATCAGTTCTAAGTTCAAATCGACGTCCCTTACGAAGACTAGCACATTTCAGATTTTCTCAAAAACACCTAGTTCATTTCAGAAGCCTCTTATAAAAAACTAACACTTTTGTGATTTTCTGATCAATACTACCACTTTTTTTAATCGTTTAAGAAAATTATAGTTTTTGTCCAAAATTTTGCAAATTGTTAATTTTTATAGGAGATTCTTAACAAGAACTAATATTTTTTGAGAAATCTGAAATGTGAGAGTCTTTGTAAGGGACGTCGAAATGTACCTAATATGTCTGCATAAAGAGGATGCCCATGGAATTATAATATCTGATCTGTTAAAGAAGAACGTGTAAAATCAATACCATTGTTCAGAGCTCATCAAAATAGGAATTTAAAAAAATTGAATTCCCTAAAGTGTGGGGAAACTTCAGAAAAACGCGATAAAAAGTCGGAAAGATAAGTAGAGATTACCGAGTATGGTTAGATTTCATACATTGCTTTAAATGGCATTAACCCATAGATATTATTTTTTATAACCTTCCCCGCACTTAGAGGGGCTATTACATTTTTTTAAAATTCATATCTAAGCGAGATTTAAACAATGGTGATGGTTTCATACGTTCCCTCAAGAGGGGCTGCCGTGGGCATCCTCCTTTCAGCGCGTGACATGCTTCCCTGCAAGAGCTATGGTGGACACCAATTTTGGTTTCGTGCATACATACATACATACACACACATAGGTCGAAATATGCAATAACTGTGACTTTTCTTTTTGGAATGTATAGTTTAGGGTATGTAGAAACCGACTTTGGCCATTTTTTCAAATGACTTACCGTATATGTAATTTATCTCATACTATGGTCAATTTTTGTTTTTTCATGTTTTTATGATTGTTAAAAGTTTCTCGGTTTTTCAATAAAAATTAATGTTATATATACATTACTTTTAACAATCATAAAAACATGAAAAAACAAAAATAGATCGTAGAATGAGATAAGTTAGATAGGTATACGGAAAGTCATTTGGCGATTTATTGGCATATACTGTAATGCGTGCTTTAGCTAAGGGCCCTTTCTGGGACTGTTTGAGATTCTGGGAAAATTCGAAGATCTAAAGGCAGTTTCTGGGAAGCAAATATTTATACACCAAGACTTTCTGAGAAAGTTCTGAGAAATTATTATTTCTGTAGCTTCCTGGAATAACCACTTAAGTCCATTTTTCGTGTTTTCCATTGAAGCCTATGCAAAAGAAAAGAATAACTTATGAAAATACCAACTTTTGACTTTTTATGTGAAAGTACACCGTACATACGTAGATACCAAAATCACTAAAAACTCAATTTTCAAAAAAATAAACTTAAGTGGTTATTTCGGGAACCCACAAATTTAAATTAATAGCAATAAACTTGATTAGACAAGGACAGAAATATTCAGTGAATTGAAACGCTTCATATCGCTTCTGAAGTAGCGATTCTAGCATCTGATTTTTCTCCACATATCTAATATATTAACGAATTATGTATACATTTAAGTATTATGATAATTGAATATATAAATAGATAGATAGATCGTTACTTTGAGTGGTCGAAAAGTTTTTAACAATTTCTAATATTCTCGCATTGATTACAAATACTACTGAAATAATGAAATATTAAAATCATTTAAAGCGGCCAAAAATAATTGTTCCGGCACAAAGCAGGATTCACGAGAGGAAAAATTAATAATTCAATCACAGTTTAAACGTTCAAAATTATATTTATTCAAATGCCTAGCCGATATTTTCCTGTGACGCATTTACGCTAAAAAGCCGATGCTTTTCCTAATAGTCACACGATGTGAACCATACGATAGTCTAAACTGCACTGCCTTGTTGTCGAGAGCGCCAACGTTGGCCCTTTTTTTACGACCTTCTTTCGGGAAATGCACTTGAGACAAAGATCACATGCTCAACCTTTATGCGTAGCCGATTTCATTTGGTTCTCTTTCTTTCATAACGCTGTAGTTAATACATTGCATCACTTTAGCACTGAATATGTATTTATTATCAATTTAACATTATTATATTCGCCGTCAATTTTACTTTACAATAATTATCATTATTTCTGTCAGTAACAATAATCAAAAACTTTTTGAATTTTACGTAAAATGAGATAAGTTATGTATAAATCATGTTATTTTAGAATTATTTATTGAAAAAGAATTATATAGTCCAAACCCAAAAAATTTCATATAAATTTAAATAATTATTTCTAACAAAAACACTGAAATAGCCTAAAAAACTTTTTTTGAATTTTTAGGGGTGATGCCACCTACCAAGTTAGCGCATGGCCAGAGTTAATTTCTAGACAACCTACAGTACACTTTCCAAAAGAAAAAGATTACAGTTAAAGTACATTTCTCAAAACCGCACTTTCTTTGTCTAATCCGCCTGGCCTAATACGGCCTTAGTGTTCAACGCTAAATGGCTGGCGTGCCATTTATAGTGTCAGGGAGTAGCTAGTCCCGACGTTCACAGTGATGGAACTCGGGAGGTTTTAATGTAATAAGGATTTTATATCTGTGAATTAGAATAAAATAGATTTCCTATATTAAGGCAGGACTTTGGTGAAAAGACAAATTTTTTTATTGTTCAGTCTTATGAGCTAACTTTTTTAAGGCTTATGTGGGATGATATTAATAGGTTCTATATCAATTTTTAGCTCAGAATATCGATTATTTGCAGAGTTATCGAAAAAATACGATTTTTTAAACGAAAATGATCAGTTTTTAAAGTGTCACTTGCGTATAGCATTTTGAAATAAAGCTCTGAAAGAAATTGAGTCACTTCCTTGATTGGTCAACAAAATAAACTGCTGACAGTATTTAAGAAATCGTCTTCTACTTCCTTAAAACAATTTAGTTTTCGTTTGACTTATGAAGATGCCTAAAAAATCACGTTTTTTGATAATGACTGATGGATAAAATGAGATAAAAAGAAAAAAACTTAAATGTAATCAACAGTTTAGATTCTACGTATACTAAGGTATATTTTCTGAAAGTTTCAAAAAGATTCATTAAAACCTCATGCACAATCCTTTTCTTAAAGTTAGGAAAATTAGTTGCGAGAAAAATCCGTTTAAAAATTCAATTTTGTTTAATTAAATACGTATAAATTGTTAAAACATCAAGTTTTGATGTCTGATAGGTTTCAAAATATTCTTACAAATACAAAGATGAAAAAAATTAAATAAGAATTTCTGGCCAAAAAACACTGGAGTCCTTAAAATACACAAACAACATTTACGCATATTTAAATTTATCGTTTATTGTTTTTAACAAGCAGGCATTGTAATTATTTATTTTGAATTTATTAACACAACTATTATTAGTCATTTGTAGCTTTACTCATGATAGCATTGTGAATTTGTAGAAAAATGTTGCGGTTCGTCACGGTGATCCTTGCCCTAGCGGCGTTAGCCGCGGCTGACACCAGCTGTCACAAAGTCTTCAGGATCATGCCAGAATCTGAAGACCAACTGAAATTCCTTCTTAATCTTGATGATGTCGTCAAAGGTGTAAGTATATAATTGCACATTTTCTGTGATATCTATTTTGTGTAAACATGCATATAATTTCCTTAAGGAATTTTTATTGCACAGTAAATTTATTTGGTTCATCTTATTTTATTATAGTTTACGTTTTGGAAAAGCCCCAGTTTCGTATCCAATCATGCAGATCTGATGGTTGCTCCTGAGAAGCTCGAGTACTTTACTGCACTCATGGCCTCGGAAAACATCAAATACGAATCTTTCATTGAAAACGTCGAAGCTTTGCTTGAATCTGAAGCAACGAACAAGACTCGCGTGAGTATAATTATTATAAAATAACATTATTGTAGTAAAAATGCAGTTTATCCAGCAACTTTAAACGGATTTGTCAACATTTAAAAACTTTTTATAAAGCACTTTTGTAATGGTATTCTTTGACGGTCAGCCAATAAACTTGGTTTCAAGTCAGTATCAAAAGTTGCGGGCACATTCACACATTAGATAATATTTTTTTGATTTTAAATTAGAACATATCACTTTACAGCTAATCAGTAGTAACAGAACTTTTTCGGGTTACTCAATAAATAAGAAACATTTCCAAAATTGAGTTACCCTAATAATATACTTGTGATTGTTCCATAAATGCAGACTCGTGCTGCTACCTTCGACTGGACGTCCTACCACAATTTGGAGGAAATTTACAGTTGGTTGGATTCGTTAGAAAAGCGTTACCCGGGCAAAGTTGAGGTCATCGTCGGCGGCCGCACCTATGAGGGTCGTAAGATCAAAGGTGTGAAGCTCTCGTTTGCCGAGGGTAAACCGGGTGTTTTCATCGAGGGTGGAATTCACGCTCGCGAGTGGATCTCCCACGCGACCGCCACCTATCTGATCAACCAGTTCCTAACAAGCGATGATCCGGCTATCAGGAGGCTCGCCGAGTCCCACGACTGGTACATCTTTCCCGTCTTCAATCCCGATGGTTATGCCTACACCCATGTAAACGTAAGTAAAACTATAAATGTTATACGTAATAATACTAAAATCCAGAAAAGTCTTTAATACAATAAGGATATTTTTTTTACATTTTCTGTAATTGAAGAAATGAAGTATTTGTTATATACTAAAGGATACAACAAAATTATCTTGGATTAATTTAAAAGGAAACATTTTTAAAAAGTATGATTATTATTACGATTTATTATGTATCTGTTTATATTGCATTATACGATTAATATCGTGAAAGAAATCCTGACCCACAAAAGATTTATATCAAAGGATAACTTCATATTACACGTATTATAATTGATTTTTAAAATACAGCTTTTAGATTTGCCTTTATATATTAAAACGATTAGAATTAAAAATTAAAATTTAACAAACTGAATTTTTTATTTTTAATTGAAAAATGTATGTTTAGCCAAGAGACGTCAACTACCGTTTCTGGCGTAAGACGCGTTCTCCCAACCAAGCTCTTATTCCATTCTCTGGATGCTCTGGAACAGATATGAACCGTAACTGGGGATTCGAATGGATGAGTAAGTGTCCTCTTGATATTTTTTAATTAGTTTTGCATTTTAATGAAACATTAATCTACATACAAAGCACTTTAAAACTCTGGAATCAAAAATTAGTATAAAGTTAATTTTTAAAAAATGTTACCTAAATGTTATTATTTTCTTGAATGTCTTAGCTGCTGGTGCCAGTCGTAGTACGTGCTCCGAGGCTTATGCAGGCAGGACTGCTTTCTCTGAAATTGAAACCGAAACTCTATCCAAATACATAACCTCGATCTCCGACAAATTGTTCGCCTACATAGCGTTCCACAGTTACTCTCAGTTCTTGATGTTCCCGTACGGACATTCCAAAGCTCATTTGGACAACTACGATGAACAGGTAATTAAAAATAAACGATCCGTTAAATGCTTTTTTATATAATTTTTTATATAATAACTTTATTACATTATTGTAATGATTTGATTAATGTTTTTAGTACGCTATTGGTAGGAAAGCAATTGAGGCTCTCTCAAAGAGATACGGTACATATTACAAGACTGGAAACATTGGTGAAGTTATTGGTAAGTACAATGAAACTATTACCATTCATTTATCAATTAAGGTATAATAAGCTATACTTATAGTATTCTAACATGAATAAATTATATAAATGAAAAAATAGTTTTTTATATTTAAATTTATGGAAGATTTAAGTGTTCGACAAAAGTATTCGGGACATTTTTCGGGACATTAAAAGAAAATGTTTTTTCTGGATTTTTCGGTGACGGAGATCGGGCCTGTAACCCGCTAACTTGGTAAGGGCAGTAATGCCCGTATATATGTATAAAAAATTTAAAATATTTGTTTATATTTTCGTGATTTTTAAATTTGTATATTAAATAATATTTATCAATAACTAAACTAACATAAGACAATAGTTTATATTTACTATAAATAATATGATTATTTATGACTCATTTAGGCTACGCTAGTGGTGGTTCCTTGGACTGGGTAAAATCGTCCTTTAAATTACCCCTGGTTTACATCTACGAGTTGCGAGACAGGGGAAACCAGGGATTCCTTCTTCCTCCCAACCAGATTATTCCCAATGGTGAAGAAGTTATGGACTCTCTGGTGGCTCTCTTCGGAGAGGCGAAGAAATACGGATATCCTTCAAACTGAAGAGATACTGAATTCTTTTTGAATTCATTTAAATCGAATACTATATAGCATAAGATGTAATATATACTTCAAGTCTGAATAAATTATTTATTGATATAAATTATTAATAGAATCAATAGTTTTTATTTGCAATTCACTTTTCTTCTCAATAAACCTACATCTATCCTACATCTAACCTACATTATATTAAGATTCATGATAAATCATGTATTTTAGATTTTAATTTATTTTTAAACTCTTACATAATCATGTGACCGTTTTTGTGTTTCATTTTATTTCCTTTTATTATGTCGCATTTATTTATTATAAAAATAAGTGTGCAACTAGCACATATTCATTACGTTTTTTATGTTTATAAATCGTACTAAACACTTTCTGTTTATCCGGATCAGTTTCTCTGCACTTTAAAAATTTTTATCTCCAATTTTTTAAAAATCATTTCAAAAACTTCTCAATCGTCAATTTTTTTTTGTGTTTCACTTCGTTCCGTTTAGTGGTCATTTTTTTGCTTTCTCGAAGAGAAAGGTTTGTAACGATGAAAGCTTTCGGATAAGAGATTTTGATAAATCTAGATGTTTTTGAGGTTCCTGAGTCAGAAAAATATGTTTTTAATAAATGAATGTGTGTATGTATGTGTGAAACCAAAATTTGTGTCCACAATAACTCTTGCCGGGAAGCATGTTACGAGCTGAAATTTTGCAGACATATTAGGTACGTTTGAAACTTTGAACTGAGATCTGATATAAATGTTGAGCTAAATGGATAATATTTAGGACGTTTTTGTTAAAATAATCATTTTTTAGAAACTGTTTAAAAAGTAAAAATGGTTTCTGGCAGATTTTATTGAAGATATATAAAAGATAGACACAAATTCTTAAAGTGCGCGTGATTTCCTTTCGATTTATGTTTTATAAAATTTTAAGCTATTTTCAAGAAATAAACGTGAATCTAAAGATTTTGTAAAAAGTAGCTATTTTATCAAATTAAAAATGATTTTTTTCAGCAGTTCGTATTGAAGATATGTAAAAAATAGACATCAATTCCGAAAGCGCGTACGAGTCATATTTTAGGAAATGTCTGTGTAGATGTGTGTGCGTGTATATATGGATGTTCTTTTGATCAGCATTACTCTGAATACGCACGGTGAAAATGAATGTTTCAGGTCTCATTATTTTTGTTTTTTTTTAAAGAAGGCGGCTCAATAGTATATTACGCTACAAGGGCAGGAAGGCTCGGCTTCGCCTCGGGCAACATATCGCGCAGTGCAGGGCTTCTAGCCTTCCTGCCCATGTAGCGTATACTATTTTTCTTTATAGCCGGTCGAAAGTACGTTTATAATTATTAATAAGAACCTCAGCACATTTGATTCCACGGTCACGTTTATTTTTGCTCCTCGCTTTAGCGCCTCTATCGGCCAGTCAAGAAACTAACTTGCGATGTCTGTCTCCAACATTTGCAGCACGAGCGAAGCGAGTGCTGCTGGTCGGGGGGAGGGGGGGGGCAGATATCGAAAATATATGAAAAATCAAATTTTATAAAAACTTTATTTGTTTTTAGGTAATAAATTAAAAAAATTTCATTCATTACAAAGTTTCTTTATTAACTATATAATTATCCTTTTGTTTATTTTTTGCAATGTGTACATGAACTATAATAATTTTTTACAATGTTTCCATGAAATACAGTTTTCATACTTAATACTATCATAAGCTGAATTTACATTATTCTGTATTTCTTGATCTGAGAAGTTTACATCATTATTCTCATCAGACCATCACACACAAGCGCACTCGTGACTCAGCGCAAAAATTTTTCGTTCGCTCTCGTTGATACAGAGGGCGCGCGTATCCCCCATAAATGCACAAATGTCGGACTTTCTGCATTAAAATCGATGCGGGACGTACGTACTTTTGACCGAGGTATAAAGAAAAATAATTGTTTCATTAACATTATTTTCAAAATCATTAATATCTTCTTTATACGATTCATAATAATCTTCCAACGTTTCATTCAAGTGACTTTTTGCATGAATTTTATTCAATTGCTTCGTAATTATACTTTTTATAAAGTAGCGACAAACAAGCTATGTTAAGTACATAGTCTGTAAAAGCATTGGTAACATATTTTTTTGTGGTAGCGTTATACCGTATACCTTTTATAAATATATCTGTTTGGATGTCGTTAAAGTAGCGTTTTTCAAAATGTCACTTGTTCCCCTTGGTATCCAAGCGTCTCATTTTCCAAATACATTCTTCTTAATACAGATTTAATGCCTATTTTCTCTCATCCCAAACTTCGGTTTTCGTATCATATACGTAATGATTAGGCACATCAACATATAATAATTTTTTTGCATTTTCATCACGTAAATTTAATTAAAACCAAGCAGTTAAAGTTGTATTTTCATTTTTATCAATACATTTCTCTACACATCCTTCTTTAAAGTAAATATTCTGTTCATTTTCAAGATGAACTGCTAATCGATTTATAGCGTGTGATAACTCATGCTTCAGGAGGACAAATATATCTTGTAGATATATATTGATTTATTTCATCAGAACATAACACATTTGTAACTTCATTTGAATCCAAACTAATATAAATTTAATTCATTATTCGTATCAGCCGGCCTTTTAACAGCAACTGAAGTGGAATCAGAATCCTTATATAAATACTTGAACAAATATTAATAGATTTTATTGTACTATAAAGTTCAACATTAATATGACAATTAAATTTAAATAATAAGTAGGGATTATAAGGAACTACATAACGATTATCAACAATTTTTCGTGATCCGAATGTAATTGTCATAATTTCTACGCTTATAAAATAATTGGATATCCATTAGAATTATTCATTTGAGAGGCATTGGTATATTTTTTTGGTATAATTTTTAGTACATTTATTTGTTTCTTAATTCATATATTGTGGATATTTATTATGATCACCACAAGGTCCATGAATCATGTGTTGTTTTACAAGTTCAAATAGTTTAGGATATTTAACTTTATCAGAAATATCAGCTTTAATTATTGAATTAATTTGATCGGAATCATGAAATTACCTTTGTCATCTAAATATATTAAAAAAACCGACTTCGAAAACAGCGCTCTAAAAAGTATGAAATAATCGATAAAATGTATGAATAATTGTTAAAAACCTTTTCGAAGTTGTCGCCGAATTTCAAACTGACTTATAGTATCTTTTTTATGGATATGATTTAGAACTTATACCGAGACTTATAATGTATTGGGTCTAAACACATATACTTATAATGCCTCTGAAGTCAGGCCACCGTAACTCGGTGAAATTCGGCGCCGATTTCGAAAGGGCTTTTATTGATTATTCATACTACTTATCGAATATTTCATACTTTTTAGAGCGTTGTTTTCGAAGTCGATTTTTTTTAATGTTTTTATTGTATACTTTTTAGTTGTACCGGTCAAATTTAATTTCATATATCCAAATCCAAAAGTTTATCCAAATCCGTTCAATAGTTTCGGAATAATCGGCGGACGAACATAACAAAACGCCAATTTTGACCTAGTACTGACTCGATACTGGCCCAGTAATGTAATGGGACCAACAAGGGATCATTTTCTTTCATTAAAAAAATTTATCCAAATCGGTTTAGTAATTTTCGAATAATCGGCGGACAGAATCGGCAAACGCCGAAAAGTACGGAAAACGTATCTAGCAAAAAACTAAATTACTGATTAGATACTGGTCCAATCCCTACAAAATTGGAATGGGACTACCATGGAATTATCTTCTTTCAACAAAAAAAAGTTCATTCAAATTGGTCAAGTAGTTTCGGAGTAATGCGCGAACAAACATAAAAAACAAAAAAAAATATATATACAGGTCGAATTGAGAACTTCCTCCTTTTTTGAAGTCGGTTAAAAAGTAAATGAATATGAGGTAGACCTCGCTTTTGAAATTCAATTACATAAATATATATAATAATTTTCCCAAATATAACAATATATATATATATATATATATATATATATATATATATATATATATATATATATATATATATATATATATATATATATATATATATATATATATATATATATAGAGAGAGAGTTAGATAGATAGATAGATATACGATTTATTTGTCATTTTTGGCAAAAATACATTACATAAAAATTGTTATTTTGTCATTACATTAAGTCTTTGATCACTATCACAGGTCGTCAGTATATAAATATAAAAAATTGTTGCACAAATTTGTCATTATCTAATATCACAGTTTGTTTATATCACAGTTCCATAACAATTTCTGAAAGTTTACTCATTATTGCATACACGTACATCCATCACGTCACAATTTAAAAACAATTACAATTCAGCCGATACATACACTCATCACACACGCAGATAAATTTACTCTTTGAGAGAGAGAGAGAGAGAGAGAGAGAGAGAGGGAGAGAGAGAGAGAGAGAGAGAGAGCGACGTTAGAAGCGAGGATTATTTCGCTAGTCTATAATTAAATTAACTTAGTTTTTTATGCAAAGCTTAAGTTATTATTAATATATTCGCTATGTGTAGAACTTTGTCATCCTTGTATTATTATTAATATATTCGCTATGTGTAGAACTTTGTCATCATTTTACGTGATTCGGTTGCGAATTTCTGCACTATTAGACTCGAAAAATATATTGGCTTTTAAAACATGGGTAAAATTTTTCTTATTTCCGAAAAGCTTATAAGTACCGTGTAAAAAAGTTAGTTTGCATCTGAAAAAAAAAGATGTTTTGTAAAATAATATATTTGGATAACCTGCCATATATTAGCTAATGTACTTATTAAGCTTAATAGTTTAGAGAATCGACACCAAATTATGTCAAATCCAGGGCATCAAAGTTTTGTACGCAGCGAATACAAACATATTGACAAAATTGCATTATTTTTAATACAATTTAATATAATCGAAATATAATTTTATACAATGTATAAATAAAATTTCGAATTTGTACTATGTTCTCAAAAAATTATTTTTTTCTTTTATAATATATTTGACCTGCAACTCGCTACCTAGTTAAGGGAAGTAGTTAGGGCCCGTATATAAATTATGTAAGAGTCGATGGGAGGAGAGGGGGTAGTGACGAAAATCTTACGAATTCTTATGTGCTGGGGGGGGGGGGTCTGAACAAATTCTTACGTAAGGTAATTTATTTTGATATCATTTCTAAACTATGTCTTTGAAAAATTGTTTACTAAATTTTTAAATAGCCGAGCGCAGATTATAGTGGTGTGACCTGCGCGTGTGTAGTGTGAGTAGACCACGCACTTCTATGCACGTTTGAATTTTTGCTTAGAGCAAATTCATGAAAGGTTCGATGTTCCATTTCAATTGCCGAGCCATCAACATCGACTCGATCCAATAAGAGTTCTAGCAGGAAAACTTAGATACAAGTACCAAAAGTGAATGGTGAGTGTACATAATTAGCTTTCAAATAAGGGATAGAAGTCCCTTAAATAACCCTTCTAGATATTTCTAAAATATTAAAAAGCAGCTTATCTAAAATACAAAAGTGAAAAGTGCGTTTTTAAAATTACTCAGTGTTAGACTAATAAAATTCTTGAGACCAAGTGATCAAACATAAAAACATTATGTTAAAATACTATTATTCAGAGCCCTCTTGGTTCAGTGGGTAAGGCACTTACCTACGGAAATATGGCCGGTCTAGGGGTCATGTGGGAGTTTTTTTTCAACTTAATTTTTCTATGGAATTTGTACCCAGAAAACCGACAAAAACCATCCTTAAATAGGGTCGATGAGTATTATCATCGAAAACTGACAGCGGTAAAGCAGGGAGTAATAGTTCGGATGTTCATGAGCTGTGGCATGGGTGTTTCCAAAAACTCTACTGCCGGATTATGGTTGATGTAGACATATGCACCCACTGCCGAAAGTGTCTGAGACGTTAGTAAGCAGAGAAAATTAGTTACGCTCGACGGCATTGCGCAAGCTGGGGTTATTAAAAAGTTGGGTTTATAAATAGGACATTTCCACAGAGGTAGTAGATGTTCCCCGTAAAAAGGTGTAAATCTTGTACGGGACTCCGTAAAGGGATAGAGGAAGTTGATACAATATAATACTATTATACTATATACTATTATTGTACCGTTACCCTTAAATAAATATTTATAAAAAAATGAATTCTATATTTATAGAAAAAAAATTATTTTTAATAGTAGAATGTATTTACTATATTCATAAATAAAATTTAATCAACAATTATAGTGTTGTAAAATTTATTATTGTCAATTGAAAAAAGCATGTAACTTGATAACCAAAACTTTTTAAGTTGCTCTTTAAATTCTATTTTTTGGCATAGATTTATTTATAGTTGAAAAATGTTCTGCTATTTTTAAAATAAATTTTGTTTAATAGATGTGCGTAAAAATATTCTTTTTAATACTTTTGTTTTTATCACAAGAATATGCTTTTACTCCAATAAGTTGTAAAGAAAAATTTTGTATTTCGTAGCGGTTCTTTTTTAATTCAATAAAACTTAAGGGCTGGCATGAAAAATTCCAATTTTTGATAAATTTTTGCAAAGATGATTACGAGAAAGTATTCGACTGGCGACTGTTAGTAAACTCAAGTACGGGTTTGAATCGTGAGCAAGGAAATAGGATGTGGTAATCAATTTAAAAATTTTCCTTGAATGCAGTTGCTGATTTGATTTTAAGTTGCAATGCATGGATGATTTTTTATTTGCTTCGTTAGGTAGTTATAAACAGACATAGTGTATCATTTCAAGTTCATTCAGAGGTAAATTATTACATGTTAAATAATTAATTATATTTAAGCAAACTAATACTAAATTGGTCATCCGGATTAAAAAAAAAGTATTTGAATTGTAAGAAACTATTTATTTCTATATTTTTTATATTATATCGTTTCTCATATTGTGATATGAGAACAGATTATTATATAAATTTTATAATTCAGGTACACATTGACGCATGAACCACCTTAAAGGCGTTGGTATTTGGGGATAATTTTGAGATATAAAATTATACCAAAAGTTCTGTATATATTTTAAATATACATATATAGGGGAGACCTGCCTAGTACCGCCCTTTGCCTAGTACCGCCCACCAGCCTTTCTCTCTTCCACCGCTAGATGGAAGCTTTTAGGTACGGTAATTTGTTGCATATTATGGTGCTATTAAACATACTCCAAGATCATTGCTTTAAATTCAAAGCTGCAAAAGTTGTTCGGACAAATAGTCGTTAGGCTAATTTTGCCAGCGTTAAAAGTTAATTTTAACAGTTTAGTACATATTGTGCAAATAAGTTTGTACTTTTGTAGTAATTTATATATGTTATTTAAACCATTATCTACTACAAAAATCCTCGGTGTCCCGATAATTCCTTGCCCTCGCGCAGTACTATCTAAATTGAGCCGAGTACCGCCTATATATTATTATATATTTTTCGTAATTAAAGTTCTTTTTAAACCTATTAAAACTTAAAGTATATTGTAAGATACTCTTCAGTTTTCCTTTGTATTTTTTAAGCAGCAAATTGTCTAAAATTGAATACAAGTTAGAACACACAGGGAAGAATGTAAAAAAGCCACAAAATAACGACTAATAAATGAAATATCACAAAAAGAGTAAAAATAGTGATTCTTTTATTTCTAACAAATGCTAAAGTACATATTCTTAACCCTCGGGTGCAGTATTCCGAGATATCGCATCTAAACGAGGTTTTTGCCTTAGCCAGGAGGACGAGATATCTTGTCCTGACATTTTTGACCATAACCTTTGACTGGTACACTGTACCTGCGACCACGCAAATTAAAGCTGACAACCTGCTTTTTAAGAATAAGCTTAGTTTGATTTTCGATTTTTGCGCGACCCTGAAAATATAAAGAGAGATGTTATCCAATTTCCGAACATGTAAAAGAAAAAATATGCGTTTCGGAACGGAATAGTCGAGTAAAACGCTTACGCAGGGGGTTAATAAAAATACTATTTTCTTACCTTAAATACTTTTTAACTATTATTTATTGACAATTTACACCATTAAAACTACGAAAACTATTAATGTGCGGCACTAGTCGAACCTTTTTATAAATCATAAAAACGCAAATTTTAAACTTGGAATTATAATTGATACAGATGATTTTTTTTTAATTTTTGTTCTTTAAAAATGTCCATTCAACAAACAATTTCCAATTTTCATTTTTAAATTTGACCATCAAGGTCAAAAGTTACAGCCAAAATAGCTATGGGTTCGGCAAATATCTTCTTTCAGTTTCATACAGTCAACAGGACATATACCTTAAAACTACAATAACTATATTAATATTCACATTGCAGAAAAGAGAAGTTTATGTCTCGTTACTCAAAAGTTCTCACAAATTATTTGCATTCATTCTACTATTTCTTTACAACTTTAAAAACAAGAAATAAGTAGTTTACTTAATAGTTTCGTAGAAATATACCTTATGATTTATCTTTCTAGCAATTACCGAACGTGTTTGGTTTACTCATGATAATCTGTAATGATATCGCAGTTATAATAACTTTTTCTTAATATTTTATTCGTTGAAAGTGTTAATGCAGACAATAATAGGAAATATATTTATTTTGTTTTGTAGAATACATTTTCTCATGTAAAACAACACTGAAAGGATTGAAGAAAAAATAGAAAGGAACATTTTGTTCAATTATTTAGCTAGTTATGAGTCAGTCATTTCACGTTCACTAAATATACTCAAGAGCAAAACGATTTAACATTGCAAAAGACACTAATCACCTTTCAAAGACCAATTTTTTCTCTCTGGAACTTAATTTTCAGTGTCGAAGCACGTAGTGCAGCTTCAGTAACTGTACTGTATTATAGTATTTGCAATATAAAAATTTGAAAAATTATTTTGTTGAAATTATTTCTGAAACATAAATTTGTTTAAACATTTTATCTCGATTTTTATAAATATAAATTAATTATAATTTTTGTTTGTACGGGCTACTTATTAAACATGATTATAATCCAATCACAATCTCTATAGACTAAAATTTAAAATCAATTGATTTCAAATTCTTGTGTCGCCTTATATATACAACCCATTCATCACGAGTTTTTCCGCAAGAATTGCTTTTAATGTTTGTTTTTCTTGTATTTCAAATAGATGAGTAGATTGGTTCATAATTATTCAATAAAAAGAGCGTCTACTATAGACAAAAGTTAAATAACAATACTGATATATCAGTTAAGAACGATGCGGATTCTTCTACAGGAAAAAATCATTGCGAGTAACGATAAACACTTGACGTGGGAAATTTCTGGTCGAATACATTTGAAATCCTCCAATGAGCTTAGCGAAAACGTGCGTTCGATCCAATGAGACCCAATGAAATTGCAGTATGTCAAAAAAATTCAAACGCATTCGACCAGAAATTTGTCACGTTGAGTGAACATAATAAATGAAAATTAAAAATAAAACACTTGATTAAACTATTCGAAACTATTCTTGTTTACAAAAGATCCTTAAGATGGGTTTTGCACGCGATAACAGAATGCGTTAAAATATTTTATGAGAGATATAAGAATGAAATATATTCGATTATGTTACATTGACTACTATTTTTAAATATTTCTGTATGTGCATGTGGAATATATAGCATGAAGTTCTACAGTTTTTAAATTAGTCTAACGCGTTCTCTCTATCTGTACAGTAAACCTATCTACAATGAATTAAATTATAAAGAATATTTTATATTTTAGCCTCTGCTGCAATAAATCAAAATAGGTAAGTTTGATTAAATTTTCGCTCTTATTTCTTTATTATTATTATTATTCATGCATTTAGTTATGTAGATTAGGAAAACAATTTTTTTTACAGTTAACATGCTATCAACGCGTACTCTGTGTGTGTCCTTAGTGATTTCATTCGTTATTAGGAATGTTTGTTGCGAAGAAACTGCATCAGTATTTCGAATTATACCTAGGACAGCTGAACATCTTAAAATTCTATATTCCTTAGACAACAATGTAAATGGTGTATGTAGTATATAAAACACTTAGAATTGGCATTATGTAGAATTACATATGAAAGTTAGATCGTATTTTTTATTTGGTCATGACGTTACGACATTTTTAGGCTTTTTCACGCATGACTTAATATTTAAGCATAATACATAATTCTTCAAAATTTTGGGAATATAGTAATCTTCAATTTGTTTGACAAAATAATACCTGCAAATGCTTTGTATTAATATACTACAAAAAAATACGTCATAACTTTCTTTCATATCAAAAAAATTTCTTGTACTAAAATAAATTGCTTATTAAACTGTTTATATTGTGCAGATTTCATTTTGGAAAGACCTTACAGGCATAAATAAAACAGTTGATGTAATGGTTCCTAGTGATCAATTGAAAATCTTTAAGGTTTTTATGAAAAATCATGAACTAGTGTACGATGTTCAAATACCAGACGTACAGCGGTTGCTGAATAATGCAACTAAACGTGGAAAACGAACGAAAACTGCGACTCGAGTAAGAATATATTTATAATTTTATTTTGATATATTTAATTTAAAGTCGTCGTAAATTTTGAAAATATGTATGACAATGACATTGAGAATTTACTCCCGCAATAAAGTTATTATCTTAATTAATATGCAATATAAAATAGTTTTTTTGAAACGCCGTGTAAGAAGCTCAATTTCTCATGCTTGGATAATGTGCAAGAACTATCCGATTCTCGTATTATGCGCGAAGCACTTTACATCTCAGACGAGCCCCATGAAATATTAATTTTATATATATATATATATATATATATATATATATATATATATATATATATATATATATATATATATATATATATATATATATATATATATACTACATTTATATTTATATACTTAACTATTCTACTACTATTATTATACCTAACAGTTAATTTGCACTACATGTCAAAGAAATAGTACTAGAAAAGTTTAAAACCTTGAAAGTAGCTAAATGAAAATGGCCTTATTAGGGGACCTGACTAACATAAAAGGGTTTTCGGGGTCACTGTTTATGAATCTGCTGTCAGAATTTCGAAATTCAAAATGGCGGATTTAATATGTCGGCTCCAGAGCGAATTTTCGGGATTTGTACACTCGACGTGGGAAATTTCTGGTCGAATGCGTTTGAAATCCTCCAATGAGCTTAGCGAAAATGTGCCTTCGATCCAATGAGACCCAATGAAATTGCAGTATTTCAAAAAAATTCAAACGCATTCGACCAGAAATTTCTCACGTCGAATGTACAATTTTACTCAAGAAAAAATGAACGTGAATAGATTTTTGAAATTGTAAAAAAAATTTACCATCAAAACTACAAAATTTCTGAATATTACTGTTATTTTAAATGAAAATTACCATAATTAAGTTTCTGGGGACGCTTATTACAGATAGCCAGAATTTTAACATTCAAAATGGTGTATGGAATATGGAGGTTTTAAAAGGAATTCCAGTATGTTGGCTGTAGATAGATAATAGAAAAAATTCTTCATATATTTCTAAAGTGTAATAAGCGACTCCGTTTTCTGTGAAAAGAATCGTAATACACAGGAATTTCATATGTGGCGACCATATGGGATCCACTATTTTCAATTTTGAAATTCTGACTGCAGATTCGCAATTAGTGACTCCGAAAACCCATGTATAGTTATTTTCTTTGAAAACAATCGTAATATCCAGAAATTTCACATGTAGCGGCCATATTGGATCCGCCATGTAGAATTTAGAATTTTTTACTGCAGATTCATAATTAGCGACCGCGAAAACCCGTGTATAGTTATTTTCTTTGAAAACAATCGAAATATACAGGAATTTCGTATGTAGCGGCCATAATGGATCTGCCATTTTAAATTTCGTAATTCTGATTGCAGTTTAATAATCAGCTACCCCAAACACCTTAAAATCATTCCCCGTTACGTTTTAGACTTGCTTTTAAAAATTACTGCATTTGAGAGGTGTTTCTGGCATAATAACTCCTGCGCAGGGGGGTTAATCAATAAAACCATGTTAATAAACTCGAACAAACTTACAAAAATACGCAAAGATTTTATTTGTATAAGTAGTCATACATTATATTCATAAATAAAATTTAATCAACAATTATACTGTTGCAAAATTTATTATTCACAATTGAAAAGAATGTAACTTGAATTGCAAATACTTTTTAAGTTTTTACAGAATTCAAATATTTTTTCATAACCTATGCTATACTTTTGCATAGGTTCAAAAAATGTTTTATTTATTCCAGACCATAAATTCAGTTTAAACATAGTCGAAAATATGAACTTTTATTCATGCATAGTTAAATATTTTCTTTAATTATATAAAATAGATTTGTCTAATAGGTGTGCGCAAAGAACAGATTTTAAAAACCCCTGTTTTTATCACAAAAATATGCGTTTACTCAAGTAAATTGGAAAAAAATTTTATTTAAAGGTTTCAAAATAAGAGAAGATTGTAGAGCATTTTTTAATTAATCGTTATATTTTTTATGTTTTCTTTTCCAATCCAATTTGTAAGGAATAATATTTAATTGAGTTAAAATTTGAGTTGACAGTTAATATGAGTTTGAATAAATTATTTTGAATAATTAGTTCGAATTACTACACTTAATGAATATTTTTAAGATTTTCTTAGTTATATGTTATCATCTTATCTTAAATTTATTCGTAAAAATAGCATGCATTATATACATCAAAAAATATTTTAATCAACAATATTGTTTCCATAAAATATGATATGCTTTTGCATAAGTTTAAATTACAAAATTTAAATAATACATATTTCTCGACATATTAAAAAGCAATGACTTGTTATTTGTATTTCTCACCGGAGAATTAAATAGAATAAATAATTTCATATTGGAACAATTTATAAATTTTCGGAAGCTAAGTGTCAATGAATTTAGGTCACCTTAAATAGCTATCGAAGAGAAATTCCTCTTTTTCACCGTCCACATAATTTTGAGAGTTCTAAGCATCGGATTTAATTTTTCCAAAGGTTACTTTATTCAAAATCCAATTCATTCTGACATGAGAGAAGGAATTTGTATTAAAAATTTACAGACATAAGTTATAGTCTCTCAAAGTCACATTTTTTTATTTTTTAAGTTTTTATCGTGAATTTTGGATTTGCAAGGCTATAACTCATGTCTGTGAATTTTTAATACAAATTCCTTCGCTCATGTCAGAATTAATTGTATTTTGAACAAAATAACCGTTGGAAAGTTCAATTCGATGCTTAGAACTCTCAAAATCATGTGGACGATGAAAAAAGATCTATCTTTCTTCGGTAGCTATTTAAGGTGACATAACGATAAAAGAAAAGTAAATTCCGATATATTTCGATAAAATATTTTAATTTTTACCGAAAAAGAAAATGTAATATATGATGAATAATTCATTCTCGCCTAAAAATATATAACCAATTTAATTAAAATTTTAAGGTGGTCAGGTCCCCTTAAGATAGTTGTACAAAATAAATTATTATCTAAATAGAATTACGTTGCCAGGCTGGTGAGAGCTTCTTCGGATGGTCGCGATTTCATACGCTTGACGAGATCTACAACTGGCTCGACTTCTTATCCCTGGCTTACCCCGACAATGTAAAAACAATAGAGGGTGGCAGGACCTACGAAGGTCGCCCTATCAAAGGCGTCCACCTCACCTTTGCCCCGTATAAATCGGCCGTTTTCATCGAGGGTGGAATTCACGCGCGCGAATGGCTATCGCATAGTACCACGACGTACCTGATAAACGAACTACTTACGAGCAACGATCCAGAGATACGCGAACTCGCGCAATCCTTCGATTGGTACATCTTCCCTGTCTTTAATCCTGACGGCTATGTTTTCACGCATATCAATGTAAGTGTTGCATATCAGATATTTCTGGATGTATGCATCGGCAAAATTGAATTGTTGATTGAAGAAAATCAATATGATTCAGAGTAAATTGAGTGTATGATCTAATTATAGTTTGATATTATAGTTTCATTATAAATGTTTCTGTAAGATGTTTTAGCTGAATTGATGATATTGAATTTGGTTTCTAAACTTGTTTTCAAGCCTCAAGATGCTGACTATCGATTATGGCGTAAAACTCGATCTTCCACGATTGTGAAGCGTTGTTGGTCTAAAGAATTATGTCATCAACGCACTTGTTACGGAGCTGATCTCAACCGGAATTGGGGTTTCAGTTGGGGAGGTAAAATTTATAAGAATTATTTAGATTATGATAAAATTAAAGATTTTTGTATGAAAGACTAATTGTTAAAGAGGTCAGGGGTATAGTCAACAGACCAAAAAAGCAATTTTTGGAATTTAGTTTTGAAGTGTGTATATTTTATTCTAAAAAGCTTTGGCATCTTATCAAGGGGTCAAGACTGACAAGGAGATCACCAATCCTGTGAAACTCGGATTTTGATGAGTCTTTCTGAGGTACTTTCTAGTACCCAAAAAGGAGACCTAGCATCCTTAGTTTGTTCTAATGGGCCCTTGTATTCGAGATATAAGCTATTTTACTCCGAATATACGTTATTTTAGTGAAGAAAGGTACCTCTTCTAGTGATTATAAATATGAAAATATTGACACTAGAAAAAATGGCTTAAAAGATAATAAAAGTAGCCAGAAAGAGCTTTAATTTCAGACATGTAACGTTCAAAAATATTATTCAGAAACAAAGTTATTAACAATTGAAGATGATGACTAAAAATGCATGAATATTTGTAGAAATTAAACTGTTTTACTTTCGTGAACTTTTTACAAAAAATTTACTCTCTGAATTTTAATTAAAGAAGTTCTAAGTAGTTAAAAATTGGCTACTTTACCAACACTGTTGGTACAGTGACCATCTATCAGTTCTTATAGTAAAGTCGTATAGTAGGTACTTAAAAACGTCAAGACAAGCCTAGCAGAGACTTCCTTTATGTGTTATTTAACTACATGGTGGCGTACGCATTGGTGTCGATATTTTGGGATTTGTAGGTCTAGGAAATTTGAAGAAGCAAATACCGTTTTTATCGGCGGTGATTGCCTTTTGTCTTACGATGCATTTGTATGACCACTTTACCAACCAATAAACGTCAACGAAAGTTGCAATTTTCGCAACGAAAATAAACTCTATATACAGCAAAAGTGACACGTAAAAAAAGCTACAATTTTATGTACCATACACAGAGAGAATTTTCTGATAAAAATTACCGTAAAAATCATTGTAAACGTGGGATATTCTGACTTCATAGGAAAAAATACCCTACTGAACGGTAAAATTTACCGTGCTGAATGGTAAAATTTATAATGAATAACGTTAATTTTTACCGTTCAGTGGGGTAATTTCCCCCCTGAAGACAGAATATCCCACGTTTACAATGATTTTCACGGTAATTTTTATCAGAAAATTCTCTCTGTGTATGATTTTTACTTTGTTCATATCACGCTGATAAAAGTGGGTTCTTTTCATGCATGCACTGCTAAGAAATCAGAGTTTTGATGCTTTCATATACATGGCAGTATTTTATAATTAGAGGGCGCTAGCAGCGGGGTCACCGCGTTTCTCAACATTTATTGTCACAATATATATATATTGTAGGAATTCCGGCGCCCCGAGAGTATCGCATATACAGCGAGGCTCGTGTAGGTGGTCACATTACCTGCATGGCTACATTACCTGCACCTACCTTACTATAAAATAGCTATTATATAGTTTAGCCTGTTTACACCTACAATTCAACTTGACTATAACTCGATACAACTACGGAAGCCAGCGATAAGTCGAGATGTATTAGACACCCTTGTGTTTTTACTATAAACGAGCCCTAACCGTCGCGTACCCCGCGATACAGCATAGTGAGATAGCAGGGTCTTCAACTCAGCCAACGAATTTACCTAAAAAATTTTTTAATGTCTACTATGATAAATCAAATTCCAGTAAGGCCTCATTCTATATAATGCTTTTATGCAGCAGAAGATACGACTAGACGCATTTAGATGCCTCCCCGCTCCTTCACAGAGAATGAGCTTAAGTATTAATGATTATTTTTAGAATTTAAAGCTATAATTCACTTTCTTCTAACTATCCCTGGTCTCTGAAATTAATAAATTTTACGTACTGTCTGATGATAGCTTATTATTATTGTAAAAAATTAAATCAATGATACTAGTACATAATGGTTTATTTTTTAGGCGCTGGAAGTAGTCGTACTGATGGATGCAGTGACACTTTCGCGGGAACAGACGCTTTTTCGGAGATGGAGTCGAGAACTATGTCGCAATATATTAGTTCCATCGCCGATAATCTTTTCGCGTATATAAGTTTTCATACTTATATTGAAAAACTTATGTTTCCCTACGGTCATACGTCGGAACGTTTAGATAATTATAATGAACAGGTAATTTTATAAAAATTACATGTTTTACTCTAAATTCATAACACAATTAAATGGACAATTGGTGTTACTTTTTTCGTAGCTCCTGGTTGGTATTGAAGCTGTAAATGGACTTTCGAAAAAATATGGTAGCCGATTTCCGGTTGGCAACGTTGCTGAGATTCTCGGAGGTTTGTTGAATAGAAAAATGCAACATAAATATATGATCATACATGAGTTTATTATCCAAGAATTTTCTAAAAAATAAGAAAAAATGCTAAGAATTTGCGTATTATTGCAGGTGCCGCTAGTGGCGGTTCGATAGACTGGGTAAAAGCAAACTTCAAAGTTCCTTTTGTTTACTGTTATGAATTGCGCGGCCAAACAAAAAGTGGCCAACGGTATGGATTTATTGCTCCATCAAGTGAAATTATTCCCAGTGGACAAGAAGTTGTAGACTCTTTCGTCGCTATGTTTAAAGCTGCTGCTCAGTATTATCCACTATTGAAACGTAATTTTACTTTTAAAATATTATAAGTAAATATAATTTTACATTAAGTAGTATACCTACTAGTCTAAATATGACAAACATATTCAATGTTTTAAAGTAAATTTATTCATATAAAGAAGGTCCAGGAGGTACAAAACGATTATAGTACTTTTCGAATAAAGGGCGTAAAGGAGAACTTTACGCCCGAGGTACGAACATCATTTTTCGATGCCGGAGGTGTGAAATTTCAACTTCCAGTCTTGTTTTGCGGCGTAATGTACAAGTTTTCGCCCACGCGGAAAAGCGGTGTTTTTGCCCGAATTTACGCCCCGAGTGGTGATTGTCGCGTACGAGTGTCGGCGCAGCCGGCCCGAGTGTCACACGATCACACTAGGATCTAAAGACGGGCGAAAAGCGCATTTTTTTGTATTATTGTATTTTAGGCCTCAAAACAAGGCGTAAAGTTGAAGTTTTTGCGTACTCCATTGAAATAGTATATTGTGTATCAAAAGCGAGAAGTGGGCCTTTTGACCGAGTGTGAGTTTGCAGTACGAGCCGTAGACGAGTACTGCAAACACACGAGGTCAAAAAGCCCCTCGCCCGTGATGCACACTGTATTTTTTGTAACACATGTATTGATTTTCACAAACCAAGTTTAGACCAGATTTATTCTCATTTCTATTGGCGGAACGAGCGCGCGTAAAGTAAAACGATCAGCTGGCGTAAAGTACTCACTTTATGCCCGCGTGAAATTATCAGCGAGTGTAAAATGACTACTTTACGCCCTCTGAGTGGAAAACAGCCCCTTTAGGTCCGGTTTTGAGGACAAAAGAACGTGAAAATCGTGCGTGTGATACAAAAAGTTATTTTATTTTTCTTTGTATTTGGTTAACGGCTACTTATGAGTCTCACTAATTATACATTTGAAATTAGTATACCTTATCTACGTAACATAATTTAAATAATCAACAATTGTGATGTTGCAAACACGATTATTGTAAATTGAAAAAAATGTTAAAAATGCAGAAGCTGTTTTGTTCTTAATCCAATTTTAATGATCAAGGTCTTATTTTGTTCTTTGAATTATTTTCGACAGATTAATCGAAGAAATTTTTTTTAATAATTTATGGCTACTAAAAAAAAGAGAATTGTTTATAACTAATATAGTATTATTATATATAATGTTACTGTGTCAGTGATTTAGATATTGTTAATAATATGTTATAAATTTATAAATAATTTGAAATATGTATTTTTTTTACTTTAATATTAAGGATGAAGTTTTTCTTGTAACTTTTGTACTGATAATCATGTATGTTTATTTTAGGTAACCAGTAAATACAATCGACGATGATTGTATAACAATGTAATATTTTTACTTGAACTTTTCATTTTAAATAAAATGATTAATTTACGATTTACTAAAAGAGAATATTTTTATTATTTAAACGGCCTATTTATCTAAAACTATAAATTTCTATGATATATTTCCGAGATATAACCGTTTAAAAATAAATAACGTTATTGTTTACGCACTCACAGACACGCACACGCACACGCACACACACGCACACACACGCACACACACGCGCACACACACACACACACACACACACACGCACATACACGCACACACACATCCATACAGACATTTTCTAAAGATAGTGTATTTTGATTTCTTAAGTCTCAAAACATATTTCTAAAATGTTTTTAGCAAAACTTTTTTTTTTACTGTTATATTGTGTATTATAATGAAGTAGAAAGTCTAATATTTTGGATGTAATTCTATGATAACATTTTTTGTAATAAATTTAGGCGACAGGCTATGGTAAAGATATGGAAAGAGTTCAAAAGTTTGCAATATTTCCTTTCCAATTGACGATTTTTGTTATATTGAAAAATGTATGTTTCCCAACATAACATTCCCCGTAGAACATTTATACATATTATATTCAGTTAAATCTGCTTAGCAGTATTTATAAATGCAGGTTAACAATGTGATTTTAATTTTCATTCAAAAAGGTACGATAGACGATTCCCGGTTGGAAACGTTGTTAGAAGTATCGGAGGTTTGTTTAAAACATAAGCGTAACATAAATATAATCGTACATAAATTTATCACCCATGAATTTAAAAAAAAATGATAAAAGAAAGTTGTATTTTTCACGGTATCTGCTAGTGGCAGTTCGATTGATTGGGTAAAAGCAAATTTTACATTTCCTTTTGTTTACTATTATGAGTTACGTGGCCAGACAAAAAGTGGCTAATTATACGGATTTGTTGCTCTAGTAAGTGAAATTTTTCTCAGTGGACAAGAAATTGTGGACTCTCTCGTCTCTATGATTAAAGCTGCTACTCAGTAATATCCACAATTAAAACGTAAGTTTTATTTTTTAAATAATGTACCATAATTTAATATTATAGGGTATATCAGTCGAAATATGATAAATGTATTAAATGTTTTAAAGTAAATCAATTCGTATTAATCTATATAGAATTTTTAGTATTATTATAATATAATGTAATGTTGACGATTTTGCAATTGTTATTCCCAATAACCAAACCAATAAAAACAGAGGCCGTTTGCTGTAAGTTTGCTGTAAATTTGCCATGAATTTGTGCTATTTGGATATTGAGGTAATAATATGTTATCAACTTATAAATAGTTTTATACTTTTTTTGTTGTACTCTAATATAAAATTTTTTATTAATAAATTAAAATTATCTTCTTTAAATAAAACGATTAAATTACTATTTATTAAAAAAGACTATTTTTATTACGTAAATTTATAACAAATCGTTTTAGAGCTTTGTTATGAAAATTAACAGGAAATAATTAATTTTTTAATATTTTTTGAAAAAATCATTTTTTTATTAGGAAAATAAATCCCTAATTAATACTAAATAATACAAATTATAGAAAAATGATGTGTTAAATACGATTCTTGGTAAAAATTAATATGGCGTAACATAATGCATTTCACTACGAATTCACGTATTTTATAAATCTCGAAAACTCATATATATATATATCGCATCACATCACGCTCACATACAAAGACGCGGCACCTAAACGATAGTCGCAGTCGTCTGCTCGTGTGTATATATCGAAACTCCGAAATTGCTACGTCGGTCGATCGAGCAGTTTACTTTTGATTGCGAAGCGTGCAGGTCATTTTAACAGTATACAAAGACCTCGTGACGAATTCAAGTGTATGTACAACTATCGGAGTGCGGAATCGAAAAAAATCAACGTAATTTACCGTATTCAGTGTGCAATGGAGTTATTCGAAATCATAGCCTGCGCTAACTCCCCTTTGTAAAAATTTGCGGCATGTTCATAAACATTTTGAAATTAGAGACCATGCTCAATCCAATTTTTTATCTACGAGCAGCAATTTTCAATCTTTTCATATGACAAATTTTAGTGTATTTCCTTCTATCGCTTTAGTAAAAAAGAAAACAAAAAACTTGTATCTTCACTTATCAATACACACCTAAGCATTTTGCATCAATATAAGGGAAGCAATTTAAAAAGTAATGAGTACCATTTAATTAAATCGCATTACGATTTATCCGAGTTTAATTAAATGATCAGTATAAAAATGCAATCTTTCGATTTTCGAGCGTTTACGAGCTTCGCACGCAAATTTTTACATTTTTCGCACCTCCTCCCCCATCTCTCACAGACAACGCAAGTGAGTAAAGCTCCACAGTGAAGGACTCCCTCATCTTTAAAACGTATAGTTATTACACACATGGTCCGTGCGAGCGCGGAGTCCAGTTCGCTGCTGCTGCTGACCCATCGTCATCGCGAGTCAATCATGGAGACGACGGAGCTGAGGAACGCGTTGACGCCGCTCTCGCTGGGCGTTAGCACGCAGCACGGGCCACGCGTCCTCTGGAAGTACCAGTGCGGCCGCTCGACCTCGACGCCGATCAACGCCGAGTACAACTCGCTGCTGGCGCGCCACTTGCGCCCGGCCGACGAGCTCGAGCACAGCTACCTCGAGCCCAGCGAGTCGCCCATACTCTTCGTCCATCCCAAGGTCAACTTGGCGTCGGTCCCGATTTTCGGTGAGTGTGCACACGTGTCATGGGTATAAGACTGTAAGATGCTTCATGATTTTAAAGCTCGCGAAGAGATGGATATGTGTTCGAATGTTTGAACAGCGTGTAAATAGTCCGAGCACTTAAAAATAATTGACGCTACGGGATTGTGTAATATAATTGTACTAGAATTAATGCTTGTGTTTAATTTTAATCGATTTCTCCTTCGATGTAATGGTGTTTGTTAGTTTCGCTTCATTGTTTTGGAAAAGATATATTGTTTTTAAAAAAGTTGCATAGAATAATTTTAACAATTAATAAGATTTTGAACGATTAATAAAATAGAGAAAGAATTTTTTACATATTGTTATTTTCATGGATGATTGTGTAATTATTAGACTTAGATATCCGGAGTAAGATTTTCCCGAATCCATCTGGATTTTTCCGGAACTTTCCGAACCTTTTGACGTGGGTTTAACTGCGGATTCGATCAGTCATAATAGATTTATCTTTCATTCGTTACATTTACTGCATTAACTAATAATTGGAGCAAAATATATTGGCAGTAAAGGGACTACTGAAAATAAGAAATAACTGTCTAAAACTTAGATGACTTTCATGGTTTTTATTATTTACTTTTAGGTAGAAAACTGTCCTTGGAAAGTGATCGCTTTAGTACTAGCGGCGTTGCAGCGTACGTAAAACAATATGTATTTTCAAACTTCATCGTGACGATAAATATTTTTTAAAAACATCTTATTGTTGTTTCAAAGGACCCTAGGAAAAATGGAGCTCTATGATAACAATTGCAATATCAGTAATGAAATTGTAAGATTCACTATAATAATTTTAATTTATACTTTTATAAAAAAAATTATTGATTGACTGTTCTTTTAGCTGCAGAATATAAAAACAGAAAAAGTAAAAGAAGAATTTACCGAAGAAAGTAGTTCAAACTTTCATGCTCATGAGTTTAAAAAGCAAATTAATAAAAATAAGAAAAGAAAATCGGTATGACACTGAAATAAATATTAATTAATTACATGCATTAAAAACCTTATTTACAATAATAAATAAGTTTATGCATTTACAGATTTCTCCAAAGCATAGGAGCCCAAAAGTTTATAAAACAGGCAAAAAGGTTATTGACTATGGAGGACCATCGAAAAAAGTTATAAGCACTATTAAACAAAAAACATCGACTGAGACAGCAAAGAAACGTGTGGTAATTATTCATCGTTTCTTAAAAGTTTGAATTCAATATATTTACTCTTAAGGTAATAAGGCAAAGTTTCATACATATTTGTAATATTTAATTTCTTCTTTTTACAGAAATCCCCGAAAAATAAAAGTCCAAAGGCTTATAAAATTGGTCCTTTCAGAAAAACCGTTAGCTCGAGTATCTCATCGAAAAAATCAATAAATACGTGCAAACAAACAACAGCTTCTTCAGGGACATCAGAAAAACTTTCGGTAATTTTTAATACGATATAATATATATTTATTGAATAACAAGAAAGTTTTTCATTTTATCAAAGATCATGCATTTCATCTTTTATACATAACGAGAGTAAAATATAATATTTCTTATTGATTATTCAAGTATTTGATAAATTTTAGATCAAAAAATCGCCATCTCATAGCGGAAATCAATGCCCATCTTTAAAGGTATCCAAATGTCCCCGGACGCCAAAATTACACACGGCCGCCAGAGCTTTAATAAAGCAGCATCGAGAAGAAGTAAAGAAAGAGAAGGAAAAGGAAATGGAGGAGTATAGAAATAAGGTAAATATATATTTTACTCGATTAATTTAATAATAATCGGGCAAATTGAGGTCGGCATAATATTTGATAAATTTCTTTAATTATAAAAATTGATTTTTATTTGTTTGTAATTGTTTTAAAAGAAAAGGTTACTTTCTTTTTTATATATTATTATTATATGTGCAACCTTATTTGCATAAACCTTTATGGATTTGTATTCATTGCTACTTCAGATTCTCGAAGAACAAAAACGTCAAGAAGAAGAAGAGATGTTAAAAATGCGCCAGCAGACTGTCTTCAAAGCGAAGCCTATCAGAAAATACGCGCCGCTTCCCATCGTAAAAAAGCGCACATTGACCGATCCAATATCACCCAACTTATGCAAACGACGTCGAATCGAATCATCATCGCAAAGCAGCAATTCCAATCGAACTGAATGAATAATGTGTGTATGTTAACCCAACCCAAACCTACTTGACGAAATTGTTAATTTTACATATTGGTGGTGAAATGGCTTTCACTTATTGTTTGATATAAAAATGACAAAAGTGCGCTAAATGAGCGTAGTTTATGTAATTTATAAAATAGATTCGATAATTTAAAGTATTTTAGGTAACGTTTAGGGTAATAAGAATTTTGTTGAATGTTATACATTAAAATTAAGGATTAGAATAGATTAATTATCATTTATTTGGCGGATAAGAGATATAAGCATTCAAATTTATTTTCAAGTTTGACTATAGAGATGAAAACATGAATTTTCGTTAGAATGGGGAACTTGCATGAAAAAAGCCATTAGGTTCTAGATAGAATATCGAAAAATAATCGATACGTATTTTTTCATTATTCAATTAAATGATTATTAACAAAGATACAGCAGGTTGAAATGTTGCATAACGTCACGCACTCCCCTCGTAGTATATATATGGAGTGGGAGTCAGTGACGCCACGCGACATTTCAACCTACTGTATCTTTGTTAATAATCATTTAATTGAAAATAAAAAAAATAAGCTCGGCTATTTTTCGATATTGTATCCGACGGACCCTCATGGATTTTTTCATGCAAGTTCCCTATTTTGTAAATAATGAAACAGTTAGGATTATTATACAAAAATAATGATTTATATTAAATAAGGTATCTGTTGCAGGAAAATAACTTTACTTAAAAATTATTTCGTAGTTTCAACTGATATCAAATGATGTACAATTTTTACAAAACAAAAATTCTGGTCGGGTTTACGAAATTCTTTTCAACATAAATTGTTTTTTTCTGCAATTAAATTGAAATTTGACATAAATATTGCAGACTATGTGATTATGATATTTTCTCGCAGGTTTCGAGTTTATTTTATCAGTAAATTAGTTTATTTATTATTTACTACAAGAATTATCTCAAATTGTGAGTTAAAATAGAAACAGAAAAAACAATATGATTTTTCATAAGCTATATAAAATCAAAGCTATGTAAACTTCAAGAAATAACTTTTTTTTTAATGGGAATTAATATTTCAGGAATAGTTGTTTTAGTAAATATAATAAACGTAGAAAATTTAGTAGCCTGAATCTACTTTTTGATAAATATATATTTATTTTAACGTAAAATTTCTGATCTAGATAGTTTAATTATTTTTCATTTTTTATAAAACTTGTAATTTGAAAGCAAACCTATAGGCAATCACTTCTACGAACAAATGATGTACAACAATTTATACTTTATAAACTATTTCATGAAGTTTCAATACTTAGACAATATTCATTTTAATTAAAAATATATAATTCTTGTAGATTTTTGGTATTTTATTAAAAGTCACAAATGTAGATAATTTAATATATCTTGACAAAATTAATTGAATTATTAATAAATTAAGGATTGCTGTGATTTAAGTGTAAGCAAGAAATGTGAGACTGTATCAATATTATTACGCAATAAAAACATTTTAATTTATACTAAATAGGTCGTTTGTAACGCCAATAATATTTATTTAAGAATTAAAGAAGAAAGAAACTTAAATATTGAATTACGCTGTTCTGTATTTATTGGGCATATATATATATATTTGAAACTCAAAGTTTTAAGTATTACAGTTTATGCGATTTAGAATTGCATTATGAATAGTATTCAATGCAATTGTTTATATAACGCAAAAATATTATATTATTAGGTACACGACGTTACGTTTGCGCTTTATTTATATCAGATGTTGTTGTACTAACTTAAAATTATGTGATAAAAAATAAACAATTAATAATAATAGTAATACGTGTATGATATTTTAATAAATTTATTGGTTTATTCAAATAAAAAAGTACATACGATCAGTTGGTCAACGAAGGTTGTTCCTTTTTTTAAATAAAATAAATTCATAATTATGTTCATTTATACATTTAATAGTGTATTCAATCTATAAAGTTAATTACGTATGTATTTAGAAGAAATAATACTGTAAGACTTTATTAAGTCTTAGGATATCAATGATTGGTTATAGTACAAACTTTTTTTTAATATGTTAAAGCTATTTGAATCGCGAACATTTTAACTTAAATTAATTATTTATAGACTTTAAAAGTTTAAAATTCATAAATGTAAGATTAGTAGAATAGCTGTAAATTATTTCTTAAAAATATATTCTTTAATAATAATATTTCATCAATAAAGACATATTTCAGTACAAAAAATGATTTTTCTCAACATGTGCGTGAAAAAGACCCTTTTCCATGCTGGCAAAACGAATGAAAAACTGAGCATTCCAAGCATCTTTGTGGGAGCGGGAGGAAATGGTCATCTGAAAGTCTCTGAGAATAATGTCAAAATTTTATATTTTCTAAAACTTAAATTCAAAATTTTTAAGAAATTCAAAAATTTGGAAATATTCAAAAATTTGGGAAAATTAAAAAATTTGGAAGCATTCAAAAATTTGGCAAAATTAAAAAATTAGGAAAAATTTAAAATTTTGAAAAAAATTCCAAATTTAAAAAAAAATCAAAATTTTGAAAAAGTGTAATCTTTTTATTTTGTAGGTACGCTGGATGACTCGTAATTCACATGTTTCCATTCCCTATGCATGCATGAAAAAGGTCCTATTCTCACACTTATTAAAAAAAATACGATGTGTAACACGGGTGGAAAGGGCTTTTTCAAACTCGGATGAGGATTGAGCACGAGTGGAAGTCAAGGGTACAGAAGGCTAGAAAAAGCCCATTTTGCCCCCTAGCTGCACAATGTACTATGTCTCCACGCAGATATGAAATGGGCCCATTTTCATGCCTATAAACCGGTTGGAAAATTACGCATTTCGAGCGTGTTCGATTAATGTGCTGAAAAATATCCATTTCTCTCTCGAAAAATGGAGAGAAATGAAAAGCAGGCGAGAAATATTCATTTCTCACCCGAAAAGAGATTATTTAGAGGATATTTCTCACCTCTTTTTGGGTGAGAAATGAAATTATTCACCTCTTTTAGGGTGAGAAATGGATATATAATATTTCTTTTAACAATATTTCATGTTATTTTAATTTTTTTATATAAATATTGCACGTCTGCCATTTTGCGACTGTGGCAGTCACTTATGTACTGAAAAAAGCTATCTTCATGATTTTTGGTGTAATGGTTCCATTTTTTTCAGGATTTTAAGTTTTAAAATGAGTTTAATAATCAAAAGGGTCATGAAAAGGTTTTGGAACCATTTTTTATGAAAAGTTCAGAAAATGTTGTAAAAACTCCTTTCTTGCTATTTTCTAAAGAGATTTAATTTTGTTGAATAAATGGAGTTTGAATTTTGCTTTCAAAATTTGAGTTTCAAAAATATCCATTTTTATAACAGGTGCATGAAAAAGGCGATTTTAATATTTTTATTTTTTTTTTACTTAACCAGGAATTATTCAGAGAGACAAAAGATATAAAGATGCGTGCATGCTCACTTCTTTCTTTCATGACAGCTCCTCATTTCTTTTAGAGATAATCCAGAGTAATTGCTATTTAATATAACATAAATGAAGGGGGGGGGGGAGGTACACTAATAAGGGTAGAAATTAATCACTCGAACAAGAATCGAGTATAATTTTGATGGAACTTCACGTAAGGTGAGTTTATTTCATCGTCAATTATACTTCAATTCTTGTTCTTCTGATTAATTGTAGTTGTTACGAGTTTAAATGCGATTACTCGGTTCTTCTTTTTTCTACATATATATAATTAAAATGATTGATAATTTAATAATTACTAATGCAATATAATATGATATTACAATTAAATATTTTATTTAACATAGTTTAATAAGAATAATCTGTCCATGTAATACAATACACATTTTAATAATATAACTTCATGATAGTATAGAATACGCTAATTTGTCGCTACTTATTGGGTAATCGGTTTATTATAAAACTGTACAAAGACGGCAGATTTGTCTGTCCAACCAGCCGCATTTTTTATAACATTCAACGCCCTTAGTATGCGCTTTTGACGTTGCGGCATGTCGCGTTGAATGGCTAGAAATTATAGTTGTCTATTCCACTATCAAATAACACAGATTTAATCCACTTACTCAAAGTTTGTAAAGTAACAGATTTAATAGGATTTTTTGTAGATATAAATAATTTTTTAATATTACTTCTAATAGACTGTCTTTTCGATGTAATGAGATAATATAGTTGCCGCACATAATTCAGGCCTCTCTTTAAAATACGGTAAATTGAGAAGAGGTGCATATTTGTTTGTAACAGATGTTCCAAAAGTATGTGTATTTTCACAGTTTCTCACGCTTACTCCAATTTTTTTCTCAGTTTTTCATACTTTTTCACAGTTTTTCACAGTTGTCATTCCCACTAGAGTATTTATTGATATTTAAAAAATTATTGCGCGATCGTGTACATAGATGAATCTTTAAAGTATGTGCCTGAGTTTTTAGATCTTTGTAATGTCGATATTTACAAAGCGGTAAACATTGAAAGTTCGGCTTGAAAAAAGCAGTGAAAAACCGGCATTTTTTTGGCTATCAACTGTCATTATAATTGCATTATTATTTTGTTCGATTAATAAGCAATTTTTTTCGTTAAAGATATTAACAAGAAAAGTCAGAGGATTATCATTTTTTAACCGATAGTAGACGCTTCGTAGCGTCTACGACGCGTTGATATACAAACGAATATATTTAATGTATGTAACTTGATTAGTTACATGACAAAATTTCGGGTGTCTCTTACACCCTTCTTCAGGTCAAAGAAAATTAATTCTATAATAAACTTAAGAACATGCAATGATATAATAGTGAATAAGTGTAATATAAATGTATGCATATTTTATAAAGTGTTAGTGCCTAAGCGTAAAGGAAAACAAATTCAACCTGATTGTTCTCCGACACTCGATGGCTAAACACGTCCAACGGGATTTTCAACCGTGTTGTGCGGGATGCAGCGAACAGTCTAGATAAGTTACCTAGATTTAAGTTTATTATAGAATTAATTTTTCTTTGACCAGAAGAAGGGTGTAAGAGATACCTGAAGCGTTGTCATGTAACTAATCAAGTTATAGGTATACATTTATACATATATATCGTCCGCAAAGGTGCTGCTAGAGTCTATCCTTAACATATATATAAAGCAGACGCTAGTCATCAACGAAACTAAATATTGTTAAAATGTGCATATACACAAACGAATATTGTTGCAATAGTAGTTGTAATAATATAAATAGTAGTAGTGTATTATTTCTTTAATTTTTCGTTTAAACTGATTTTTAAAATATTGAATGTATTTAAGTAATGAATAACATTCTCTTTTTTTATACAAGCAAGCAACACAATTAATTAATATGAATGAAAAGAACAAAAAATATTTTCTATAGGATAAAATACCAAGCTGCTTAAATTATAAGCTATTAAAAAACTCATGTGATATTTCATGTGGAATTTTATTTTAAGTTACACATGAAATTCCATATGCAATATCGTATGGTTTCTTTCAATAGAGAAGGGATATTGCAATATTATTTCAGCGTGACTCACTTAAAGTACTGGTTTAGTCTTAGTCTTAGTCTTAGTTGCGGATGTGTCCTCGGTGGCCCCTGCTCGGGGACGTGCCGGTCCGACATTCAAGCATTGCCCATTGTGCCATTCTTCCTAGCCCATTTTTCACGGCCCAAGAAACCTACAGCCTCCTATCAATTGCCCGTGTAACCTGACTGATGGACTATAATTTTTGCGTCCTAAGTGCAGTCGGCTCCATAAAAGGTACGCCCCACGCCCTTTGTCTCATCCCCACGAAAGCGGGGCACCTACACATCAGGTGATGGTGTTTCTTCTCTGTAGCCGCACCATCTGCACTTATCTTCCTCTTGGATCCCCATTTTCTGGAGATGATGACCTACCTTCCAGTAACCTGTCAGCCAGCCAATAGTGGACCTGAGCTTTCTTCTGCCCAGGTCTCCGATAGCTTTAATCCATTCTCTCTGGTGGGCTGTCCCCAGCATTTCATTTGCTTGCCGTATGCCTTTTGTGTTTCTCCACTTCTGCAGTTTCTCTCTGAGCCAGGCCCCCGCAGCCTTTTTTCGCTTCGCCAGGTGGGATTCATGTTTCGCAGTATTTTGCCTTTACCTGTTTGAAGCCTTGCCGGGCAGCCTGTCCGCTTTCTCATTTCCCTCGATGCCCGAGTGTTCTGGCAACCACAGCAACTTCACTAAGTTCCGAGCCGATAGGACGGTTAGAGCTTCCCTGCATCTTAGTACCTCCTTGGAGGTGATGCTAATTACATCTAGTGCTAATTACATCAATGCCACTAGCCGATAGCCATTAAGCACATTCCCTAATAGCCCTGACTTCTGCCTGGAAGACCGTTGCATGGGGATCCAGCGATCATACCAGCTCTTGCGTGATGCCCATTCCCCACGCTCCTGCTCCTACTCCGTCATCGCACTTTGAGCCGTCCGGAAACCAGACGATACCCACTTTATGAGGTCGTGCGAACCTCCGCTCCATTCTATTTTGTCCGGAATTATGACCCTGTAGGGGTTTGAGAACAGGATCCTCTCCGTAATTCTGTCGTAGTTTGCTCTGTCGATGTCCGGCAGAGCTCCTATAACAACTTCATCGTCCCTGAATTGGTTACAGTTCGGTGCTTTCTTTAGCCTGCAGTAGGTCTTACCCTAAAGCGTTTACCCTAATCACCTTGTTCAGTAGTGGGATGTCCCACAGGATCTCTAGCGCGACTATGGATGTCATCCACGTGCATCCTGTCATTCCTCCCAGTACTAACCTTTGTACTCAGTCGAGTGTATTCTCGTGTACCTTGAGTTCCCCTATTTGGCTCTGGACGAGAGCTTCATGAGTCAGTCTAGGTCTGATGATAGACTCATAAAGCCATATTACCTTCTCCGGTTCCAGTCCCCAGATTTTGTCAAAAGCTCTTCTGCAGTCCCAGAAAGTACTAATTGCCTTCTCGTATTTTCCTTTAATATGTTTACCCCAATTAAGCTTACGATCGAGTGTGACCCCCAAGTACTTGGCCTCTTTGACCAGGCTAAGGGAAATGCTCCCCAGGTGGAGTCCATTGATCGGTTTCACCTTATACTGGTGGTGTACAACATGACATTGACCTTTTCTGGATTAACGCCGAGCTTTACCGACTTGCACTAGGTTTCCACTATTCCCAGCGCGTGTTGCATAAGGCCTGTCAGCACCCGCTCGTCATCGCCTATTATGACGATGTCATTTGCGTACGCCTGAGCGTAAAACCCTGCTTCGTTTAGCAGGCGTATTAGTTTATCGACCACCAGGCACAACATTGTGGGGGAAAAGACTGCCCCTTGCTGGCACCCCTTGGTCATCTTACCTTTCCTTGTGTGTTCCCCATTGAGCCTCTACCATCCTGCAGCTTAGCATGCGTCAAATCCACCTGTATAGGGTTTTCGGTACAGCATGCGCCTTCATGCCTTTTATTTTCGCCTTTTTGGTCGTGTGGTTGAAAGTACCATCCACGTTTAAAAAGGCTACCATCACCATACCCTTATTGTTCATGCCTTTCTGTATAAAGCTTACTGACTCCACCAGGGCCGTGTCCATCGACTTGACCGTCTGGTAGGCATGCTGCCTAGCATGTAGAGGAACCTCTACCAGCGTTGTTTCCTTGATGTATCTATCGATCAGTCTATCCATTGTCTTTACGGAAGACAACCTTTCCATTCCCTTGGCGGAGCCAGAAGCTCAACTCTTGCTCCGAGGCTTGGATATCTGGAAAGTGGGCCTCGAGTAGCCTGCTTAGTGCCTCTTGTCCACCCTCCGCCCATGTGCCCGTACTCAGCGTACCCGTACCCTTTGGGTTCTGTAGAATGATGCACAATCTGGCCGTGTCGGTCAGATTCTTCAGGTTCTCGCAGTATCCTTTCTAACCCTGCTCTCTGGGCAATTCGATCTCCTTCTTGTATACCTTTTGTGTCGTTCTGAAAAGGAACATATCTTGCTCTCTTTTTGTTCGTTTGGACCTATCGAAAAGCCGTCTTACCTTTCTGCGCTGATTTTCCAAGGAGTGATTCCACCTTGGGGTTCCCTTGGGTGCCGCGCATTTCCTAAACTTGCAGTTGTTTTCAAACGAGCTGATGATTATTTCTCGCAGTATCTCGCAACAGTGATCTATATCCTCCGCCGTCTCATATGTGGCGGGGAAGTTAACGATCTTAGCCTTGAGTTCATCCCTATATCCGGCCCAGTTCGTTTTCTTTTTTCAACCTATTCTCCGATCTTGTCCCTCCGATCTGGAACACAATGTGATTGTGATCCGACATCAAGACTTCCTCCAAGACCTGTCAGCCTCTTATATCCGTCCAGAGTGATCTCGATTCAAGGTTGATGTCGATTACCTCCTCCCCTATCGAGTTCTGGAAGGTCGGCTTGTTTCCCTTATTTAATATATCCATACTTATCGAGACTAGGTATTAAAGCAGCTTTTTTCCCCTGCCGTTGGTGTTTGAGCTGCACCATATGACATGGTGTGCGTTGGCATCGCACCCCATAATCAAACCTAGCCCCTTAGCCTCGCACTCTCTTACCAAGGCTACGACTTCCATTCGTGGACACTCCGCAATGTCGTACGGGAAGTAGGCCGCCGCAACCAGGATATCGTTTGTACCGCCGTTGCCTGTCTTATACCTGATCCTTGCTGTAGTGAGGTTTCTCGAACAGTGTTTAGGCACCGTCTCCACCTGCAGTCCCTTAGTAATAAGGCATGTCCTCGTTTAATCGGTACTGCCACTGATCAGCTTGCCACAATTGCCTAGACCTGCTATCTTGCCTTAGTGAATCCAATGTTCTTGGATAAGGCATATGTACCTGTCTGCACTTTTGTCATTCGCCTGGTTAGAATCGCCGAAGCGCTTTTGCTGTGGTACAAGTTTATCTGCGTGAACGAGATTGTGGGTGCCGATATGGAATCGGTCCCAGTGGTCTCGATAACGTCAAAAGTACTGGTTTAGACAAAGGATAATATTTACTACTATGGATATTTATTTGCGATACATCTTTTTACCAAACACGTAATAATACTAATTAACCTTTTTAACTTCGTTATGCGGTGGATTTAATTCATATATAAATGTTTATTTCGAGCCATAGTCATACCCTGTATAAGCCCTGTCGATGGCCGGATCTACGGCCAAGCTAAGGACAAATCATCCAGGTCTGTCCAGAAAAGCGTGACAGGCAAGACTCGGCCCGGGATACGCTACCATGCCAGGACCGGGACAGGTGGCACGGCCACCTGGTCCAGCATGGGTCTTAGTCTTAAGTTGATTTTTACTCGGGTAAGGGATTTTTACTCGGGTAGTAATGCCTGTATATGTGATATGAAAAAAAATAAAAAATTTTAATTTTAATATTTGGCGTTCCAATAGTGTATTTGAACATTTGTTTATAACAATAGTCGGTGTTCGTTGGGTAATGAGATGTAAAATAATTAAAATTGAATAAAAGAAATTTTTAATTAAAATTTATAGTACGTGGGTTAGTGGGGTAAAATGCGCACGCCTGTTTTTAGTTTGAACATTTATTTATAGTAATAGTCTGTGTCCGTTGGGAATAATTGAGCTGTAATATTGGACTTTTGGTTTTTTAATTAAAATGTATAGTACATGAGTTCCCCATTAGCCAAATGTATTGTAAATTGTTAGCAATTTGACATACACGTTTTGCTATCGATTTCCTTAAGATTGATGTAAAAATGCGTCCGTATATGATGGAAATTTTGTATCAAGTAATGAAGTAAATTATGAGGGCAAACTGAAGGCAAAATTATAGCAACCATTGCTCATGATGTGCAGGCGTATCATAGGCATAAATTGCCATCATATTGTTGTCACATTTCTCGATTTTTATGTTACACAAATTTCCAACAATATGCTGTTATTAATTTCCTCCCTCTCTCTCTCGCACTGTCGCATATGAGTAATTTTATTGATTATGTGAATAATATTGAAAATAAAATAATATAATATATTAATAATATTGAAAACAAGTTGAAAGCAAATTGATGTACAAAACTTGCAACAACAGTTATACATCAAATGTAAGTAAATCTGCGTCCGTATATGGCAGCAATTTGATGGCAAGCAATTTCAGTCAATTTTATGGCACATTGACATCAATCCTTGATATTCGCCATTTCTTGAGCGCAAGTTGGAAGCAAATTGCTAACAAACATTGCACAGTAACTATTGCCGCGATTTTGCCATGGCAAGCCTGGCTAATGAGGTTAGTGATGTATAAAGATTTTCGATTTAAATATCTATTTATAACAATATTCGGTGTATGTAGGGTATTGAACTGTAATATTAGGCTTTTGGTTTTCTAATTAAAATTTATAGTACGTGGGTTAGTTGGGTATTAGGATTTTTGGTTTGAACATTTATTTATAACAATAGTCTGTGTCCGTTGGGTATTGAGCTGTAATATTGGACTTTTAGTTTTTAAATAAAAATTCATAGAACGTGGGTTGGGCTGGGTTGGGTTGAGTTAGTTTGGTATACGGGTTTTCGGTCTAAACCTTTATTTATAACAATAGTCGGTGTTTGTGGGGTATGTCACTGTAATGTAGATCATTTTGTTTGTGGATTCGGCGGTAGAAATTTCGAACGTGAGATTTTTTTTTGTCAGTACCTATAGGTCGACTGACCGGTGGGCCGCTTTGAAAGCCAAATCACCGGGCTGCTTTGGGGGACCCAGTACGTCCCTGGTCGATTAGCACCATAAGGTAGCACAAATATGGCGACGTTTAAAAAAAAGGAAATTATAAATGCTCTTAAAGTATTCTACTTTGTCTAAAAAATTTTAGTACCTAGCTTGAAAGGAAAAATCCAATAAAAATTCAAATAAATTGAAGGAAATTTCAAACTGTGAAAAACTGTGAGACTCTGTGAAATTAGAATTATATTTGGAACAGGATTTTAAAAAATATTATAGATTATTTCATAAATTTGGTCACATTTTCTACATAGTTTTTCACAGTTTCTCACATTTTATTACAATTTCTCATAATTGTAATTTCCTTTATAGCACTGGGTGAGCTAAAAGCGCACTTAAGTCACGCCTATTCGTGACTTAAGGTGATGCTAAACCCATCCGTTAGCAATAATTATGAGGACCCGCTTTTTCCATTTAATTTTCAATTTTTAGTAAATATCTCTATGGAATGTTGTTGTCCTAATCAAAAACAATAACTTTTCATAGAGATATTTTCTCAAAATTGAAAATTACGTGAGAAAAGTAGTTCCCGGTATATACCGGTAACAGGGGGTTTAACATCACCTTAAGTAGTCCATTCTTGCACCGTGAGGTTAGCGCCCGAGCGTAGCGATTGTTTAAGACACGAATATGCGTATCTTATTCTTATCAGTGTCGAATTATTGTATTATTAATTATATTGCCAACGTTCCTGGTGCATACAGAATTTTGTATACAGTCAAGATAAATTCCTACTTACTTTTTATACAATTTTGAAAATATTTGTATATTGTCATCAAAATTGAATGTATGTAACTATAATTCAAAATGAGATCATTTTATTTAAATAGAAAAACAGTATTTTATCCTAATAGTCGTCTTTTATAAATGATTATTTTTCATCTAATCTAGATAAATATACAGCATCTTGGAGATACACAAATTTCTTCATAATGCTAAAAATAATATGTCCATTTAATTTCAAAAAGTTACGACAAAAACTAATGTATCAGGAATGTTTTGAATAAAGAGAAACATAAACTGCAGAAAAAGTTGTTTTTATTAAAAAAAGTACATTTACCTTAATGAATAATCGTACTTTAAAAATGTAATTTTCAAACTGAAAATGTGATGAAAACCAATATTGCGATGCGTTTCCGTGTTAAGAAAGGTTGAAAGAATCAAAAAGCAAAATAAAAAAATCGGTTTTTTAGTAAAAAAAATGGTGGGTTTCTCTCAGTTATTTTTATGAAGAAATTAAAATTTAAAGAATTCTCGAAAAGTAGCTATTTTAACGAATCAAAAATAATTTTTGTCAGCAGTTTGTATTGAAGATATATAAAAGATAGACATAAAATCTTAAAATGCGCGTGATTTCCTTTTGATTTATGTCTTTTAAACCCATTCTTAAGCTATTTTCAAGAGAAAAAGAAACCGGAATTTGAAGAATATATCCATATTTCTTCTAAAATAGCTATTTTAGCAAAACGAAATTAAGTTTTTAGCACTGCTTACTAAAATATATGAAATATGCGTTAAAGGTTTATTTAAACTAATTCTTTTAAGGCTATTCTGAACCCTGAAATCATAATTAATATTAGCATTAATTTATTTAATGCGAATTTCTATTATAAGACTCTTTAAGTCGCTTTATAAATACTTATTATTGAGAAATCATTCTGCTAAGGCAGTTTATTAATTTTCTTGCGCACTTGTTGTTATTATGCACACTAGAAATGAAGATGCAGTATGCAAAAACGAAGGTATTTAGCAAGACTACAAATGTGAAACAAAAAGTAAAAATAAAAAAATAAAAATTAAATTAAAGTACTTACGGTGATTTTTAAATGCCTAAAAATATATTTAAATTTACAAAAGGGGCTGTTTTTAAAAATGAATATAAATATGAACATTATTTGTTGAAAGCTGTCAATTAACTTGAATTTTTATTTCTTTATATCTGATATAACACATTAATATATCTAACGGAGTAAGTGTAATTTAAAGAATTCACTTTCAATTTTGTATGTTTTGGTCATTTAGATATTAAATAATAAATTAGAGTCTACTACCTATTAAAGAATTTGAATACATTTTTCTTATATTTTCGGAATACTTTTTTCCATATAGGATTATTGATCTTTTTAGTGCAACAAAAATATTGAAATAAGTCATACTGGTAATACTTTTGTGTCATTATTTTTCGTTAATTGTAGTCGATTTTTATTCATTTCGTTATAAACTGAATACTTAAATATTATTTTTAAATATGAATTATCAAGGATACAAATGCAAAAAGCCTATATTTACAATGTAAAATATGTACAAGTGTTAACTCTTAGCTACCGTCGTGAAATTTTTATCACGTAACTACCGTCGTGTGGCTGACAGACACCAAATGATTTTTATGAACTATTATATTATATGTAATATTTTTTATATAAAAGAATGTTATAATTAAGAGTTTACATAAATTAATAAATTCAAATGATTAGTTGACCAAAAAATCGACATTAATCTTGAAAAAAAGTAATCGTTTGATGAGGTTATGTATAATCATGGTCGGTCGTGTCACTGAGCACGTAAGCAATACATTCTGTATAATAATCAACAAATGAAATATAATCATTAATAATGTATTTAATCTTCATGAAATACACAAATATTTAAGAAAAGAACTATTTGAAGAGAAAAGTCAGTTTTTAAAAATTTTCATAATCAAATTTTCTAGTTTTTGTTAATAAAATTGTTTATATTTATTAATCTAATTAACATTAATGTACCAAAATTTTACATAATGAACATTAGAACATTTTTCTAATTTACATTAAAATAAGAAGCTCTAACACACAATATTTATAAAATTATAATTGTTTTTATATCAAGTGGTGTCTGTCAGCCACCAGGAAGTTAGCTAAGTGTTAAAATACTCCCTAATCCGACTCAGATCCCGAGCTGGCGTCCGACACGAACTCCCCCACGAATATCGAGAACTTGTACTCCTGATCGCAGCCCAAGTAGGCGTCGCTCATGAAGTAGAGGGTGTAATTGTGCTGGCCCGGGGCCGGCGCCAGGAAGTCGAGCTTCACGTTGGCCTTCTGCTGCAGCGTCAACCGCTTGATGGACAGCAGCTGATTGGCCTTGGGGTCACCGATGACCACCCACCAGCCCTCCTCCCTCTTCTGCGGAAAGAGAGGCGCCACCACAGGTCCCGTCACCTCGTCCTCGCGCTCCAGCTGCACGACCACGTTGACTGTGTCCCCGTGTCGGATCTTCTCCTTGTCCTTGACGTCGTAGGCCATCTCGATGTTAGGATAGCGATTGCAGAACTTGGCCACGTCCGTCATCTGCTGCTCGTTCAGCTGGAGCAGGCGATTGCGCACGTCGTCCTCCAGCTCCATGATGTCGAAGACCGTCTCGACGCCCTTGTCCGTGCAGCGCTTGATCACGTCGCTCGTGAAGTGCGGCAGCTGCTTCAGGTACGAGTCCTTCGACCACATGGCCTGCGTCACCATCTGCGCCAACTCCATGGCCGCTACTGCGGGCGCTAGCCAACCTGCAAACAGTGTATACGTTATTGCTAATTCGTGGTGGGATTTATCTTGCGTAAATTTTCAAATAAATAAGTAGAAATGTTTTTAAGGTATTCTGTAAAGGAGCTTTTCTTTGCAAGGCATTTATTTTGGTAACTTAGATTTATAAAATATATTGCGCTTTGTTATGTAACAGGAGTAATTTTGGTATAAAAGAGCACGAAGAAGCAACTACCACCTGATAATGATTTGGTTTATAAAGTGCAGTCATGAATAACTTATAATTCTTTTATACGATTTTGTATTAGATTGATTTTTGTGCAACTTTGCATAATGAATATTTTACAACTGAAGTCAGTTTTCCAAAATTCGCTTAGTTAAGAGCGCAGTGATGCTAAGCTGGCACATGTAAAATAGATAAGGTGTGAGATAAAATAATAACACAAACCGAATGCAAAAATACAAAGCAAAAAAAATGTGGCACTGAACAATAACCAGACTTTCAATGAATGCACATAAAATTCATAATGTTGAATGTAGATTTCTATAGGAAATATTTTGACATACCTACTAATAGCAGTAAGGAAATGCAATATTTTATTGAAAAGAAATGAAATAGCTAGCTATCTTAAAATGAAAACTTTGTAAGAATGCCATACCCGAGGAACTGAGCACATCGACGCACGCCTGAATAAGCCTGATGGACTTGCTGAGCACGAGCTCCGTGTCCTTCTGCAGCTCGGATCCCAGCTGTATCCTGGAGAGATGGGCCTGCAGCAGCAGCTGCGCCTTGACGTGGGGATCGGCCATCCTCTGGGCCTGCGGTGCGTGCGGCAGCCTGGCGGCCAAGCTCCTCAGCAGGCTCTCCTCGCGCTGTCGCACCGGTATGGACTCGTACTCGGCCGCGGCCGAGATGATCTCCAGCAGTCCGCGGATCTTCGTCTTGGCGTTGAGCGAGCCGTCGAACATCTCGACGGTAGCGTAGTTGATGTAATAGTAGGCGGCGATCATTCCCAGGTTCAGGGGCGTCACGTCCATCTCGTCCTCGACGGTGACGCACTTGGCCTGCTCCAGGTCGCTGAGGGTGCTCTCGACGAGCTCGGACAGGTGATCCGACAGATGCCTGTGCGTCACGCCCTGCAGCCCGTAGTAATTCGGATTCTGGGTCAGTCGTCGGTAGAGGAACGTCCAGGTGAGATAGTCGACGGCGTCCTGCTTGTTGTCGATGGTCTTGGTGACGATCTCCGCGTTGAAGTGGTCGTGGAGTCGATGGTCGAGGTGGCTCTCGACGGGCAGCGGCTCGTTCAGGAACTTCTTGAAGAAGTCCTTCTTCGAGCTCTGACAGAGCATGACGCACTTGGCGTCGTCGTCCTCCTGGGGCCTGTTGGCCCGCGAGACCATCTGCAGGACGTCGGTGATCGGGTAGTCCTCGTAGGCGTGGGTCTTGCCGTTGTAGCATTGCGTGTCCATGATGACCACGAGGTACGAGTAGATCGAGAGGCTCCAGCAGAGCTCCCGCGTGCAGACGGCGATCTGTATGGCCCCGCTCTCGAACAGCTGTTCCACCAGTCTCCTGTCGTTGCCGGAGAGACCCTCGTGCAGATAAGCCACGCCCTGGGACAGAGTCTCGCGCAGGGTCTTGTCCGTCATTCTGTCGAGGAACGGCTTGATGTCCGCCTCCTCGGCGTGGAAGAACTGACTGGGCTTGCCCTCGGCAGCTGTGAAGGTCAGTATCTCGAAGGCCGTCAGTCTGACCTGCTTGCGAGTCGGCACGAAGACGATGACGGGCTTTCGCAGCGCGTGACGGAGGATCGCGTTGTAGACGGGCTTCGCCATGGCAGCGAGACGCGATGCGTTGTGGGTTATGTTGACGCCCTGGACGTGCAGTTCCAGAGGTACCGGACGCACCGAGGGGTGGAAGTTGAAGGTACCTGCTGCAGGGGCTCCCAGCCACTGAGCTACGTCTTTGGCGTCAGCGAGAGAGCCCGACAGGGCAACTATGCGCGCTGGTTTATCCAATTGGGAAGATATGTACCTGGTGGAAGATGTTTAGTATTAATAAACGTTACAATAATACGAATGGGACTGATGGAAACCGCGTTTTCTTATTCCTTATGCTATGTATATATCGTAGGAATTGAGAAGAATTCGAAATTTTCCTTCATTTCTAGGCCGCCAAGTAGACAAATTTATCAGCGAAAACCTTTCTTTTATTAGAACATTGATTAGAAAAGGGAATTATTGAAAGATACGCTTGAAGTAAAGAAAATACAAATTTGTATAGTTAATCACGATTTCTGTATTGACGAATCACTGATAAACTATTTGCCGGCAATAATGCTAAATAACCGATTTTATTTTTGGAAACAATACTTAATTAGTAATAAAGAAATTAAGAGAAAAATAATCTATTTACTGTAATGTTTCAATTTAGTTTATAATTATTACTTATATATTATTTAACATTGAAATTTAAATCAAGGTACTGTTAACACTTTAAGGATTGACAATGTATAAGCGGTTTCTTCCCTACATTTTTGAACGCTTTTTACAATAATTTAATTCTTATTGTAAAATAATTTAAAGTATTTATTCTTAGACTTTGGCGAACAGACTCAAACGTTTCTGGAATTTTTTCAGTGTAGAACAAGAAAATCACCTCTAAAATCACTTGTATCTACTTTTGTTAGGAGTACGAAAGAAATTGATAAAAGCTTATGAGACCTAATATGGGACGTAAAACACTAGAAAGAAAATTTTTCCGACCCATATTTGAGCCGCACATGTAAAAAGGAACCCGAAATTCACGTCGCGAAGATCGGCATGTGATATTAATTTAAAAGCAATGATTATTCACCTAGCTCTTGAGCAGGCGACTTCCAACACGGGGCCCTCCTCTCCACCGATCAGCTGCAGCTCGTCGACGATGAACAGCTGTATGTTCTGGACGTTCTTCCTCTGCTTCCATCGGCGCGAGAGCACGTCCCACTTGTCGGCGGTCGTAATGATGATCTGGCCCTTGGCCAGGAGCTTGAGATCGGTGCCGGTCTCGCCCGTCAGCAGCACGACCTTCTTACCGAGGATCTTGCCGTACTTGAACATCCAGTCCATGTAGACGAGCTCGGCGAGCGCCTCCTTGCTCACCATGTAGACGCAGCGGCCGTCCGTATTCTGGGACAGCAGGCGCAGCACCGCGAACTCGGCGATCGTAGTCTTGCCGGAGCCGCTCGGCGCGCCCACGAACACGTTGTCGTCCGAGTTGTACACGGCGTTGAACACCTGTTTCGAACAATCGATATTTTTACGTGCTCGTTCATTTATAACAAAATCAATGCTTATAAGGAGAGTATCAGATGGAGAATAAAACATAAAAATGTACTAAATGCTATAATAAATAAATATGTTTTATGTCACAAACATTTGTGCAACATCTCATGAAAATCTAACTTTAAATATATTAAATACATTAGAAAATCCAAATTTACATATTTTATTTCTGCAGTGAAATCTTTATAGAAAGTTGTATTTAGTGTATAATAAATAGTAATGAAGTGAATAAAGGACCATGGACATACATAATGGGAAATGAGATACCCGTCGAATTGGCTGAAAATGCAATATGTATGTTACAGTTGATGAACTCCTGATTAAAGACCCAAGGATCTCGATAATAGTTTTTGGGACTTTTGATCAGGTCATCAACTACCACATATTGAATATTCAGTCAATTGGACGAGTATCCAATTTCCCATTATGCATTCGCGTGGTCCGTTATAACATAAATTTAATTTAAAATTTCCGTAATGAAAGCTATTATTTCTGTATCATACCTGAGTTTGAATAGGGTTGAACTGTGGGAATTTATCGGTGTAGAGACTTTCAAAGATTGAATTACGAAGAGCAGTAATAGGCAATGGCTGCAAATCTAACAGTTCAGTTGGTGGTAGATTCTTCTCCGGCAAGATCAGATGCCTAAAGCTGACCGGCAATTGTGTTTCTGCACCGATCCATCTGTCAGAGACCACACGCAAGAAGTATTGCGGTGGTAGAGGTTCGAAAATCGGTACAAAAAATTTGATCAAATGCTCGTCGTTCGAATACTTGGCCTAGAAATCGAAATTTAATAAAAGTTATAACATTTTTTAAATAAATTTATTCCTAAGCACATTATATTTATGTATTTTAAGCTAAGCTACAGCAATATTTTAATTTATTATAATAAAGAGCGAATTTCTTTAATTTTGATTAATTTAAATTTGTTTTAGTATACTGAATGTATTTCATTCGTTCAAAGTATCAAAACTAGTCTTTGATATACGATATCATTCATCGATGAGTAATGTTTGCATTTGTCTGAAAATGGAGCCTGCAATGTACTAATCAATCAACTTCCTTGAGACTGTACTTAAACGTCTCATTTGAATGTAAGGTATGAAAGTAGAATGTAGCATATTTTGAAGTTTAGTAACTAAAATTTAATTATCAAGATAATTATTAGAAATATATTTTTTAAATTACTATAAAAATTTAAATAAACGACTAAATAAAAATTATAATTAGTTAATAATACATAAAATATGTCTAAAATAAATTTGTACTTTTATTTCGTACATTGAAACAAGTCTTTAAACAGTTTCGAAAGGATTGATTAATTAGTTAAGTGCAGAGTCTATTTTAAGCAAATTCAGAATATAAAAGAGATCAAGATAAAATGCTCCAATTAAATTTTAATTTAAATTAGAAATAATGTGACAAATTGCTAAAAATACATTTACTAAAACAAATAAACAAACTGTATATACCTTCAGTAAGAAGAACTCGTGATGCAGAATGACCTCGGAATCGACGTCCTCAACGAGGATCCAGAAGGCCTCGGAAGCCCCGTGCACCTTCTCGTCCCACATGAAATCCGGCGTGATCGTCAGTTCGACTCTCAGTGTCGACCTCGTGATCGGCTGTATGTGCGTGGAGAGCTCGAGTTTCGGGAACTGATGTATGTACTTGTGTATGGTCTTGCCGAGCTTGGGCACGCGTATCAACTCGCCAATTTCATTGGGCCCTAGGTCGTAGAGCCTCTCCCAGGGGAAGTTCTTCTTCTCGATCTTCTTGACGATCTCCTCGGGCATCTTGCGGAACTGGCGCAGCGGCGACATCGACTGCCACATGCGACGGTCTATCATCTTGCAGAGCGAGAGACACTTGTCGGCCAGCTGGGCCCAGCCCCGGAACAGCACGATCTCGTAAATAGCGCGCATCAGACGGGACGCGGACTGGGTCACGTAGACCATATCGGACATCAGGGCGAAGCCCTCGAGTTTCAGCTGGAATATCGATACATAGCAAATATAATCCAAGTTTTCATTTATAAATTAAGTTACTTATATTTAACACTTTCGATGCTACATATACCAAAAATGGCTCATGAATTTTTTCCCCTGGTGTAACATGACCCATATTTATGGCTCATGAATATTTTACAAAATTGATCATTTTTATGGTACTTATAGCATAAAAATATGTATTTATGAGTTTGAGCAACGGATTTATTATTTTATGAACTTAGACAAAACAAAAGTACCGATTTATATTACAATTAAATCCATTGTATTTGGAATAAGCACTAAATAAAAAATTATGGTAAAAGTACCGTATCACTGTGGGGAAAAAAATGCTTTATTCATTGTCAGCAGCAAAAGTGTTAAAGTATTAATCATCATATATGTACATATATATATAATATAGATATAGAAGATATGCATATTTTCTTTGAAAAACTTTAACATCCGTTAGTTGTTGGATATATGTATAATAATGTGTACAAAAGGATAATATTGTTTAGGCAATTATTATTTTGATTTGTTCTTTTATCCAAAGTTAAAAGTTACGTGGACGTGGCCATAAATGCTTATATTTGAAATAAAATAAGATTCAAAAAGTCTAAAGCTCACCTGTGATATATAAGCTTGCAGCAGTACGTTGACCTTGGCGCTGGGCTCCTCCATGTTCTCCTTGATGGGTATGGGCACGCGCTCCATGAGCTTGTGCAGCTCCAGCTTCTCCTCGTCCCTGACGTTGATGTTCCTGAACTCGCTCGACAGTGAGAACACGCGGAAGAGCTCGATCTCGCTGAGCGTCCGCTTCAGCAGCTGATTGTAAGTGGATATGGTGTCGTGGGTGCAGTAGTAATGCGAGGCAATTCGGCCGAGCTCGGTGGCCTGAAAGTTGCCGGACTTGCGATCGTACTTGATGAGGCCGCTGCGGTCCAGGGCCATGGCCGCGGAGTGCACGAGATCGGCACGGTGCAGCTCCAGCAAAGGATCCTCGCGGAGCCGATCGTGACTGATGCCGTAGAGGCTCGGACAGCGCAGCATGCGGATGTAGAGGTAGCTGTAGCCAAGCCAGGTCACCGCGTCGCGCACGTTCTGTATCGTGCCCAGGACCACTTCCGCGTTTATCATGTCGGGCATCTTGCTGACCAGCTGGGACTCGATCGGCAGCTGCTGGTTCAGCAGGGACAGGTAGAACTGCAGCTCGCTGTGATTCGTGATGAGGATGCCTTGGGAGAGGTAACGATTCGTTAACACAAGTGTTTAGCTCATCTCGATATGAAGCTTGAGTTTTTTTCTTGTAAAAATATAATCGTGTTTCAAATTATTTTATCATGAATTTAATATCTGTTTTTATTGAATTGTTCCAGCAATTACAAATAAATGTATAATATTTTTCTTTAAATTTTGATAATTTAAAAATTATTTACCTGTAGAGTAAAATATAATATAATTAAAAATGTTTAGTTTGCGCCAAAATCTGTCTTTATCTTAATTTTCTTTTTAATTTTTCATACAAAATAATACTTTGTTTACAATAGTTTATCAAAATTTGTGTAAATATTATGAAATATTTAGAAATAAACTTTCAAAACTAAATAAACCGTATACGGAGCTTGATTGAAATCATTGAAAGAATTTAAAATCTACTTTTAAATGATAAGTTTAATGATATACATACCAGCACACATTTCATTAAAGTAAACATGTAAATGAATAAAAAGTACTGTAAACATTTCAAGACCCCAGGGCAACAAACAGTCATCTCACATTTTTAGTTGGCCGTATGTATAAACGGCAATTCTAGAAGAAAATTTGGAATATGAGACGACTGCTTTTATAATTTTCTTTTAAAGTGTCTATATCAATAAAAGTGATAGCTTCTCTTATCTAGAAGCCTTAAAAACTGCTATTGTCCAGTATTGGGTACTGTCCCAATCGTAGATTTTTGCATTTTCAAAGAAAATAATTTTTGTAAGATCATAGGTAGATAGAATTAATAAAAAATGTGCTCTATAAAAGTCGTAAGCATCACAAAAAATAGTAAAACTACCTTCTCCTTTGGTGTCGTATTGCGGACGTCCAGCACGACCCAACATCTGCAGCACGTCGAGGGCTCCCAACTCCACCCAACGTCCCTTTTCCGGATTGTAAACCTGCGTGCCCTTGATAATAACCGTGTGCGCTGGTAGATTAACACCCCAGGCCAGCGTGGCCGTGGAAACGAGCACCTGTATGTGCCTGTCGGCGAAGAGATCCTCCACCAGGGTACGATCGACCCTCGTCATGCCAGCGTGATGAATGGCAAAGCCGTAGGGCAGCAGATCCTTCAGCTCCATGTTCTTCACCTGCTCGGCCTCGGTCCTCAGCACCTCCATGGACGCCGAGCCCTCTCTCAGAAACTGACCGAGCGTGTCTTTCTCGAGACACATGTCGCGAATCGCGCGGGCGGTCTTGCCGGTTTCTTTCCTCGAGTGCACGAACACCAGCACTTGATTTTTACCCGCGTGCTCCATGGTTTTCTCGTACACGACCTCGTTCATCACCTGGAAACGCTTGAGGGCCTTTTTCTCCGTCACGCCGATATACTGCTGTTCCAGTGCGACGGGCCTACAATGGAGAATACATTTTATTCAATGCTTCGGGGAAATTTCTTTGATCAACATTCAATTCAGTATTAGCGTTTTTTAAACGCCTTGCATATTATTTTTGGTATCACTCACCTGAAACTGTTGTCGAAGTAATAAAGGCCAGTGTCAGGCTTGATGCGCAGGAATGTCGCGACGTCTTGGTAATTTGGCAAAGTAGCTGACAAACCCACTAATCTAACGTCTTCTTGTGTGGTTTCTATGTTTCTCAGTGTTCTCGCTACCAAAGACTCCAGAACTGGACCTCGCTCGTCGTGAAGTAAATGAATTTCATCAATAATTATAAGCCTTACGAGCGATGTAAATGTCTTTTCGCCTCCCTTTCTCGTAATAATATCCCACTTTTCTGGAGTGCAAACTATGACCTAGAACATAATTTAATAATGTATTCAGCAATATTTTCTCACTTACTTGACATTTATAAGGTATCAAAGAGTTAATAATAAATAAAGTTGACAAATAAATTGACAAACCTGTGTTGCAGCTATCTGTTCTCTAGTCAGCTGATGATCGCCCGTCAATTCAGAAACCGTCAGATTGTACGAGGCGAGCCTTTTTCCAAAGTTACCGACCATCTCCTGTACGAGGGAGCGCATCGGCGCAATATAAATGATCTTGAAATCGTCGGCGTTTATGGTGCCATCGGCGTTAATGTGTTTACCGATCTCGCGCATCATGCAGAGCAGGGCGACGTTAGTTTTACCGGCTCCCGTCGGAGCACACAACAATAGATTTTCGTCTTCGTCCAACGCGCACTTTTGCAAGCGACTCTGGATTCGATTGAGAGTTTTGAAGCCCTCGAAAGCGGGCTGGGCGAATTTCGGCAGGTCGCTTATGGACACGAGCTTCTCGTTCTCGCCGAATGGCTTTGGCTTCAAGGCAGGAACGTGGACCTCTTCGTATCTGAAATAAAGAAAATGTTTAAATGTCTTAAATAAAATTGAATATGTAAATATGTATGTGATTCGAGCAGACATTAGTGGTCGAGAATTATTTTACTAATGAATTATAATAAAGGAAGTTTTATTGAGTAATTTAGTCATTGTTTCTTATGGAATATGAAAAAAATTATATAATAGAAGCTTACCCTTTCCTTTGTTTTCTAAAACTACCATCAGGTAAATGACAACGTTTATTTGGCATGAAGTGACTTCCTTGCGCAAATGAAATATCTTCTAGGTCGATGAGGTTCCTCGTTCCCTGAACTAATCCTCCAGGTCCACCAGTATCTTCATTTTCTTCTCGTCTTTTACGTTGTGCTCTAGCTTCCATCGTCTCATCAGAATCATCTTCGCCTTTACCAGTTTCCAATTGAAACAGGATTTTTGCAAGAGCTGGATCTTCGGCCATCTTTTTACGGATTTTTTGACGTTCAGATTCTGACTGCGATGATGCCAACATTGTGCAGTATGCAACTAAAGAAATACAATTGTTAGTAATGTTAGAAACGTTTAAAAATTTACAGAAATATCTATATATTAATATTTCACTTACTCATGTGTCTGTATTTCTTAAGTTGCTTAATGAAATCAAAACAATCGTAACCAAGTAATAAAACAAGTTGATTTTCACAATCTCGATCATCTGCAGCACTTTTTAATACATCTAATACATCTCCTGCTTTAGCATGCGAAACCATTGCATCATTATAAATAGCTTTCAATTGTCTTTGAAGCCAATATGCATCAATATCTCTTGGATGTAAAGTTTTTTCCTTTTTCATTTCTTCTGCTCTGCCCAACTATAAATTCAAATACAAAATATCAATTACATGAATTTTATTTTGACTATTATTATGGTTTTAAATTTAATTTATATTTGATGTATTATGTTAAATGGTTAAAGATAATTTGCAGAACTATGTTTTTTAATGTTTATATTTTATAAAAAAATATAAAACTTTTAATATAATTAGTTTAAAGTAGATTTTAACAGGTACAAATTTCTTTGTATTTTGTGACATTGTGAGAGTAAAAATTAATGATACTATTTATGCAACTGGTTATTGTATTTTATGAAACCTTGAAAAGAAGTAGAAGAATGAAGTTTTTATTGAATGTATAAAATATTAGTTAATTTTGTAGAGAATTGCAAAAATTAGCTTACATATACTTTAGTCGCACTCAACCTGTTAATGTAATTTTCAAATTGTCCAATATATGTGGCATTCAGAACCATAATGAAAAGAGTTCAAATACAAAACATCTGATTCGAATGATTTGATAATCTGATTTGAATTGTATTGAAATATTGGAGTTTCATTGGATCGAATGCACATTTTAATTAATTCATTAGAGGATTATAAGAAAATTCAAATTGTTCAAATCCGATGGTAAAAGTATTCTTTAAGATTTAAATATATTTACAAATAGCTTAAAAAAGATATTATGTATATTGGACGTAACAAACATTTGATCATATGTTTCTGAAATCCTACAATGAGGTTAGGTGGAAAACAGTTAAAAGCAGATTCTACCCAATGAAGTTGGACTATTCCAAGCTGGTTCAATCAGATATTTATTATGGAAAGTGTTCAATAGACAATTTGAAAGTACATAAATGATTTAACTTCTAAGAACTAATATGTTTTATAAAAAAATCTCATTGCAAGAAAATGTAATATTGAAAAATGCATATACTAATGGAAATTAATAAAAATAAATATTGAGAAAGAACTTACACTTTCTGCATGAATAGCTCTATCTTCATTTGCTTCTTCGCCTTCATCACCTTCATCTTCATTTTCTCTTACTTCTCCGTAAACATCTTCATCATCTTCTTCACTGCTCTCTTCAAACTGCACATTAATTCCATAAGTTTCGTCAATATTTTCTTCACCTGTACTGGTCTTTTCATCATTACCAAAGTCTGTTATTTTCTTTCCTAGATTAACCAACAATGCGAATCTCTCTTCTGCTAAATTTCCAAGTAGCTGTTCAGTTTCTCTCTTCTTTTCCTTTTCTTTTAATTTGTCATTCTTTAAAACAGCTAAGACTTCATCTGCAGCACCACAAAGTATATCACGAGGCTGGTCACCAATAGCTTCTTGTATGAAACTTAATAAAACTTCATATGTTTGACGTGTCTCTTGTGTTTTAGGCCGGTATACAATGCCGACCATTTCATCAACACCTTCAGAAAGAACAGTTGCTCCCTTACTATGGGTGAAGTCATATTGTGCTTCATCACGTTTTTGACGTCTACAAAAAAATTAAGTCAATTATTAAGTCTATTAATAAAAATCACAATTTTATTTCAAAATAACTTAACACAAATACAATTTTAAATAAAGTACTCCTTTAATTTATATAAACAAATTATTAAATACAAAAGCATTATTTACTTAGAAATAAGAGGTCTGAGATACAGTTATTTATTGAGATGATAAATTAATTATTACAAATTTTGGAAAACAACTAAATGCAGTGAAAGTTGAAACTGGATAATAGTATACGTACTTGACTTTTCTTTCCTCTGCTTTTCCAGGTTTAGTCCTCTGTGCTCGATCACCCATTCTGGTTCCGTCAAGCTTGCCCACAAGGGACATAACTTCTCCTGTTGCCTCATCTCTGCTTCGTCTCTCTATCAGTCGAACATCAGCTTGTAAAACAAGATTCGAATTCTGAAAACAAAAAAGAAACAAATTATAATAATCTATTGGATTTGACTATGCGACAAACCATAAATACGTTGTAGTAATAACATAACCTATGCAAGCTTCAACGTTTCAATAATGAAGCCAAAAAACATAATAAAGTAAAGTTTTACAAGTTCAAATACAAAAGACAGATAAAGAAGTATATTTTGAGAAATTTAATTGTTTGAAAAATGTATTAAAATCTTAATTACCGCTTTGTACTCGTATTGCAGCTGCCTAGCCGCTGCGTCCGCCATGGTGCCAGCGTGCTTATAGCAAAGAAGATAGACCCCAATAGATCGCGCCCGAATTGCCTGAAACGCATACGTTGCAATACACGTCCGGTGCTGTCAGAACGTCAGAATGCTCAGTCATTACAGTACTCAAATACGCAGATGTTTACGTTCGGTCTCTCTCTACCTCACTGATCCGCGTATCATGCAGCCGAGTGTTCTTTGTTTCGTTCTGAAAGAAAGATACCTACTGAACAACGTCGTCTTTCGAATCGTCACGAGTAAGCCGTAAAGTATCGTTAGTAGCTTCTAGTTTGAATTTGATTTTGTGAATTAGTGAGTAACTGAGTAGAATGTCACCGAGAAAGAAAAAAGTGTATACACAAAATTACACAGTAAAATGGGAAAGCGAAAGCTGTTTTGCAGGTAAACATTGTAGGTTACTAACGGTTACTAGTGATTTCACAATGAAACTTAAAAACGTATAATATTTGTAGGCTGGCTAACGAAAGCACTGCCTAATCCCGAGAATAAGCAAGCATACTGTAAAGTATGTCAAGCATATTTGGCTGCTCAACGGAAAAACTTGCTTGAGCACGTGCAAACTGCCAAACACACTGCAGCAGTCAAGAAAGACAAAGATGCAGTGGCAGTACAAAAAATTGACAAATTTGCGAAACCCAAATTGACGGAGAGTAGGAAAATTGCAGAGCTAAAATTAGCCTTTTTTTATAGCTGAGCCCACATCAATTAGAACCGTAGATCACTTATCAATTTTATTAAAAGGTTTAGATCCACAATCTACGGTTTTTAAGGAAGTACAGCTTCATCGAACGAAATGTACAGCTTTGATAAAAAATAACCTATGACCGTGTATTATGGAAGACTTATTAGATGATATAAGTGACTCTTTTTATTCGTTAATAGTCGATGAATCGACTGCTGTAGACAATAAGAAATTGTTATGTTTAGTAATAAGATATTTTAGTATAAAAAACTAAGAACGATACCACTTTTTATCGATTAATTGAAATGCGCTCGGGAACATCAGACGCTCGGGAACATCAATTAAAAGCAGATAATTTAAGCACTGAGAAATTTTTAGGCTTAGGCGTTGACGGTGCTAGTGTGAATGTAGGCAACAATCATTCATTAACTACCATCTTACATGAAGTTAATTCGCGAATAATTGTAATAAAATGTATATATCACTCACTGCATTTAGTAGCCGAAAAAGCCTGTGAATCGCTCCCGAGACATCTAGATTACATGGTTAAGGAGACACACAATTGGTTCGCTCATAGCACTAAACGGATGCTCGAATATATAGATGTTTACAAAGTGTTCAACGGAGACAAAAATGAACCAAAAAAAATTGTTAGATTAAGTGATACTCGGTGGCTTCCCTGTTGAAAAGATTCTATTGGGAATCGGGTATTTTCCAATACAAATTCCCGATTAAAACCGATTCATTTTATGTTAAATATTTATTGCGACGTTATATATTCTGGTGAAAAAGGTTATTTTTGTAAAAGTTTATGTGTTCTCCAGATATCATTCGTTGTTCTTATATGAACCACTCTTTTATTATTTTGAACTTATTTTTAATAATTAATAGCACTTTTTACAATATATGTTGAATGGGTTTGATTATTTCTTCAATAGAATAATGTCCCATTAAATGTAAAAGTTAAACCCATTAAACGTACATTGTAAAAAACATTATTAATTATTAAAAATAAGTTAAAAATATGAAAAAAGTTGCTCATATAAGAACAACGAATGATATCTAGAGAACACGTAAACTTTTGCAAAAATAACCATTTTCGCATGAATATATCATGTGGCGATAAATATTTAATATAAAATTAATCGGTTTTAATTGGGAATTTGTATGGGGAAATACCCCATTTCCAATAGAATCTTTTATGCAGGGTTGTGCGTGAGAAATCTATTTGGACCGTGTTTTATGATCCGCTTACGTTATTTTTTCAGTTGGCCGAAACAAAAGAGAGAAGCTTTGTGGCACCTCAACTAGCTGCAATATTCAAAGCACCAGAAAACCGATTTTATTTGACGTTTATCGATAGTGTATTAAGACCAATTATCGAACTAAATACTCATTTCCAGTCAGACAAGGCCGACCCAATCCAACTATTTAGAGAATTAAATGACTTGTTTTATACAGTTTTACAGAAAATAATAGTACCATCTCAACTTGAAAAAGTGAATCGCAAGAAGCTCCATTGTTTTGAATTCCAAAAATTTCTCATGCCTATTAATTGCATTGATTTCGGCTATGAGTTTAATAAACTAAGTGTATCTATAACAAAAGAGAATTTAGAATATGTAAAAGCTAGATGTAAACAATTTCTTATTGAGATAGCAAATGAGTTACAACAAAGAATCCCTGAAAATATACATATATTAGAACAAATTTCACTCTTTTCTCAAGAAAACGCATCATGACAAAATAAACCTGACTTATCTGAAGTTGTAGAGCACTTTCAGCATGTGTGTGGAGATGTGGATGAAATCATTCGTCAGTGGAATTTGCTACATAGGGTAGAAATAAGCAAAAAAACAGATGTCCTTGATTATTGGGTAGAAGTTTACGGACAAAAAAATTGTAATGGTGAACCGAAATTTAAAAACATTTATAAATTGGTTTTTGCGCTGCTTAGTTTGCCCGTATCAAACGCTGCTGAACGGATTTTCTCAACTATAAAGATTGTAAAAGATAAGATACTCAATAAGCTGTTGGTGACAATGGTTGAAGCAATACTGCATGTGCGATGCACATCACAAATATAATGCATAAATTTCACTCCGACAGTTGAAATGCTAAAACGTTTTAATTCTGAAAATTTTTACAATAATATTATAGTATAGTATATAATATGAATCCATATTTTTTCCATATGAAGCAATAAAGAATAAGGGTTCTGGGTTATTGGGGATAGTGGGTTAATGAGGGTTGTGGGTTATTTAGGTTTATGGAGTATTGGGGTTCATGGGTTATTGGGGTTTATCAGTAATTGTAGTTTGTGGGTTATTGGGGATTATGGGTTATTAGGGAGAAAGGGTTATTGGGGATTATGGGTTATTAGGGAGAAAGGGTTATTGGGGATTATGGGTTATTAGGGGGAATGGGTTATTGGGGATTATGTGTTATTGGGGTTAATGGGTTATTGGAGATTATTGGTTATTGGAGTTTAAGGGTGATTGGAGTTTGTAGGGTATTGGGGTTTATCGGTTATTGGGATTTATAGGTTATTGGGATTTGTGAGTTTTTGGGAGTTATAGGTTATTTAGGTTCATGGGTTATTGGGGTTTATGGGTTATTGGGATTTATGAGTTATTGGGGTTTATGTGTTATTGGGATTTGAGGGTTATTGGAAGTTATGGGTTATTGGTGTTCATGGGTCATTGGAGGTTATGTGTTATTGGGGTTCGTGGGCTATTGGGGTTTGTGAGTTATTGAACTTTGTGGGTTATTGGGGTTTATGGGTTATTGGGGGTTATAGGTTATTGGGATTTGTGAGTTTTTGGGAGTTATAGGTTATTTAGGTTCATGGGTTATTGGGGTTATTGGGATTTATGAGTTATTGGGGTCTATGGGTTATTGGGATTTGAGGGTTATTGGGATTTGAGGGTCATTGGAAGTTATGGGTTATTGGTGTTCATGGGTTATTGGAGGTTATGTGTTATTGTGGTTCGTGGGTTATTGGGGTTTGTAGGGTATTGGGGTTTATGGGTTATTTGGGTTCATAGGTTATTGGAATTTATGAGTTTTTGGGAGTTATAGGTTATTTAGGTTCATGGGTTATTGGGGGTTATGTGTTATTGGGGTTTGTGGGATATTGGGGTTTATGGGTTATTGGGGTTTATCAGTAATTGTGGACTTTTCGGGTTATTGAGGTTATTGGGATTTGTGGGTTATTGGGGATTGTTGTTGTTCATCGGTCAGTGGAGTTTATGGGTTATTGAGGTTTGTGGGTTTTTAGCGTTTATGCGATATTGGGCATCGTGGGTTATTAAGATTGATCAGTTGTTGGGGTTTGTGGGTTATTTGGGTTTATGGGTTATTGGGATTTATGAGTTATTGGGGTTTATGGGTTATTGGGATTTGAGGGTTATTGGAAGTTATGGGTTATCGGTGTTCATGGGTTATTGGACTTAGTGGGTTATTAGGGTTTATGAGTTATTGGGGTTAGCGGGTTATTGAGGTTGCTGGGTTATTAAGGTTTATGTGTTATTGTAGTTTAAGAGCTTGCCTGTATTTGGTGGATACGGGTTATTGGGGGTTACTGGAGTTTGTGGGGTTACAGATTATGGGTTATTGGGGTTTCTGGATTATTGGGGTACATGGGTTATTCGGGTTTATGGGTTATTGGGATTCATGGGTTATTGGGGTTGATCAGTGATGGGTCAGTTATTGGGGTTTGTGAGTTATTTGGGTTTATGGGTTTATGTTTAAGGGTTATTGGGGTTTGTGGGTTATTTGGGTTCATAGGTTATTGGAATTTATGAGTTTTTGGGAGTTATAGGTTATTTAGGTTCATGGGTTATTGGGGGTTATGTGTTATTGGGGTTTGTGGGATATTGGGGTTTATGGGTTATTGGGGTTTATCAGTAATTGTGGACTTTTCGGGTTATTGAGGTTATTGGGATTTGTGGGTTATTGGGGATTGTTGTTGTTCATCGGTCAGTGGAGTTTATGGGTTATTGAGGTTTGTGGGTTTTTAGCGTTTATGCGATATTGGGCATCGTGGGTTATTAAGATTGATCAGTTGTTGGGGATTGTGGGTTATTTGGGTTTATGGGTTATTGGGATTTATGAGTTATTGGGGTTTATGGGTTATTGGGATTTGAGGGTTATTGGAAGTTATGGGTTATCGGTGTTCATGGCTTATTGGAGATTATTGGTTATTGGGGTTTCAGGGTTATTGGGGTTTGTGGGGTATTGGGGGTTATGGGTTTATGAGGTTTATGAGTTATCGGACTTTGTTGGTTATTGGGGTTTATGGGTCACTTGACTTTGTGGGTTATTGGGGTTATTGGGGATTATTGTTGTTCATCGGTCATTGGAGTTTATAGGTTATTGGGGTTTGTGGATCATTGGGGTTTATGGGTTATTGGGGTTCGTGGGTTATTGGGGTTTATGGGTTATTGGGGTTGGTGGGTTATTGAGGTTTCTGGTTTATTACGGTTTATGTGTTATCGGGGTTTAAGGGTAATTGGGGTTTATGGGTTAATGGGTTATTGTGGTTTATGGGTTATTGGGGATCATGGGTTATTGGAGTTTATGGGTTATTAGGGTTTGTGGGTTATTGATATTTGTTGGTTATTGAGGTTTGTATAAGGTTGGGGTTTATAGGTTATTGTGGTTTGTGGGTTATTGGGGATTGTTGTCGTCCATGGGTCATCGGAGTTTCTCGGGTCATGGATTATTGGGGTTTATGGATTATTGGAGTATGTGGTTATTGTGGTTTATGGGTTAGTGGGGTTCATGGGTTATTGCGACTTATGGGTTTTGATGTTCATGAGTTATTGGGGTTTATGGTATATTGGGTTTAGTGGGGTTTATGGGTTATTGGAGATCATGGGTTATTGTGATTTGTGGGTTATTGGGTGTTATGGGTTATTGGGGTTTTTGGGTTATTGGTGTTCATGGGCTATTGGGGATTTTGGGTTATTGGTGTTCATGGGTTATTTGTGTTTATAGGTTATTGGGTTATTGGGGTTTATAGGTTATTGGGTTATTGCGGTTTATGCGTTATTTGGATTTATGGGTTATTGGCATTTTTGGGTTATTGAGGTTCATGAGTTATTGGGGGTTATGGTTTAGGGGGTTTCGTGTATTATTGAGGTTTTGTGGGTTATTGGTGGTTATGGGTTATTGATATTTATGGGTTATTAGGGTTCATGGTTTATTTGTGTTTATGGGTTATTTGTGTTTATGGGTTTTGGGTTATTGGGGTTCTTGGGTTATTGGGGTTCTTGGGTTATTGGGGTTTCTGGGTTATGGGTGTTTATTGATTATATGGGTTCATGGGTTGTGTTTATGGGTTATTGGAGTTGAAGGCTTATTGGGGTTTGCGGGTCATTGAGGTTTATGGGTTATTGGGGTTCATGGGTTATTGAAGTTTATGGGTTATTGGGTTTCGTAGGTTATTAGGGTTTGTGGGTTTTTGGGTTTTATGGGTTATTGGGGTTCTTTGGTTTTGGGGGTTTATGGATTATTGACGGTTATGGGCTATAGAGGTTTGTAGGTTATTGGGGTTCATGGGTTATTGGGGTCTATGTTGGTTTGGGGGTTTTCGAGTTATTGAGGTCTGTGTTGGTGTGGGGTTTTATGGGTTATTTCAGATTATGAGCGCTTCTGCTTTGTTGGTTACTGTTATAAATGTAGGATAAGACGTCTGTTCCTGATTACCTCTGTTTTTTTTGTTTGTACATATAGTCCGCCGCGGCAGGGGTGCTTGGCGGAGACTGCCGTAGGAGCAGCGGCACTGCACTGACTAATACGGCCCTGCTTTTTTGGTTGTTTTACTTAACGTGCTATATAATAAAGACTCCTGAGGTTTAGAGAGAACGAGAATTCATTCCAATGAAGTTTAAATTAATTCAAATAAATATGAATATATATTATTAACGTCGAGTATACATCCTACCTAATTTTTATCTTATTTGAAAGTTTCTATTAAATTCTATTTGATAAAAATCATGTTAAAAACCAATTTATTTCAAGCTGTTTTGCAATGCTAGCTAACACGAGATTTTCTTTACATGATATATTGATCTTTAAAGAATTTGAATAAATAAAAATTAATGTTATAACATTATATTATTTGTACAGTTTCCTCATTGAATTTTTATACTAAAACATTGTTAATAAATAATTAATAGTAATATGTAGAAATCTATAATCAGTAAAATAAAAGAAATGAGTAATCCACAATAACTTTATATATATGACAACTCAAATTTTTATAAATTAATAAGTTTTAATCATCAGATCTTTAAATAGATTCTTTGGAAATATGCTCTTTGATAAAAAAAATAAACTTGCTAGATATATTTTAGGAACAAATTTTATTATTATTAAGTTTATGTAATTTAAGATTTATAACGAAAAGTAATTAATAACTTATTTAATAAATTTTTATAATATTAGTGATAAAAGATAGTAAATAAAAACAAAATAACTTTTGTTTCATTGCATAAATATTTATTATGATGTGTAACTTTTAATTGCTAAATAAAATAGAAAAAAGAAGAGTTATTATTTTGGAAACAATTTTAGGTGGCTGAAATGCGCTACAAACGTTAAAAGGATTTATTATCCATATATTACGCTACTTGGCGTCTGTCCTTTAAAAGTGGCGGTTTCAGCTCTAATAGCAACAAAACATACGCATCAGGACTAAGAAATCAATGGCCGAACAGTAGGATTCCGTTAATTAGAAGCCGAGATATGGTCAGGTCGTGAAGTGTCGTCCGATTTGAATGGCAAATTCGAAAATGAGAGTAGTTAACAATCGTGGGTAGGGGGGGGGGGGGAGCTAAAAAATTCGAAGTTGTCCAAACTGTCTCAAAATGGTTTTCAGTAGGTGATTTGACGTCCGGTGTCCTTAGAAATCGATTTGAACGGGAAATTTTGACTTGAAAACTAAATTCTCTCCTAAGCTTCCTATAGGTTTTTGTCCACTGGCAATCGATCGTACGGGAAAAATTACCCCTACTTTCTTTTTTTGAACGTTTAAGAAAATGGAAAATTACGCAGTGTAGGGCCAAAACTGTTTTTTTTTTGTAAAATTCGTCTATTTCGTTAATTTTATTAATTTTATCGTATTCTACCATTGACCATTGAAAAGGTGAGAACAAAATACATCGAATACTGTTGGCCGAAGTATATTGGAAACAATTTTAGGTGGCTCAAACGTGCTTCATACGTTAAAAGGATTTATTATCCATATATAACGCTACTTGGCGTCTCTCCTTTAAAATTGGCGATTTCGGCTCTAATAGCATCAAAACATACGCATCAGGACGAAGAAATCAGTCGTCGAACAGTATTATTCCGTTAATTAGAAGCCAAGATATGGTCAGGTCGTGAAGTATCGTCCGATTTGAATGGCAAATTCCAAAATGTGAGTAGCTAACAACTGAGGGGGGGGGGGGGGGGTTAAAAAAATACTTACAATAATGAATCATCCAAATAAAATATACGTTAGACTATGGGTTGATCGGACGAAATATTACATGGTTTGTTAATCCCATTTATAACAAAATTAACTTATTTTAAATAATTTATAAAAATCTAATGTTATTGCGAAAAAATAATATAAATAGGAAATATGGATGGGAGATAAAAACTTTATGCAGTTACAGCAATTAAAATGTTTAATCATTTATGATTTACATTTAAGGCTCTGATAGGAACACGCATTAAGGATAGAACACTATATATGTTTTTCCATACGTGTAGCATTTTTCCTTATATTTTAATAACATTCACGCAGGAATCCTCGAAAGTATCTTAGGCTCGACAAAATTATACTTATTAGATCATATATGACTTATAGAATGTTACTTTTGGAGGACTTCAAAGCTTGCGCTACTTATGTACAAGAAGGTCCCAATAAATTAATTTCGATCAAATCGTGTGTACATTTTCGACGTTTAACACTTTCCACTGATAAAAATATTTGGTTAAAGAAATTATAGTTTGGTTGAATTCTTCAAACATCGTATAACGTATACTTTATCTGTTCTGATTTTTACTTATATTGGTTATCGTAAATTCTATACTTCGGTATTTAATGAGATCCTCGATTCTAAGGTTTTATTATAACTAATAAAGTTTATGTCAGCTTCATTATGTAGTAATTTATTTAGAATGCATTAAAAATTACTTTCGTTATAATTTTACAAAAATATATTAATAATACAATAACACAAATATTATTTATTTTTATATAATACTGTAATTTATCGTACGCGTATATGTTACATTTTTTTACTAATTGTCAAAAAATTTCCACCAAATATTTTTATCTTTGATCACATTTTTTTTAAATTACGCATTTGTATTTTATTTTGTATGACAAACAATTTCTTTCATCGTTTGCATGGTAACAGTAAGTCTATGCTCATTCAATTTTATTTGTACGAAATCATGGGATATGCTTAATTTTATAGAAAGATATTTCGTTTAGGTTTTAGAAGACTAGGGACGGATAATCAAGGGGAGATATTTTCTTTTCATAAATCAAATCTGCTGATTTTTACGAAGTTTTAGTTATAATCAAATATAGAAATTAACTTTGTAGTTTACTGATCATTAATCATTATTGTTATAAGACTAAAATGCAAATACGTATCGATCTGACTTCAAATGTGTAAAGGGAAAGAATTTTCATTTACAAAAAAAGTTTATACGTACATGCATCATCTTTTTCTATCATACATAATAAACTGACATAAATTGACATTGCTTTCGCTAATAATCTTGGTAAATATTAAATGAAAACAATTCCATTCTTTACTTTTACACATTATCAATTTGAAGAAATTCACGAAAAAATTTGTATCATAAATTCTACCAATCACCTTCTAATATAATCAAAGAAACTAATGATTGCAGATGTAAGAGAAAACGGGTTTACTCGTAAAGTGTAGGTATATAAACATGACATATATAAACTGAATTACATCGATAATAAAGAATCTGATACTGAAATTTGTTAACAATTAGTTAAACTCGTAGTTTGTACTATTAAAAAAAAATTATTCAAATTTGAACTCTTCAAGTGAACTAGACATTAATTTATTTTGAAATGTGAAAATTAAAGATAAACTAGCTTAGAATTCTTATTTATGATTGTTTATTCATTACAAAAAGTAAGATTGCAATGTTCTTTTCCAGTCTGGAGGAATTATAAAATAATGTATTTTGTATGATAAATATAATAATATTCAAAATATATTATATAAATAATAAATATAAAGATGAATGCGTTATGATGCTTTTGAACTGAAGTTAGTAATTTACTAATTTCTGCACATAATTAGCTCTGATGCAGGCATTAATATGAACGGAAAATTATATCATACTATCATTTAGAACACATTTATGTTTTTAATATTAATACAAATTATGATTAACTATGGCAATAATAAAAGAAATTTAAATTATCATTTGGTAATTTATTATCACATGAGCAATAAAATAAGGAAAACGAAATTATTTGTGCAAATTACAAACGATGTGTTTCTTTAAAGTGCGATTTTATCACAGAGGAGATTTTTTTATCGTTTAAATGGGAATATTTGATAACTTAACAAATAAATGGTATTCATTATGATATAACATATATTATAAGATTTAGTAATTACTTATATATATATATATATATATATATATATATATATATATATATATATATATATATATATATATTAATCGATCAATAAAATGATATTCGACGTTAGAAAGATTGACCTAAAATATACACTACATATAAGATAATTATAATTATGAATATATTTTATTCAAATACTTTCATTACAATTATTACATATAGTATGAAATAGTAAATTAGTAATAATAAATTCTTTAAATAATTTAATGACTGCAAAACATTAACAAGGGTTGGTGTGACCCAATGTGAATTTTTCTTTCACAATTTATACAAAAAAAGATTTGAAAATTTGAATAATTTTTGTTTAATTAAACACATTTACTATTTATTTAAAACACTTATATATGTATACAATTATAAACTAGAGGCTCTGACGAGAAATTCCCTTTTCGGTTTTGTTAAAAAATTGAAAATTAAAAAAGTTATAGCTATTTGAATTTGCATGTTGGTGTTCTACGGCTAAAGAAACATGAATATATTATACATAAGTTTAATTTGCAATTGTAAAATTAAAAACCAGTTAAATATATAATACGAAAAGAATAATAAGAATTTATAATTAAATAGAAATTAAAAATTATTAATGTTTGCATACAAAAGTAATTATTTTAAGTCAATCTTACTTGTACGAATAATATTTCAGTTAAAAAAGTTCATTTTCATTAGAATAAGCAAAAATTCAGAATTCTTAGTGTCGTATAAAATAAAAGCTCTTATACAATTTCTTGCAACATTACTGGTAATTATAAAATTCATAGAAAATGACTTTTATTACGTATTTTTTAATTAAATTGTATGATCTTTATATTATAAAAAATAATAAAATTGTATTTACTTTTAACTCATTTGCGATAAAATTAAAATGTATATAGTTTTCAATCTTTTGTTGTAATTACAATTAAACATTAAGGAAAAATTTTATTTTGTGAGATTTTAGGAATGAAGTTTGCGCTGATATAACATAAAAAAATTATCAGTTAACGTTAAGTATAATGCTAGATATATAATCAATTTATTGTCTGTTAATTAAAAGAATTCTCTAATTGTATGGTCGACTAGCGCATATTTCTAACGACAGAAAAATCATTGAATTAAGATTCTCAGAGTGACGCTTAAAAAATTATTATTATGAAAGAAAGTAAATAAAACCTGAATAAGCATGACAATAATATTATTTTCCATAAAAAATTGTTATTGTTTAATGTAATCTTTCATAATCAGTGTTTTTTCTAATAATTGTTCTTAAGAAATGCTCTGCATATTATGCATTGCAGCTTTGTATTAAAAAGTATCTCTAATTTTCTCGCAGTTTTCGATAAAAATTTCGTCAACTTTCACAATAAAGTTCATTACAATATTTCTGCTTGCTCATTCGTCGACTGTAATATAATTATACCTTCTTGCTATATAGTTTCATATTGACGAATGCATTTCTAACAATAGCGTAGCAAAATTCTTTCCTCGCTCTTTAATAAATGCATTTAATACACCACGCGTAACATACTTTCCTATGTAAAAAAAACAATTGTGCGTAGAAATAAACGAATACCCTTTATAACTGCCGAAAATATGTTTTGAAGAATTTCATCGATTAAATATAATTTTTACCGTTTTACGCGGATATTAATCATTGAAATCCTCACATATTCTCATTTTTTTAACGTTTAATGAGCATACAATAAGAGATCTATGATACGCGTGAATACCACAGTGAGTTGAAGAATTTTCTTGACTTGATGTTTTGTTCATTATAAGTTTTTTGACGTAATATAACTGTCAGCTCTTATGACAATTAAGTTTACAATAAAATTAACAGTTATATATGAAGACTTTTACTGATTTTTAGATTGTTTACAAGTATAATTATTTATGGAAAGAATTATATATAAATTATAAGACACCCCACAATTTAGATATGAAAGTTAAGTATATTTGTTTTGGTGAACAGTTATAAAAATATCATAGTATGATTATGATTTTAACATAAAAGATAATTATGGAATTTATAATGATTACATTTGTTCATTTGTTGAACTAGTTTTTATCTTCAAAATACATATTTAGTATTTTTATTATATAAATGCAAAAAGTATCTTTTAATATTTTTTATATTTCTTCGTGTTATTCGTAGGCACCATCAATCTTTCATTTTCAAATGAGTGTTTGTCTTTGTGACACATGCAATATTGAACATAATTAAATGTTATACTTATTATGTATTGAATATAACTGTATCGGTTTTACAATTTTAAAATACGCACTTCAAAGTAAGAGTTCTTTATCAAAATATGCAAAATACTACCGCACAGAAAAATATTTATGTAGTTTTTCTAAAGGCAGTTTTGTGTTTAAATGTATACTTTAAAAATATAATCACGCAAATCTAAACCTATTAAACTATAATTTCACAACGATGCTCCAAAAATAAATTCAATCCTTTTTCATTTTTTCTCCAAATAACTTCTTTCTAACTTTAGCATACGTATTATAGTATGGCAATTTGTATAGAACACTATAAAAGCCAGTTATGTAAGAGGAAGCATTTATTTTATGTGTAATAACATTTTTTATCATTGAATGATAATTTATTCTGATCAGATTTTCAGTATTTTTATATAATTTAATAACCTAAATAAATATTCAAAATTCGTTCTTAAACATTTTTACTCTGGTTATATAAAGAAGGATTTATTGAGAATCACTGCGTTATGAAATTAGTTATATATAGATTCTTCTTTATTCTGCAATTTAGCAGTTAAAATTGTAATGGATGAAATATAGAATATTTTCAACAAAAATGCGATTTCCTTTTTACACTTGTTCATATTATGATTGTGACATTATGACAATCACCTTGCGACAGTCGGTGCATACATGGTTAAGAACGCGGATGTAAACTGTATATTTCCCTGTTATCAAATAAGCAGACCAATAGGTATGTAGATTATTTATGAAATTGTATGTGTAGTTCTTTTACAACAGACAAACGCCTGTTGAATTTTCTAACCATGCAGGGATCAAATATAGTCACTAGACAGTGTAAGAAATATTTTAATCAGTCACAATCAGAACAAGAAAGATAAATTAGTATAGTAATAGTAAAAGAGCTATTTAACAGGTATACTGTTTTACTGACTGTTGAGCACATCGTAATTAAAATATATTTTTTTTCACTGTGCATACAATAATCAATCCCTTACTATAGAAATGAGTAAAATATACATGTCTCTACTAAACTTGGCACTTATCTACTTATATGACATTGGGACAAAGAGAGCTTTCTACACATTTCTGACTTAAATGAAACATTTGCAATAATTTTACTTATATAATAAAATTGTCCAATATTTATAATGATTTTATTATATAAGTGAAAGTAGTATAAATGTTTTATTTATTTCAGAAATATATAGAATGAGTCAGAAATATATGTAGGTTCTACCCTACATACATACACATATATATATATATATATATATATATATATATATATATATATATATATATATATATATATATATATATATATATATATATATATATGTGTATGTATGTAGGGTAGAACCTACATATATTTCTGACTCATTCTATATATTTCTGAAATAAATAAAACATTTATACTACTTTCACTTATATAATAAAATCATTATAAATATTGGACAATTTTATTATATAAGTAAAATTATTGCAAATGTTTCATTTAAGTCAGAAATGTGTATATATATATATATATATATATATATATATATATATATATATATATATATATATATATATATATATATATATATATATATATATATTAACCACACTTAACCCATATAAAAAGTTTTATCCAAAAAAATTTGTTTGTTATCGGGTTGACGTGGAATGTTACACATACATATAACGTAGGAAAGGTTGTCATAATAATTTTGCATTCATTTATGAATTAGTGTTCTTTCTCAAGGGCCTTACACAGTGGGTAAAACAGTATATCCGTACAAGCTCAGCTTCAACATGAAGCTTTTCCAAAGCAGCAAAGAGCATCGCCAGTCAAGAAAATTCTTCAAGCTCACGTGCTTGTGGCCATCGCAATAACAGAATCGCAATCAATAACCGGCTGCAACGGAGTCGCGCGCTTTTCTCCCGTCACTGGTCGGCGAGCCGCGTGCAGCTGCGCCCTATTGCACCGTCTGATCGTCGACGCTGTCGTCCAGGGTGTGCAGCCAGTTGAATATCATCATGTTGCGCTCGTACTTGGACAGCTGCTTGCCGCGCTCGCGCTCCACGTCTTTGACCGTGAGCGCGTGGTCGCGGTTCGACTTGCGACCGGGTATCAGGGCCGCCCCCGCGCTGCTACTGCCGCTACCGCTGGACGGCAGAGCCGCGGCGCCGGGGACCGTGAGGGTGGCTCCGGGATTCGACTGAGCGGCCGACGCGGCGGCCTCCAGTCTATCCAGGTTGAATTCGCTCTGGGACAGGCGCTCCAGTGCTCGGTACGTAGTCAGCAGTCTGTGGACAATCGAGATATTCATGATGAATGTAATTATGTAGATCATTGCGGCACGTTTGTAATATGGAGCTTGAAAGGACTAGAACGATTTTTGATTTTCCGCTACCTGATTTTTTCCGGCTACTTGATTTATTCGAATAATAAAGACGTTCTTATTCAAAAGGGTCGGGTACTCACTAAAAAAGTTGAGGACCCATCCCAACTCGAAGAATATCCAGTCTATTTACGTGTATAGTGCTATAATCTTCGTAGAGAAATTATAAAAAGTCTTAGTCCTCGTGGGAGAATCGCTTATCATGTTATTTTTCGTGAAAAACCATGAAATCTCGAAGATGATAAGAAGTTTGTGGTATTTTGAAATGTGCTACTCCTATTTAGAGACACCGATAAGATTTTTTTTAGAGACAGTTGACAAGATTGCTAACTAACAATAATTATTTAATTTAATTGTTAACAACCGACAAAAATCTATCATTCTTTTCTGACCAAAAATTTTTTTAATTTTATTCACTTAACGAAAATTGCAAATTTAACTGAAAAATCGAAGTAAGAGTAGCTGGAACGTTCAAATTTTGGCACAACTTTTGATTTTTTTACTATTATATCACGGACGTTGATTATAGAGACAATCTCGTTCATTGTCAAAATTGAATTAACCATATCTTAGTATCTAAGTATATAGAATTACGTATTAATAAAAAAATTCATTCATTTAAAATAGTAATATATTTGAGCCTAAGAAACTGTGGCCTTTAAAATTTGTAGGTTATTCTTGAATGACATATAGTAAACTTAAGCTGTTCGAGAGTATTCGAAAAAATATTTTAATATGTTTAAAATCTTGATTCACGTTCGAGCACTTTACCTTATACATTTACTAAATTTTGTTTAAAAAATGTGTGTAATTTTCGTATAACTTTCCGCATGTATCGAAAACTAGCAAAAATTAATGTTTTATTTAATTAGCAACTAACAAAAATTAAGAAATCTGATTAAACAAATTTAAATTAGAAACAGTTTGTCTAATAAATATACAAGTAAAATTTGGATAACATTTATAATAATATATGTATTTCTATTAATACTGTATTCAAATGAATTATCAATAATTTTTAAATGCTTTGAGTAAACATAAGTGGTTCATAAATAAACGTAAGATCCAACTAGGGTAAATGTTCCCTCTACTAACAGTGACCCCACTGATAGTTCATACATTTTTAATTTTATTAAAGTAAAAAATTTAATAGACATTCTAAATTACATATAATGTGGGTACATGTAATATGGCCACGCAGGTAATGTGGCCTCCTACACGAGATCTCGCTGTATGCGTTATTCTGGGGCGCCGTAACTCCTTCAGCATATGCATTGTGACAATAGATATTGAGAGGCGCGGTGACTCCACTGATAGCGTTCTCTAATTATAAGATAGTGTCATTTTTACGTGCGAAAGGATCAAAATTAAAATTAAATGAGCAACATTGTTAAAAAAATTGATAATGTTGTAAAGAATGATCAAACTTTTATTATCAGTTAGAAATAGTAAATAAATATAATTCGCTCGTAATTTTCTTTACTGTATACATGATATTCCTCTAAGGAATCACTTGCTATTTGATGTGACGATAGCCTTATAAGAAAGATATATTTCCTATAGGGAGCTATATAATAAAGATTCCCAACGCTGGGTAATCCTAAGAGAGTATTAAAGCCGAATAAGAAAGATCTTATCTTATTTGTACCTGTTTATGTGGTAAATATTGGTGTTCGGCTTTCATAATTTTATTGATGCAATTTATTCTAAATTGAGTGATTTATGCTTCATATTTATAAATTAATTGATACTTCGTTAAATATTAGAATTGCTCTTCTGTCCTTCAGAACTTTTTGTTTATCGAGTTTTCTGGGAAAACATTATTAATTTTAGTCTATAAATATCTTTATTGGTTTTTATCAAAGTATCTATTAGGTATTAACTACACAAAGAATTAATGAACTTCACGATTACTATTTAAATTACTTAAAGTGATTATTTTAATCAACGTTACTTACGCATGCAATTAGTATGATAATGTTTTGCTTATAATTAGAGTAGTTTTAAATTCTAGGAACATGAAATAAGTAATAGAGGAGACCGGGGCTATTTTGTATTCTAATTATGCGATCATATTAAACACGCATTAAAATATGAAATTGCCCCGGTATATATATGCGCATTAACTTCACATTTAAAATAGAAATTAGCGTTTTACTGAAAAAATTATTTGTGCTACATTTCACTAAGCCGCAATAAACCACAATTGACAAATATACACCTTACATAAATATAAAGGGAGACCAGAGCGAATTCGTGCGCTTTATTTTTTGAGATTTCTAATTTTCAATCTTTTGTGTGATAGGTATAGCACTCTTGACAGTTGTGTAGGTATATTCATCACTATTATTACTATTTCACCAGGAAGTCTAGTACTTTTCATGAGTGTTTGACTTTTGCTTTCTCAAAGATAAAGCTTTGTAACGATGATTTTTTTTAATCTGAGATTACGATGTATTTCGATGGTTTTGAAATTCTCGAAACTTATTGCTTATTTCAAAGAACTTAAGAGTTTGAAAATATTTATAAAATTATAAAATTTCTTTTTATTGTTTTATGACCTTGATATTTATGTCAAAAATATCTTAGAAATACTTTAATTTTTCTTTTGTTAAAGAAATTCGATTTTGAACTTTTAAAATTGTAAAAGTTGAAAAATTATTTGTCCGTTTATACGCTATATATGTCAACTTAATGCAATAATTCATAAAGATGACTTAATTTTCTTTTAATTGATGTATATTGCATATACTTTAACGTTATTTTTGTTAAATAAATGCTATTTTAAATTTTGAGAATTTGTGAAAATTGAAAAAAAAAAGTGTTTTTATATGCTATATGTATCAAAATAATACATACATTCGTAAATGTGACTTAATTTTGTTTTGATTGGTGTAACTTACATATACTTAAAAGTTATTTTTGTTAAAGAAATGCAAGTTTGAATTTTGAAAAATCGAAAAATTGAAGAAAACTATTTTTGTCTTTTTATACACGGAGAGAATTTTCTAATAAAAATTATAACTAAATTCACGGTAAGAATTACCGTAAATAACTATAAAGCTGGGACATACCGACTTTCCGACACTTTTTACTGATATTTTACTATAAATTTTACCCCTCTGAACTATAAATTTTACCGTTTTGAACTATAAATTTTACCACACTGAATGGTGAAATTTGCCTGATTTGAGAAAAAGAAGACAGCCGATGAAGGATAACAACTGAGAGTGCACAAATTTTAGGTTAACTCTAATATAAATGGGTATAAATATACTTATTTAAGTATTAATGATACTTCTATAAAAATTGGAAGAAAATCCACATTTGTCAAGAATAATTCACACAAATTTTACCATCTATTTCATTGTGTAACTTTATATGTTCCACAATTCTATTAGTTTTCTCTAAGATTCGTATAGGGAATATTTACTCTACGGTAGGCAAATTTTACCCTCCAGTGCTGTAAAATTTATCCTGAATATCAATAAAAACTGCCAGAAAGTTGTAGTGTCCCAGCTTTATAGTCATTTACGGTAATTTTTACTGCAAATTTTGTCATAATTTTTATTAGAAAATTCTCTCTGTCTACGCTAAATATGTCAAAATAATGCATACATTCGTAAAACTGACTTAATTTTCTTTCGATTGGTGTATCGTACATATAATGTCAAATTATTTACAAAGAAGATGTATAGTAGGCGGTCCCATCAATTTAATATAAAAACAATGCATCATTTTTATATAAGTTTCCAACGTAAAAGTGTTGTATATTCATAAAATAACTTTTTCAGAGTAAATATTCAATAAATAATCATTCATCCAATCTCTTTGAGAAAGTATTCTACTAAAGCAGTTAGCAGCGGTTTTTTAGAGTCATTTATTTATTCCGGTAGTTCTATTTTCTCAGAGAACTCGGTTATTTTTCGATAAAAGAAAATCCCGACGCGACCCGACGAGACTTTATAGAGTTGTGCCTATAAACAAACTGTCGTCGGGTCGCGTCGGGATTTTCTTTTATCGAAAAATAATCGGATTCTCTGAGAAAATAGAACTACCGGAATAAATAAATATATATATATATATATATATATATATATATATATATATATATATATATATATATATAACTTTGTTTGGTACAAAAAAATACCTCTGTTTCTTTACAGTAATTTTTTGCCCATGAATATAAGGCTGTAGCATCAAGAATATGATTTCCTGTAGAACATTGTAAGCTAGCCCGTTTCGCACCTCTTTTCAAATTAGCCCCTATACCGTCACATGCACCTTTACCGTGAGCTGTAGCATGAAAATGCCACTCAGCAGTGATTCCGAAATCTTGTTCATGAGCAAGAAGATTGGCGAAACTACTTTTGTTCTTAAAATGCTGACCCGCTCCATATGTGACGTAATAAATTTTTGTAACCATAAAGTTTGAGTTTAAATAATCAATGATTATTTTTTGATATTCATAAACAGCAATGGCGTCATGATTAAAATTATCAGATAAAATAACCATACTTTTATGTTTAAGTTTACCAGCATCTATATAGTAAACAACTACTGTAAATACAGTAGCTTGATTATTATTCCAATGAAAAGATTGCGTTGAATTTTTAACGACAAACGCGTAATTTACAGCAAAATCAAAGCAAACCATAAATTCCCCCTCGTTTAAAATTTCTTTAAGATCTTTCAAAAATAGCGCTTGCTGATTATCAATGAAATGATGTAAGTCTAATTTAGATACTCGTTCACAAAATTCGTCTACGAATTCGTCAACTTTCATTACTTGAGTCTTTAATGTGCATCTATCAGTTTGTGTCTATGTATCAAACCTAATTTCTTCAATATCATTGAAAACTATTGTTAACTAATTTTTAATTTCTGCTACACCAGGACAATTTTTACACTCCCCTAGAAAACAAGTATCGTTAGGATCTGAACATACAATTACATTTATGCATTCACGATAGTTTTCCAAAGGTTTATTTAAAATTATTGTCACATTCTTTAAATCAATAGCATCAAACATTAATTTTACATTTTCATGATGTGTACAAACGCAAACTGTATGAGTTCCGCTGGATTCTGCTAAAACACAGAGAGGGGGTCTAAATTGTGTAAGTTTTGTGAAACCTATCTTTACGTCTTCATGCTCAATTTTGAATTCAATTTCACATGCAAAAACGACTATCATAAAGTAATAGTCGTTTTTGCATGTGAAATTGAGTTCTATCATCTTGTTTCACTGATACAAAATCCTTTATTTCAGGCATTAATCGAATTATATCATCTCGTTAATAAAATTTACTTACTAAAGTACTTGTTTCAGTAGATAATACCTTCCCTTTTTTTTGGAATTGGAGTTGCTAAGATACCATGTTTTGAGACCAATTCTTTCGCAGTTCCTGCTTCTCGCTCAGTCGATTTAAATTCTAACATTAATTCTGCGCACGACCAATATTTTGGAGCGAGAGTAAGCAATAATATTTTTTCGTTTTTATCATTAGATTGTTTGAACTTTTCTTTGATTTGATCATCGGTAGCAACACCGGCTTTATGATATTCATTATTACATTGAACAAAATAATTGTTATCTACTGGGGGAGTTATATCAGAATCTCGAACAGATTTATAAAAATTAGATTTACATTTTATACAAATTTTCGTTTCTGATTAGAGTGAAGAATACTTATTTTTTAATTTACCAGTTAAATGAAATAACTTATTTCTTTCATTATGATTATCCTTATGAAAAGGATTAAAACATTTAAATGTCCACGATACATGATTTTTTTCGGTGGCATTATGTAAAATAATTTTTTAAACTAAATTAAAAGTATATATATATATATATATATATATATATATATATATATATATATATATATATATATATACACATATATACTTTTACATAAATAAAATTAAATCAACTATAAATGCTTTGATCCATAATAAAGATGAATTTAAGTAGTATCTTAAGCAAAGAAATCATTAAATTGATTTAAGGAGGTTGTATGCGTAGATATAAGTAAAAAAGTAGAAATCTTGGTATTTACTCATTCCGTAAAGATGAAAATCGCTACTTTACTCTTTTAAAAGTTACAATAACATTTTCTACTTTTCTAAAGTAGAGAATCAGCAGTTTATTCTTTGAAAAAGAGTAAACTTCTCAGTTTAATATATTTTGCGTCAATTTTTAATCTTTTAGGTTTAGAGTGATAAATGGATAGAGGTACTGAAATGAAATGAATATGAATCAAATCTGTAATAAAATACAATGTATTTAATTTATAATGTACGAATTTAATGTATACATACAATATTCTATTTGCTGAACTGTACAAAAATATTGAATCAATTAGAATACGTTTACCTTAAATACTGATGGTTCAATATTTAATTTAATAATCAAACTAAAAATATCAACGTTGTTCACTCTTACTTATACATTTCCTGGCACTATTCATTTGTGCATAGAAAACAAAGTAGATTTCGCCACCTACCGATGAAAAATAAATCAACTCGCGACTTTGTGGTTACGCTTGCTGTATTGTCGGCGCGGCGGAGGTCGCACGTTCTTCGAAGCTCAGTTACTCGTAAATACTAAAAAAACCCTTTTGATTTTGCCGTTTATTATCGGCTCAGGACACTTGACGTGAAATGCCTCGTATGTATATGTTACTCTTGGTGGTCAATGCAAAAAACGTGCTATTTTCGTAAGACCATCGGTATAGTGATGAAAACACACAAATTTCAAGAGTGCTTTTACCTATCACACAAAAGATTGACAACTAGAAGTCTAAAAAAATAAAGTATACGAATTCGCTCTGATCTCCCATTATATTTATGTAAGGTGTATAGTTATCAATGACAAACTAGCAAGTTACTTACTTTCGATAAGTAATTTACTTTCGATTGATATATCTTATAACATCTTTAATCTTATTTTCGTGAAATAATAACAAAATATTAGTTTGAAGAAATTCTAAAAAGTGAAAAAATTTTGTCCTTTTATACGTCGAGCTTTTAAAAAATATGTACTTATTTATAAAATAGACGTCATTTTCTTTCGATTGATGTATTTAACAGTAACTTTAAAAGTTATTTTTGTAAAATAATAACAAAATTTTAGTTTAAAAAAATTCTATTAATCGAAAAAAATTTTATTTGTCATTTTATACGTTAAACTTGTCAAAAATATGTACGTTTTCATAAAGTTGGCGTAATTTTTTTTCTTCTAACCTCATCACATCCCGTATTTATCCAGAGTTATGCCTGTGAGGCGGGGAAAATCTGTATCAGGAGAAAACTTGGTCGGTGTATTTGGCATGTTTGAATTGAATGTCTTATGTCACATTCTGTTGGCTTACACACTGAATCCGATCATTCCAAACCTCTAGCCTACTTTATTGAGTGTGAAACAACATGTAAGTGATCGGACGAAATTGCATTGGACAAGAAATTCCCGGGCGGTTACCCATCTAAGTACTGCCCGCGCCCTACGCTGCTTAACTTCGACGATCGCTCGAGGTGTGGCTCCGCCACCCCGTCACACCGTCGGTCTATTATTCCATCTTATTAAAATGTAGCAGGGGAGAGTACCCCAATATGACCACACATAGCTATTTCAGCTGTAACTTTTGCGTACCAAGGTGAAAATGAAAATTTCAAAATGGAATTAGTTGTATGAATGATCCCCTTTGACGTAGTAAATTAGTTTTGGCCAAAGTTAATAATCTGCGTTAGGTATTAATTAATAACGAAAAATGAATGTATTGAGTTGTTGAAAAAGTGTCTCCCAGTATAACGTTTATAGCAGAGTATTTTTCCTCTAAATGCTTAAAAATTGTGCTTCAAAGATTGGTAAAAGTTATAAAATAGTATGTTGTTTAAATCTATTTTAGTTTAAATCATATCGCATATGAAATAATTAGTATTTTATTAGCTTATATACTGGGCATGTATATTTAACCCGCGGGAAATAACTTTTGACATGAAAATTAACGGCTTTTTCTTTATTCTCGCGAGAATTTTTGGAGTTGTAATTTAAAAACAAGAACCTCCGTTAATATTTAATAGAACATGCATCTAATCCAGCATATAAAGTACTGCCATTTAGCGGTGTGAGCCCAATAGCCATGGGTGATCATACTGGGATGGGGATCATACTGGAGGACTCTCTCCTATAAATAATTTTTCCACTAAAACGGTAATTTCTATTTTAAATGTGAAGTTAATGCTGCGCATATCGTAATACGCTAAAATATTACCATACTAACAAGGAGGTACTATACTGATTAGGTGATAACAGAGCTGGCGTAAACTCTGATTGTTTAAAACTAGATTTTTGGATTTATTAGAATAGACCTTGGTTTCATAAATATGACACGTTATGTTCAAAATTCATGATAAATTTAGGTAAATTGATATTTATAATAAGATTTATAACACCGCAACTATTTGAACTGTTAATTGTACTGAGCGAAAAAGCAAAAGGTATCGTAAGCTTTCATTTAAGACATGCTGGATGTCAAAATGTTAATAGTTTCGAAATTATAAGCGATCTAAGTTTACAGCAGGTATCAATAAAATCAGACAATTGACTTACATCGAATTTCGTTCTTTTATGTCATTCTGACATCCACAACGTCTTAAATTAAAGCTTACGATATGTCTTCTGATCTTTTTATAATGCATAATAAAATTAACAGTTGAGATAGCTGTAGTTATAAATGTGGCTAGATCAAGTTAATTATCTTTTCAAATTTAGCACGAATTTTCCAACGTAACGTGTCATATCTCGTAAAGTGGTGTCTATTCTTACAAACTCTGACACTCGTCTTCAATATTTTCCTGGAAAGTTTTCATCATACGACAGGCTCAGATGGTCCAACCGCAGCAAAAAAATGTACCTATCAGCGTCATCACTTCCAATCCTCGATAAGCAAGTAAGTATACAATGTAACTATAGTCGACCAACCTGCGTCGTATGTAATTCTGTCGGACCTTCTTGTTGACGCTCCTGACGAGGTCGGCCGCGGTGAAGGGTATGACCGGCGGATTGGCCATACTCGTGTTCAGCGGCAGACTGGCGCCTCCGTGCGGACTGGGCAGCTGGGACGTGCTGGCGACGTCGCCCACCGCCACCCACGTGCTGCAGGAGCGCGAGGCGTGATCTAGGCGCGCCTGCTCGAGCAGCAGGCCGTCCCTGTGGGCGAGGTCCAGGCCGTGGGACGACACGGCCGAGCGCAGAACCCGACTGCCGGCTAGACCCTGGCCCTCGGGACTAGGCAGCTGCGACACGTCCGACGTGCTGAAGGACTTCTGCAGGCCGAGGGCCGAGGACAGGGCGCCGCAGCTGCGAATCAGCTCGGTCTCCTCCTCGAACCACAGGATCTCCGGGATGTCCGCTGGCCTGTGGATTCAGATATGCGTTTGTTTTTGCTTTTTATGTTTCATTGGACTCGCTCGTGGGCGCGAGTTTCTTTATGAGGATAGTGTATATATTTCTGGCTTTTGTGCTAAGGATATTTTTATAGAAAACAGGATTTCTTTTTGCAGGTAAGAATCTGCTTTGTAGAATACATTTTGCTAATTGTAAAATGTATAATATTTTGTGCAAAAGTTAATTATTAACTCCCAATTCTTACGACTGTTCTTCAGACCCGACTAACGTGTAAAAATTATTGTAGATGGATCTTGATCTATGATCGTGCATTATTTTTTTATACAAATCATACCGTATGAGTTTACCACTTGGAATCTTCCAAATGAAATTGATTAAATTTAGCACTTAACATTTATTTTAAACGATTCTTTTAAAATGGTATTTGTAATGTTCTTTGTAAATATTAATCCATTATCTTCCCAATTGATTATTAGAGATATTAAATCTTGGAAATGGTCCCTTTAGGACAATGCTTTTGTTGATTTAGTAACTTTTACTGATTTGTCTGTGTTTAGTCTAAAAACCGATCGGTACCTAAATAGTTGACCAGTAACTAATGAGTAAAAGAAAAAACAATTAAACACTCCGTCAGAAAATTTTTAAAATAGTAATTTTATAAAGTATTTCTTAGCAAAAACATTAAGCCTTTGTAAATATTAATTACTTCAGATTCATTTGTTGCATTAGCTTTAAATGGTTAGTATAGGAGGGTGGTTCGATAAGTAACTTGGTTCGATATTAAATAAAAAAAACTGAGTTGTTTAATTTGTTTTATTTTTTGACATAATCCCCGCGAAGTTAGAATGACTTGTAACGATAGAGATTGTATACTAAGAGAGCAAGCTTCAAAATCACATACACAGATGTCGCTGTCGCCTCCTTTTAATACGCAAACCAAGTTACTTATCGAATTACCCTCGTATATGGTTAAGTGAAACTTAGATAAAAAACACTCGATCAATATTCTTGAAACTATATAATAGACATTTATATACATTTATGTATGTAATTATGAGATGGATGTTAAAAGAGAAGCAGTGTCTGGACAGTCTAGCTATACTCGTCATAGTACTACTTAGAGTATCGGTACACCGCTACAATTTTATAG